>VRYO01001717.1:14089324-14170863 GCA_009812075.1 Sialia sialis | reverse complement strand
GCCGCTGCTCTGTGGCAGCTCTCCGCTTGGCTGGCTCTCACTTCCGGGTTGGCGTTTCGCTGGGATTTGTCCATAGATAAGCCGCACCTGAATATAAGCCGCACCACTGGGGTAGGCTGGATTCTTCAATGAAAAAAGTGCGGCTTATATTTGTGAAACTACTGTAAATAGAATTTTAAAGTGTAGCTGCAAATATTTACCTAGCTGCCTTGAAGGCTCTGTCATTATCTAACTGCAAGTAGTGCTATTGTGTAGACTTCACTGAAAGAAATTGTCTTTTTTTAATCTGGTGATTCAAAGGTGAAACACTGATCTCCAGTTCTGGTACTTGACTGCTTATCTATGAAGGACTAATGCTGGATTCTGGGTTATATCATTTATATCTTAAGAGTTTCAGTCAAAAGTTGGATTTCTTTTTTTCCTACTTCATCTCTATGTGATAACCTTGACTACAAGACAGATGACGCCTGAAACAAAGCTGATAAAGCCAGCAGTGCTAAGAAACACAAGAGAGGCAGGAATGGAAGCACAACAGTATAGATACATATCTTCACATCCTTATTTCCTTTACAAATGGAGGAAGGAAGTTCCCTGCAGGTTGGCCAAAGAGTATCTGCTATTACAGTCTGAGAGTACGTCTAAGAGCCACAGGCTCTTAAAAATATTAAATTCAGAATTTCACAGATAATCCTCCATGAATAATACTCTCTGTGTTTTGCTTCTGAAAAACTTCTACTGAAAATTCACAACTAGGTATAAAGCCAGATTTATGGACACTCATCCCACCCTGTTTCATATCTTTACTCTGTTTCTTTCCCCTCTTCTTCCAAATCCTTCCTGTTCTTCCCATCCCAGTGCATGGCCATTGCTTTCCACTGCACCACTTCACTAATTCCAACAGTTAGCACTCCTCCTCCTGCCTACTCCCTGTGTGCTGCTGTAAAGATCCCACCCAACACTGCCCCAGGGCCACATGGCTTGTGCACAGACAAAAGTACTCTTTTTATATATGGAGTCTTACAACAGCACCTACAGATTATTATGAAAACTCTAAAACAGGTATGAATCACCCAAAAGCTACAGCAGTACTCCTGTGCAGAGATGATTAAGAATTCTTATGCAACTTCTTTAATCAGAAGAGGCATACTTGGTTGAAAATGAAACCTCTGCAGGAAAAGGTTGGTTTTGATTAATTTCTCAACTTGAAAAAGTGTTCAAATTGTCAGTATGTTTCACTTTGACATTTCTAAACATACAGAGAAGGAAAGAAAGAAAAAAGCAAATCAAGTTTCAAGTCACTTTTCATTTTAAGATGGATTAAATTTCATTATATGATCAACTGGTGCAGTAACAGCTTAGTTCAGAATTTCTTGCTCTATCAGAATCCCCATGTAACAGCCCGTGTATCTCTGTTGGCGATTACCTTTCATAATGCAACCTCAGGGAAGATTTTTTTACTGAAAAAAAGAGATGCATTCCTATTTTTAATTAATTGTTGTAATAAATTATTTCGTTTCAGAACTTTGACCAGGATTACAAATTCACCACTAAATATGGATCAAACTGATCAGTGATTTCACAGGATCATGCTTATTTTCATTTGCTGATTTTTTGAGTTTGAGCAAATGATCTCCTTATGGAATATTTGCATGCATTGAGGTGAGCTCTTTACCATTAATGGTCTCCTTTAGAATGATTATCAATTGGCAGTTTGATCATCAATTTCAAAACATTTTTCAAAGATGCTAAACCCCTTTTCACAGAAAAAGAAAGTGAAAGAGGAGTGGAGTGACTCATCCAGGCACAGGGACTATGTCACATGCAGAGCCAGAAATACACTCTGGGCTCCTGGTACCCACAGTCATGGCCTGGGCATTAACACAGCTTGTACCAAAACTGATGCAGGCATCCCACCATGTTGCAAAGGAACATCCCCTTCTAGTGCAACATGCATTTGAAATTCAAAATATATTTGCTTGCTTGCTGGTAATACATGCTGTAATGCCTCCCTTACTCTTTTGCCTAACCCTACACAGAGCTGGAAGAAAAATAAAAGTCCATTCATCATATTTTTCCATATCAGTTGCTTTGCATTGATGTTGCTGATACTGTAAAGTTGGCTGCACACCAAACAGAAATGTTACAGCTGAACTGGGTCAGATTTTCATAAATAATCACCACCAGATTTGGGTCATATCTAGAGATACAGCCACTGCAACCTTTAGACTCCGTTTTGAACATGGTTAAGTATGCTGAGGCCAAGCACTTTGAAATAAGAGGTTAAAAGCAGACCATTTGTTCTGGCCTCAGAAGTGAATGCTGAGCTCTTTGAGGAATCTGAGCCACTCCATCATCTTCCCTATTTATAACCATTCTGCCCACTGAAGACAAGGCTACAGATGTTAAAGGGGCTGATGGCTGGGACAGAGCTACACCTCAGAAGTTTGAGAGCTTCAGATCCTCTAGTTCAGAGCTGCTCATTGAAGCTACCTAAAAGTAAACAGCTCTCAGGGAGAAGATAATGTGGCCACTCTGGTAAAATGGGCTGTTCTAGGCTATACAAGAGAGCAGGATGGATTAGACCAAATAATGTTACTTTCTAAGGGTCTTCCAAAATCAAAGTATATTTGAAAGCAGCAGTGAATGTCAGTATGTTTGTAGTAGTAAAAGGTAAAAGAGTATGGAGAGATGGTCCAATGAAACTTAAGCCACGTCATTAACTACTAGTACAACCCTATAGTTCTGGTTCATTAAAAATTACAAAGCAAAAAATAATGGGAGTTGGGCATGGATCAAAGCTGTTATTACAAACTAGTAAGATGGCAAATCTTGAGTTTCTTCTACCAGACATTCTTATTAAAAATAACGCTTCTATCAGAGAACAAAAATAACAGTGATGCACATTAAGTGTATAGAAAACCAGCTTGAATGGCTGAATCTCAGAGTGGAATCCCGTAGTAAATGGGGCTGACTATGAGCGAAGATTGTAAATATTAGTTCTTGGTTCATAGTGGGTTCATGGTGGTTTTGGGCAGCTGTTGGGGGTATTTTATTTTAATCCAGGCCATCCATGTAGAGGCACTTTCCATGCAATGAATTCCATCAGCACAACAGGCGAGGTACCTACAGTGTCTGTGTCAGTAAACCTACAGCTGGTACTGAACTTGCCTGGGATTAACACTTGTTCAGAGAGAGGGGTAGGGAAGGGCCAGCAGCAAGTGCTGTGTGGAAACTTCAGCAGAGGTTTAGTGAGGAAAAGAAAGATGCCAACAGAGATTTGACACAGGAGGGAGATGAGCTCACAGTGAGGAGACAGGTGGAAGAAGCTGTCATGCTAAAAATCTGTGCCAGTAGAATTGGCACAGAACATTAGAGCATGTGGAGGCATAGGGTGACAAGGAGGGTAGGTCAGTGTTACAGAATGATCTGACTCACACAGTCACAAAGTGTGTTTTAATACAACCAAAAGCAAGAGAATGCATCCAGGAGAAAAGAATGAAATCTCCTGTGGTAGGGTGAGAATCGGCCTCTGAAAGCAATAATGAATACAGGGTATGAAGTCAGGCTGGACAGCTGAATGCTCAGCACAAAAGTGTAATTATATTTTTAGTATCTGCATCTATGTATCAGTGTTATGTTCTGCTTATCTCTGTCCAGATGTTTCTTTAAGTACAGTAGGAATTATAAATAGGAGAACCACCACAAAATCTGCACAAGCATCACAGACCTGTGAAACCGTTGCAGACCCAAACCATGTTGCAGATGGTGAAACAGCATTGTGTGGGAGTTAACTATTTCCACATTAACATTATTCAATCACAGTGGCCCATTTTCACACAGCTTGCTGAACTTGAGAAAGTTTGCACAAAGGTTAAGGTTTGACATTTTGACACAGAAAGGCTTAGTCTTCTATCCTCTAGTGAGAACTACAATAAATAATCAATAATAGAAGAGAAACAGACTCTTACTGCATCCCTTTCCAGGGTGGAAGCACTGAAAACATGTTTTTTGACATAAATGCTTATTCTGAGGTCTTCATTACCAGGATTTCCAGTAAAATAGCCATAGGCAAGAAAGCACTTAATCTGACTGTTACATTAGACTTCCTGAAACCACATGCAGGTGCAAGTCTGTGAAGGCACAAGAAAATGACCTTACCCTTCTAAATAGACTATCAGAATTATATTTCTATCAATATGTAAAGTTGTGATGAGGTCCTATTAAGTGGTAGTCCTGTAGTGTGTTAGAATGGGGTTTTTTTATAACCAGTGTGATTTCTGTTAGTTTATGCAAAGCATGCCTCTAAGAATGAAACAGATTGAGATAGGGTATAACATCCTGTCACAGCAGCATTAATTCATGACTACACTCAGAAATCACTTCTCTCTTCAGATTTAGGTATTTGTTCAGAAATTACTTCTAGAAAGCAGTATTCTCTCTCAACCACTCCATTCTACATATCTCTAATGAAGTGTTTAGCTATTTATTACTGTTGCACGTCTGTTATTTCTGCAGTAGTGGATAAATGCAACACAGTATTTTCAGTGTTATTACCATCACTGTGTCTGACCACTTCTTAATCAGAACCTATCCTTCTAACTGTGACATTTGGTGTTTTGAGGCTGTGGGAGGAGGAGGACTCTGGAGTCACCTAAATGCTCTCACCTATGTCTCCTAGATGCAAGGAACCAAATAAGGTAATTAAGGAAATTTAGCTGCAGAGCCCTTGGAAGTTTCCACCAAACCTGCATGAATGGTATGTTCACAGCTTGCAGTAGGAGTTGCAGGTTGGACAGAGGTAAAACTCCAGTACTGAACCCAAAATGTTTGCTACAGGCTTAATCCCAATGTCCCAGAGCTATGAACGGGCAGCACAGGTACCAAACTGATACCCATCACCAACATGGCAGGTGTCAAAAGGCCTCTGGGCTGTGTGCCAGTCCCAAGTCCGTAGCTGAAGTTGGCTGCACAACAATTCCCTGGTGTGTAGCTAAGAGCCACTGCTTTGCTCAAGCAAACCAGCGATGTCATCCAGACACCACTCACAGGCATGCAGGTACAAGCATAAGGTAGAGGTAACTGGCACAATCATTAAGGAAAGCCCACACTCCTTTGTTTGCCCAGATATAGGTCTCATTTCCTGGTCACACACCTTGAGGTGAAGAGACAAAAGTGCCTATCTCAGAACAGCAGCTTGAGAGAGATGAACTCTTTCAGCTCCTTTATTTCCCCCTTGGGACAAAGCAAGCAGGAGTGGGGAGAAGGGACGATGTCCCACCCAATGGGCCATGAGAGGGAACTGCAGCTTCCTAAGGAGGAGGACACAGAGCGAGAGTGGTATTTTCCCAACATCTCATTCTCAAAGATGGCTGAACTACAGTGACTGCCTGTAAACCCAAGCAAACAGCAACATAACAAGTCAAACACTGACATAAGAGAGTTCAGCCTATTTTGTTGACAGTTAGAGGCAAATGAGAACAGGGACCACAGCACCAACTCTTACGCAACATTTAAACACAGTGTTTCCTATGCACTCTTCCAGAAATCGCAATGAACAAGTTCTCTTAAGTCATAATGACTACTAAGTCACCCAAAATTTTAAGAGAAAAAGAAAAAAAAGAGCACTAAACTATTCTGCTTTTTAAATGCAACGAAAAGATCAATTAAAAATGGAATTTTCAATAAATACTTGCTATAAAATAGGAGAGGACTTGTCAAACCCTGCTCTGTGTGTTCCGCTAGTTGGGGCAACCCACACCCCAAACCACAGAGCAGTCAGGCAGGGTGTAATCCCATTGCAGGGAGGCTTTTGTGACACAATAACCTCCCCTCTCCACTGTGGCTGGGTTCTGACCAGGAATGCTTTCATCCTTCACCTCTAGTTTCTGAGGACTCACTTTTTATTACAGCACTGGAGATGTCATTTCCAGTTTATTGCAATGAATTTCAGGCTGACCACTATCAGGTTCATAGCTACTTAGCATAAGTTCTTTCTCCAGGAAGGTTTAGGAGTAGCCCTTAGTGTAATGTTAGCCCCTGGCCTCGAGGAAGAACAAAGTGAAAAACAGATGCTGCTGTAAGCACAATGACCAAATCTGCTGAGCCACACAGAGTTGCAGTGGAAGTACTGAAGATAAGAGTAACAGCCACTGACCCAGCCCTTCCAGCAGCCAGCAGTGACCAGGAAATGACCTTTTTCCCCCAGTGGACTGATCATTGCTGAGTTCAGTCTGCAGAGACACCCCACCAGCACCACTCTTGCTGTACCAATTAGATGCAGTCCACACATTATTGACTGAGTTACAGAGCTGCAAACACGTTCAGTTCTGTTTAGAGCACTCAGATTTACACTTAACATAACATATTAAATGTAGGTCATCCTACAGTCAGGTTCCTGTTCTTCAATTTCAGTTACAGTAAAACAAATCTGTCACATGTGAGTCAGCTTCAAAATGCTCTTGGAGCAGTGGGAGTTTGCCTCTATACAGAACTGTGTAAATACCAAAAAGGAAACCAAAGATTTAACCTTTGTTTACCCAAGCGAGTCTCAATCAACCAACAGGCACATCAGATTTTAATAGCATTTCTAGGATTGATTCAGCTCTGACAGGCCAACAGCCTGACTGCAAGTACAGCATATCTGTCAGCAGGAAGCCTACACAGAGACTGCAGAGACACCAAGAACTCAACAGTTAAACAAAATAAACTTTGGTGCAAAAATCTTAAACAGGAGCAGAGCTAGAATGACAGAATGCACTGATTTATTCACCGCCTTCACTCTAGTGAGGAGCCCTCCTGCAAATGTCTCCATCACATCTGGCTATCTCAGGGGAATGCCCAAGAAGGAGCTGGAGAAGGTGCATGAGCAGTGCTCCAGCAGCACCAATGATGAATCAAGGCATGTCTGCACAAGCACATGGGGGCCGGTCATCAAGGGTGCCATCTGAAACTAGCCATGAGCACCATCAGCACGGGAGAAGGGCTGTCAGAGACACCTCATCACAAAGCTCTGGGTCCCTTTGCTCACATGTAAGCCCAAGACAAATCCTCAACCAGGGCACTTTTACCTTTAGTCAGTCACAACTTCATGACCATCTTTGTAATACCTTGCGCAAATATTGACTCGCATCCAACAGACGGACGGTTTGCACCAGACGTGATGCGTATATATCTTTGAAACATTAGCTAAAGGAGTGATTTGGGAAAATAAAAATTGTAGGTGGATGTGTTTACTTTGCAAGGTTGTTTGCGTTGTGCCCAGATGCCAGAAGTGTGCGTGAAGGTTTCACCCACAGGAAGAAGGGCAGCTGTAAGTGCCGCAATGCACAGACAGTGTGCACGTGCATTCCTGTGCCTGCAGCTCACCACATGACAGAGGGAGGGCTGAGGATCACTGCTGAGACGTTAACGGGTCCATGTATTCCTGCTCTGAAGACACCTGAAAAGGTCTGTTAGCTGAAGAACAATTAGTGAGCTCATTGCTTCAGGACACAGCCTCCAAAGTTCTTGGCATGTAGTGTTGGGGCTGCATTCTGCAAGAACTTGAGCACCATTTCTATGGCCCACAGCTGACAGCAGCTTTGGAAATGCAGACACTGTTTCAAGGGAAGGGACAGTAACTGTCCACTCCTCTCCATTGCTCTTGCCCCAGCTAATTAGAAACTAGAGTTCCAGTAAAAAACTAGAACATCAAAAGCACACATCTAAGCAGAGAAACATCTTTTGTTAGAAGGCCGAAAGCAACAGAAACAAAAGATCAATAAAATGACCAATCAATAATTTGATTTAAAGTTAAAAATTTTGATTTTAAAAATTTGATTTTAAAAAATTTGATTTTAAATTAAAATTACTTCAGTTCTCAATTCTTAGGTCCCTCCCTGCCCCACCTGCCAATTCTTCATGTGCATCTACTCTCTTCTGCTAAAAATCATCAGTCAGGTGCAGCTTTGGCAATCACAGAGCTTGCTTATGGAAACTGGGAGAGGGAGGGAAAGCACTTTAGCACCATTCAGTAACCTACAGATACTCCTGCTATCCACAATTTTCATTTTGGGAATTGATGTGCATTCATTCTGGGGGCCTTTCAGAAGGAACAAGAGTGTGAAAATAGGTTCTTTTCTGTTTTTACCAAGTAAGTATAGAAGAAAAGAAAAGCCACAGAATTTTGTTCAGTGTATTTGCAGGAAAAACCCTCTTGAAGTATTTGTTTGCTGGACCACTCAAGGCCTAACTCAGTGGATAGAATTTTGTACAGAACAGAATTATTCTTTCAGGACTGGAAATTCATAGCAACGCCCTTTAACCACCTCTCTCAAAATAACTGAATTTGCAGCACATCCTAGACAGCACTTGAGTAGTACAAGAGTAACATTTTGCTGAGTCTTTTTCCACAAGTGAATCTTTTCATCAGATACACAACACCTGACACCTGGGGCTCTTATACCCTCTGAACAGTCAACAGATTTTGCCCAGAGCAAGAAAAACCAGCAAGCCACATACTGATCCACACATATACCCACCTCTAATGCACTGCCTCCCAACCCCACTGGAGATTCAGGGGTGTTGGAACTTTCCTGGTCATGCAGGACTACTACAGCACCCAACCCATCCTTCCAGACAGCTTGCCTACAGGCTTACTATGAATCTCTGCACAAAACTAACCCTGAAAACAACTTAGGCACTAAGCTTGCAATTCACTGAGCTGCAGGAACGTCACACCTGCCAAAAGGGGAGTTACAGATTGGTTTCAACATCATGATCAGTTAAACCAGCACTAGGAAAGAGATGAATCCTAGCCATATATTTCCTTAACAATATTCCAAGTTCATTACCAGAGGCCAAAGCACTTCACAGTAACTTACCACAGGTTCAGGAACTAAGGTTATTTTAGAGCAGCCCCAGAAAGATACATTTCTGTACTGAAGGAAAGATAGTTAAGCTCAGGCCTCAGTGTCACAGCAGCATGCAAAGCTTCCTAATACAGCAGTAAATCTACAAAGGCCGTTTGAGATTTCCCCCTGCCAAGAAACTCTTTAGATAGGTTACAGTCAATATGCCTCATACCCAGAGGCTTCTGAGCCATCATCCCCACCATCCACTGACAGGGATAGAAGCTCCCTCCCCAGCTAATTAGTGACAGTCCAGCATGCTCTTAGCTCTGCATGTCCAAGTGAGTTCAGCCTGGGTTTCCTTCCTCCAGATTGCAGCATGCATTTGAGTACTCCATCTCCCAAGTCATATTCAGGCTATTATAGTCCCCCTTCAAGGTGTTTCAGGGTTTCCTGTGGAGGAATCAAATCTGTCCAGCACCACCTCATAAATCCTTAGCCTGACCTTTTTGTCTTGGGCTGCCCAGAGCCTGGATGTGCAAGGGCACTTGCTGCACACACATTTTCTCTCGGTATTGTGGTGGAGCTTCCTCCACCTCTTTGTCAACCACTGTTACAACATAAAACTGAGCACCACTGTTAGCAAGATGTGCAATTACCCTATTTTAAATTTCTCTTTTAAGTTTATAGGACTGCAAACACACACAAAGGGTCCCTAGCAGGTCTCTGTTTGCCGTGGACAGGTGGACTTAAACACAATCTCCTCTGGCCCATGACTTTCTTATACTGATGGCATCTTCCCTGTTCCCTCTACTCCTCTGCCCTGGGCCAGCCTTTATACATAGGGGCAGTGTAGTTTACTTCTGTCTAACAGAAGTGAGTTTTGGTCCTCAGGGCATCATATAAAATTAAGTCAGACTGTCAGTGTCACTAACAAGGCTTTGTCAGGGCTAACAATGAAAGCCTGCTTATCAATGAATGAGGAATTGGGCTCATTTACACTTGTTTAAGTTGACAAAATATTTTGTTATACTGTGAAAATATAAATCTTCTCAGAAGTATGGCTGGGCAGCTGCAGTGTCAAGGTGACCAGAGATTTTATCATGTCCCTGGCTACTGTGGGCTGTGCTAAAAGGGCACTTTAGCTCCTTTAGCCCATAAACCCGATTTCAGTTACCACTCTTTATTGTCAATATATGTAAGAGCACCCTATTGGAATAAAGGGATTGAAGAAATGGGAAACGGAGCACGCAAAGCACAGGCCAGGAGTAGGGATGCACCATCATAGGCCTGTGTTTGCCATGTGCTGGCCTGCCTGGTGGGCCACATGCAGGAGCCAGCTCTTGCCAAGGTTGACTGCCACCAGCTTCACACAGACGTGAGTGACACTCCCCTGCTCACAGCATGATGGGGCTGGGAAAATGCACAGCCCTGAGTCACCCCTCAGCAGCAGAGAACAGACACAGCAATGCCTGCAGCCCAAACACAAAGAACAAGCAGCTTTCCAGGTAGAAGCCAAGGCCTGCTTTTTGGTTAGCGTGTATTTTTTGGAAAGCAAGGTATTTTTTGGCTTCTATGCTAGTCAGGAAAATGAAACACAAGGAAACAATTTTTTGTCATTGTTGACAAGTTTCTTTACCCTTTTTGCTCCCCTGCAAAACAAAGCCCACCAGAGCTTCAGGACTGCCAAGTCTCTGGCCAAGAGACATTGGTACCACCACTGGAGACTGATTCACATGCCAGTACTTGTGATCTCAGGGAGCTTCAGTGATTGTCAGCTGAATTCCCACCACACAGCTAACAGGGAGACAGACTGGAGAGAGGGCAGAAACATTTACCTAGGAGATTCTCACTACCAGTACCAACAGACACCTCACTGTAACAGATGCTGCACATGCAGTCATGCTGCTTAACTGCAGCATTTCCCCTGATTCAGATGAACCGTGGCAGAATCCAGCTCAGCTGGTGCAGCTGTCCTTTTGTGTTACTCTTTACTGTGTGGAACCTGTAGGATCCAACAGTTTTTGGGTGAGAACCACACCTCCTTATACTTGCATTTTGTACAGAGCATCTTGGCTCTTCTACCCCTACTGAGATCTAAAATCCAGGAGTTCTTAACGTTGCCAAAGAATCAATCAGGCAGTGGCAGCCTTCTCCTACATATAGAAGTTCACAGAAAAAATTGCTCAAACATGAGATTTCAGCAACTGAACATGCAGAGGAACAAAACCGACATCCAAATGGCAAATGGAAAGAGCCACAGTTAAAAACTAAACCACAGTAGTCTCAGAAGAGAGAAGTAACAGTCAAGCATCTCCCCTTCTGCAATTATTTGGTGCCTAGCAGTTTAAGGCACTTCACACTTAAGCAGGCACATGCTCTTCCATGGCCCCATGCTCACCTGGAGTATGGTGAGTGACGTGAAAGGTTTCAGACTGATGTATTTAGAATTTAGGGAAAAGTAAGAGAGGACAGACCTCATCCCACTTGCATAAAACCCCTTCCTCCCTAAATGCAACTGTTCTTTTCCATCCCTGCAAGGGTCTGTGATGCAACATGGGCTGGGGAAATTGGGAAGGAAGCACCCGCTGGAACATCACCCCCCTCGCCTGGGATGAAGGGAGAGGTAGCAAACGGCCTCACCACCTCAATTGGCCACAGAAGTCAATCCAAAGATTGCCAAACCCCTGTAGGGAGCAACAGCAGTGAGCCCTGCCACAGCCAGGCCCAGCTGACAAATGGGTAGGGAAAGAGTGAGGCTACCTGGCTTAGGAGAGGAGCTCACAAACAAAACACCTCAGCCATGGTGGAAATATCACACAGGAAGGACACTCTTCTCAATTGCCATTAATGTTAATTTAAGGTACTGAAAACACAAATAATTCCAAAACCAACTGACAGCAGATATATAGAGTACACAGCAGAGCTCAGCAAAGGTCAGGGCCCTGCAGCACAAGGCCCAGCACAAGCACACAGGAAGACCCAGCTCCTTGCTCTCAGAGCTCGAGGTGACAGCACCCTGACTCACACTCACTATTACTCAGTGTGAGCAAGAGCACCCAGGTCCAGAAGGTCCAAGCTCCCTGACTGCAGGTTTGCAATGAGGAATGTCTACCTGCAACCATCATTCCTGCAGCATCTCAAAGAGTTAGAACAGCTACATAAAGAGGATCAAGACTATTTTTCACCCATTCCCTTTTGGGGTCTCACCTTCCTGCCTGCCTATCCATGTTGCTGTGTTTCAGGGAGGCAAAGGGCAGAGCTGACTGTCTGTGAAATTGGGAATTTAGCAGGCATAACAGACAACATAAGATCCCATGGTTTAAATGAGTTAAAGTTAATTGCTAGAAGGAGTCCTTGGAAGCAATTCAGACCAAGTAATATCTATTCTTTTCTGGCTGACCACATACTAAAATAATATTAATTTTTTGGGCCTCTTCTCTTCAACACTTAAACTTTCTTATATTAAATACTAAAAGCTTTTTTTGCCTCTTTTCAGATGAGTGTGCTCTTTTGAACACTGGGAGTTAGCATCTTGTCTCTAGCAATAATAACATTTTTTTCCCTTTGAACTCACCCAAGTCTATCAGTGAGCTGCGGGAATGTATTATTCATAGGGGGCAAAAAATGTGTAAAACATAAGTTCTATATCATAATGAACTGTCTGTCACCTCAGAGGATTACAGTTTCTCTTTAATGCCAGTTGGTCCTATTACAGTACCTAAATCAATGGAATATCTTGGCCATTTTCAACGCCTGCTGTGCTGCACTCCTGCCAGCGGTGCAGAGCAGCCACCTCTGAGCTGTGTGCCACAGAGGGAGCTGGCAGCAAAAGCTCAGCTGCCTTCTGAGGAGGAGCCCTGCTGCAGCAACTGCCAGCACCTTGGGAAGCAGAGCATGAGTGAGCTAGGGTGGATGCTCCCCATGCACTGTAGTATCCAGCTGGCTGGGAGAGCTCACATGTGTCAGAAAGTTGGCTGGACAGTATTCAAAGAAAATTATTTCAATACATGTTACATTATTTTCCTTCTATGTTTGCCTTATTCAATATTCTTTTGTCAGGTCACCTCTACTAAAAAAAAAAAAGAGCATATGAGAAGCAGCATGTTGGAATAAGCACAAAAGTGGTTTGCTTTCAACTTATTTGAAACCTTTATCACATGTTCCACATAAATCCATTAGGCAACATTATTCCAACAAGGTGTGGAATATAACATTTTTATATTACAAGCATTTTTGTATTGGATGAAACATTTCCTTCAGATTTATATGCTCTCTCTTTATAGTCCGTATGTTGTGCATATCTCAAACTGGTGTGACACAGACTCAAGAAATGTTCTGAGACTCATGCATTGGGCTTTTTCCATTTTTCTTCCCCCAGTAAAGAAGTCATAGACAAAACTATGTATTCATATCTAATGCACATTCAGACACATCTGCAGCTTTAGATGCACAAATACCTTTAAAATCTGGTTCCATCATTGTACATGCCTTATAATGCATAACAGATATTTACAAGCCAGAAATCTATTTAGACTGTTTTATTACTCAGAGGAAAAAATACTGGAAACTACCACTAGCCTATTGACAATTTAAAAAAAAATTACCCTTGGCATTCTCAGAAGCCACCTCCACTGCAGGTGAAAATAGACAGACAGGATGTGGCTTGGCAATGGAGTAAGGTCTAAGATTCAGTAGGGAAAATCTCTGGAATGTTAACTCTGAGCAGGCATCTAGTAAGGTCTCAGCTAGAGACACACTCCATTGACTTACATGCATATTTCAGTGCTTTGCTAAATCAGAATTTCCTCAAAGGGCTGTATGCTGAGCTATGTTTCACTATTTAGAGTAAGACCCAAATCTTACAGAGTAAAGGCAAAAATCCATTCCTGATGTGAACTGGGGCTGTGCCGGAGACGAATTTGATACAACTGACCTGTTTGGTTTTTCTCTCTTACGGGTGGAAAATGCAGAGACTTGAGGAGCACACCTTTGTCAACGTGCAACAGCAGCAGAGCTTGCAAGCAGAGTTACACGAGTCTCGCAATCTTTCACCCAAGGCTTATTCTAGAAACCTCTTCCTCCCTCCCCACATCAACTGCAACAAATGTTTTGCTTGAGGAAGGAGCCACAAATGTTTTGCTTGAGGAAGGAGCCAGATCCAGAAGAGCTGGTCTCTAACTTGCGTTGCAATAACCAATCTGAGTGTTACTATGAGCTTTTGGAAACTGACAGTATAGAAAACAAAGATGATGTTTGTATAGTTTAATTTTAAACATCTCTGCTTGGCATACGGATGGAACCTAATAAGGTGCTTTGTTTCTGCCTCATGAATTAATTCAGCCTGCTAACTGATTTGGATAAAGCATTTTGATTCCAACTAATAAACTTGTTTTCTTTGCAGGCAAAACAACTTTTGGAAGCTAAGTAAAAAGTTCTTTGGCTTGCCAGAGAAGTACTTCTATAGTATCTATAAGGAATAGACCTTTTATTTTCATAACCCACTTGTTCCACGCATGTCTTTTAAATCAATCAGATAAATTCACCTTGTTTTTCAATGCCCTGAATCCTGATAGCTCTGCACACTTGATAGGTAATTTAATCATTGTTGGTGTGGATGAACACAAGCTCAAATTAGCTTCTGAAAGGCTTAGTTGTCCGGTAGATAGCTCTGCCTTTCCACTTTTATGCAGGAACTGAGCTTCACCAACTGGTTAGCTAGAGGTGTCATTAAAAATTTACAGAAAGAAACAAAGGTGTGCTCCAGTGTCTCTCCTTACCCTTTCTACTATTACTCTGGCAAACAAAAGGTATGGAACCTGCTTCATGAATAATGGGTCATGTAATATGCATAATGCATTTTTAATGGCACACAGTAATAACACTGAGAGAGATATTTCCAATCTTCGGACTTGCTCCACAGCCTCTCAGTAGCCTGTTCTGATTCTCCCCAGATAAATCTTCTTTTCCTCTTCTTCATTTTAATTCTCCACCTTAAAGCCATGATTTTCCCCCACGGGTAGCTGCATTTCACCCAAACCAGCAGCTGGCACTCGTGCAAGCAGGGCTGGGGATATGGGAACTCTCTCCCATGCAGCAATGCACAAACATTTCAGGGGGTTTGGGTCTGAGCTGCAGCACAACAGTGATGCCCTGAGACACACCACTAAGTGCAACATGCTCTGGGAAGAGACACACTTAACCCAATAAAACACCTGTGGGTTTCTTCCCGTGAAGAACATTCTTGCTAGCTGCGCTGTGTCCATGCTGCTTCCTTGGCCACCCACCCCACCCTGCGGGCAGCACTAGACTCTAACCACACTAGTTGCCCTATGTGGAAATGGGAATCTCCAAGGGGGCAAGCACATATTGCTATTGTAGATTTTAAGGTAAATGCCAACAGTTGAGCCTGCTCAGGGTCTGCTGGAGCAAGGCCTGAAGAGAGAAGGGAAGGAGGGAGGCTGTGCCTGGCAGAGGAGCTGGGGGGCAACAGCAGCACCCTGCCAACCCATACCCAGAACCCCTGGCCACCACACACTCTACTCCATCCACAACAACAGCTGTAAAATGTACAAGCCCTGTAAAATAAATACTGAGCATCACCCTGGGGCAGCCCCAAGCCTTCCTGTGCCACCAGCAGAGACACGCCTTTGGAGCCTCTCCTGGCCTGGGTGGGACCCAGGGCATCACAGGCCTTCCACATAACCACCGAGTCTCCTGCACTGACCTTCTGCACTAATTAATCCAGCGTAATGGGCCTAATGTCTTCAGAGCACCTGGCACCTCCTGTGGTGCCACATGCCTTCAGCCTGATTGCCATGACTGAGACCGCGTTCCTGCTCAGTGAGAGTTCAACCGGTGCAGCCCCACGGGCAGAGCGCGGCCCCGCCCGAGCCGGTGGTCCCTGAGGGGACACGGCCACAGCCTGACTGGACAGCTCTGAGGCGGCGGGTTCATAGCCTGCCGGGGCAGCCGTGAGGGGGACACAGCCAGAGCCTGCCGGGGCAGCCGTGAGGGAACATGGCCACAGTATGCCGGGGCAGCCGTGAGGGGGCACAGCCATAGCCTGCCGGGGCAGCCGTGAGGGGACACGGCCACAGCCTCCCAGGATAGCCCTGAGGGGACACGACCACAGCTTGCCAGGACAGCTCTGAGGGGACACGGCCATACCCTCCCTGGGCAGCCCCAGGGGACACGGCCACAGCCTGCCAGGACAGCCTGAGGGGAGCCAACCAAAGTTCTCAAGGATGGCAGGAGGCAGAAGCACAGGGAGGACCTCGGTGGCACCATAGCAGGTGAGTGCCCCGGCCTCGGGCAAGGGAGGATGCCCCAGGACTGGGCCAGCCCAGCCGGGCACAGGGCAACTCTGCACACTGTGTTTGCCCAGAATAAATGTACAAAGCTGGATACATGAGTATATATTCCTGTGTGGGCACACAAGATTATGTGCACATGTAAAAAGCCAGGCTACCAAGCTGTGCTCTGTTGGGAAAAGGACAAGGGACCCCCTCCATCATCCTCTTTCTCTTTTGTGTGGGCTGCAACTGCCAGATGGAGCCAGCCCGGCTGACAAGGCAGACAGGCAGGCAAAAAGCCATATTGTGAGTCCCAACAGGCTTAAGTATAAATGATGCCCCTGCTGCTCAGGTGTCCCTGCAAACTACCAGGCACAGACATTTAATCTTGTGGGAGACATTCAAGTTGCTCCTGGGCTAAGCAGGGACTTCTGGCTGTCTACATTTCCAAAGCAAAGCTTTAAAACTGCTCTTTCCCCCTAAACCCTTTCATGGTGATAGTCCAAGAAATAGTATACCCTAGTCCTCAAAAGTGTGAATGTTTATCTGCAATCAGTAGGAATTGAACAAGTAAATATGGCAGTTGTGTTCTTCAATTATTACAGCCCTTGTGCCTGCATTCCCTCCTTGAATGCTGCATCCCTGACAATCACTGTGGTGTATTATTGTAATGGCTGACATTCACAAACGTGCCGTTACATTTGAAATAAAAATCACTCTGGACCATCCTCGATACTTTATTAACTTAAAACATTGTTCTAATAAATATGTACCAAGAAATGTAAGACACTCCATAAAATCTAAATAAGGACATTTACAAACTTAACAAAGTAAAAACAGGGTCTTTTTTAAACTGAGGTACATGCAGAGTTGTTAAGGCAAATTAAGTAAATTATACTTTTATAGTAAGTACTGCTCACCTCAGAAAGTTTTTCTTTAAAAATTAAAAAAACAAAAACAAATATACAACTTATGCTATTGAGTAGCTATTTTCCAGTTATTAGAACAAGCCCAGAGTGTAGAAGCCAGTAATGGTTCTGGACAGAAAGTCTGTGCCTCCCTGGTGCTCCTGCCCTCCTCAGGCAGGTTCACTTGTTGGATTAGTTTCTAGTTCTAAGGCTTTGGTTTTCCACTGGTCTTTCACAAGCTTCCTTCTCCTTAGTGGATGTAGGAAGAAGTAACCCTCCACACTTCAAACATACTGGCAGTTGGGCCTTGCACAGACAGAGATGGCTCAGGGAGGATAAAAAGAACCTCTCTGTCACTGTTAATGCACCTCCTGATTTGCACCAGAGTAAGTGAGAGCAGGATCAGACCCAAGCTGGTACCTTTGGTTAAAAACCAGCAAGATGTCAAACTGCACAGTCCTAACCCTCCAGATTTTCCTGACAGGAAGTCATCCAAGAGTGAACCCATTCAGCACTGAACTCAGCCGAGGCAGGTGCTCATGGCTCTCTGTCATTATCCCATGTAAACACTATTATACCCATGTTTCTCTGCCTTCTGATCCAAGCTACTGAAAACTTGAAGGGATTCATCATGGCCATGGGAGAAATACTTTCTAGTTTGCAGATATTTGGTAGCTTATCCATCTTTGGAGTATTAGGCTTTATATCTAAAAAGCTTATATATCAGTGTTATTTCAGAAACAATGAGGGGAATGGAAGGAGAGAAACCCCAGCCTTTACTTTCCCCTTTCACAGTCATTCAGGTTGAGCTGTCAACACATGGCTCTGTCCTCTTCTCTTTGAGTTCCTGTTCAGAAAGGTAATGCCAGGGTCTGTGTTCAAGACAGGGCTTGGGTCCAGCAAGGAAGCCTGGGACCTGTTCTCATAGTGTTGTAGGCGCTTTTCCTATTGTAATTTGGACTCACTTCAGGCCATGCTGTGTTTCTCGGTGTCTCCGTAAATCCACCTTTCGTTGGAAGCCTTTGCCACACAGGTCACAGCCAAAGGGCTTGAAGCCTGTGTGCTTCCGACTGTGGGTGATGAGGTTGGAGCTCTGACTAAAGGCTTTTCCACACACCTGGCACTTGTGAGGCTTCTCACCTGCAAGCAGAAGGTGGGAAAGAGAGAGGCTGTGAAAGAGGCAACATGCTGCTTACGTGGGACCACAGCAAATGTACACTAGTACTTAAAGCTTATCAAAGAGATTTTTGTGTGATTACCTAAGAAGTCATTCTTAAAGAAAAAAATGCAGCTGGGAGCGCCAGAGACAGCATAAGCTGAGCCTCCACTGCAGCTGAGCGGGCCTGGACTTGGGTGCACCTCCATCAGCCCAGTATAGTCCTGAGAGTAGCCTGAAGCATGGTGTGCTCTCAGGACACCACACTCTGTGTAACTTAAACTGGCTTTGTGTGTTAGAAAACATGAGGAACTCCTGGAAAAGTGATGAATGCTTGACATCGATTACTGAACCATCAGCATGAGGGCAGGTGGAATAGGTAGGTAGAGGTTGTTAAAACAAACCCAGTGATCTGGGGTCTTGTCCCCAAGGGAGGTGTGAGGGGCATTAAGTGAATCCTGAAGGGCAGGGTTCATCCAGACATCTGTTCTCTCTGTTCCCCACACTGCAATGCTAGCAGTCAGAGTCCTGAAGTTCTCCTGCACGCAAATTATGTAAACAAGAATAAATGCAGCCATTGGAATTTCTGTAGAGGAGTCAGTGGCAAAACTCCATGGGAGCAGGATCTAAGTTTATTTTCATACTGTTTATTATCAAATAACAAATAAAAGGGAACCCAACCACAATACCAAGCCGGATTTTCTGAGTGGCTTTGCACCTGCAGAGCCACTGGCTTCAGCTGGGAACAACAAACTCTTTGGGTGTTTGAAGATCAGATTCTTAGAATAAAAAAAAGTACAAAATGTTCTAAAGGCTCATTTTACAAGTATATGGTGCATATGAAGGGAATCCCGCATTCAGTTAAGGACCTGCTTTTGTACTAGCAATTTAAAAGCCCAGGCACAGTTTGTGATCTCTAAGAAAATTATCTGTCTGATTCAGAATTTGTCTGAAATTCTACTTAATCAAGCTTCATTTGAAAAAGTTATTATGAAAATACTTCTTGTATTACTTCATAAATAGTTCATTTTCATCCAGCAACCCTCAGTGAAAAATCTTTATAAGTAACATTATTTTCTGATTAACCTAGAAAAGTCACAGCCCAGCAGTGCTACATATAGTGCCATTTCTCTACATATTTGCCGCTTTTAGGCTTCAACCTTTACATCTACTAGTGGCCACTATCAGGAAAAAGGATTTTGGTCATCTTAACCGTAGGTTTGGCCAGTACAACTGATATGTCATGTCTGCAGATTCTTCCATATCTTACACATTAATTTCCTTCTACTTCAAGTGAACTGTGCAGGTTTGAAAAGCAAGATACTCTTTTAATGATTTCTGATAAACTTGCCTTCTCACTGAATTATACTTTTGAAACAATTTCCTTTGATGATTCACCTTCACTTTATATTAGTTTCCATGTTTATTAGTAACAGCGAAACTTGAGAACTCAGCACGTCTCCTTCCATTCTGTATCAAACTGCATCCATTTCTCAGAAAGTCCAGGTGGAAGTGCAGACAATCTCTGAACAAATATTGAGACTGAGACCTAGGGCCTCCAGTTTAGTGTTTGATCTAGAGGAGGAGACTCCTGTTGTTCCTATTGTTAATTGGTAGATCCTGTAATCAAATTCACCTGTCATTTTCCTGGGACCTCAGCTGTAAATCAAGGCCACATGGATATAATACTTTACAAATCATCTTACACAAAAACTCTTTGAATAAACATTGGTGGATCCTATTAAGGGAGCACTGACTGGATTGCGAGCATTTTTGTAGGTTATTTTGCAGCTGCTGTTCATTAAATCACATTCAGATCACCTTCCCTTGCCCAAGAACAGCACAGATAGCATGAACAGCAGCAGGACAGTGAGAAGCACAGGGAGGTGTGTGCTGTCCCAGCTGAGCAGGAATGGATTGCTGCAGAGAAACCTCTTCAGAGACCTGCCCTCATGTTGGGGCTGACACCAGCAGCTGCAGAACTGACCTGTGTGAATGAAGGTGTGTTTCTTCATATCAGATTTCTGGTGAAATCGCTTCCCACAATACTGGCATGGGTAGGGTCGGGTGTCTGAGTGGATGAGCAGGTGGGTGGACAGAGTAGAAGATCTTTTAAAACTCTTGCCACAAATTTTACAATCAAAGCTGCGTTCCTGCAGAGAGATGAGCCCAGATACACACATTACATCACACCACTGATCCCATCAGCAGCAAACTGCCAGCAGCACATGAGTGTTGCCCTTCTGCCTTAGCAAGAACTTACACTTCTCCAGAAAGCTGGACTGGCTTACACAGATGATAATGCTGGTTTGATAGCAGCATCACATGATAAAAAAGATAATGCATCCTCTCCTCATGCTGTGCACTACTAAAATTTAATTGAACAGCTCTTCCTGCTAATAGGAACAGCCAGGTGGGAGCAACCCCAATGGACTGGGCAGAGTCTGCCAACACACTTTATCAGACGCCTGAGACACAATCACTCCACTGGGAAGCCCAACAGCTGCAGCACTGTTCAGAGGCCACCTCTCTGCTGTACACAGGAAAGTGGTGCCAAGGGCTGCTTGGGTCTCTTGGCAAATCTCTGTGGTAGACTGAGTTCTGGCATGGTAACAACTAACTGCTTTTTCTAGTTCCATTGAAATTCAAGTGGAAGGTGTGTAGAGCACCTGGAACAAACAGCTTTTGGGCTTACTACTTTAACATATAAAACCAAATGCATTAAGATCTTACTGTCCCTCACCTCTCCCTCACACACTCTTCTCCATCAGTTTCTAATACCATATTTCGTCTCCTCTTTGCATCCCTTAACTTCCATTGCACCTTCCTCTTCCTTCTATGCGTTCACACAATCACCGTCTTCATTTGGCTTTTAATATATTCTCCCCTGAATGCTGTCCCTTCCATGGCCACATTGTGCAGTGCTGCTCTTTTCACTGTTGTTTGGTGGATGATGAGCTATCTCCCTTCATTGTATGCTCTGCTGGTTGCACACTCATGAAATTATAAATTAAAGACCAAAAATAAGTCACTGTAACTCTATCCTCCAAAAGTCAATCTGAAGAAGGAAGATTTGCCAGGTCAAGTGGGTGGGGAAGGGGAAATATGGCATAGTATCAGCAGGTGGAAAATGTTACAAGTCCTCCTACCAAAATTAAACACCATATTCTTTTGGTGTGTGACTCAGTGTGTCGAGATGGGTGAAGTCAGTGCTTTATACCCAAATGGTCGTTCAGATGTTCCCTGTACTGACAAAAATTACCACAAACGTCTTTGTGGGAGGGAGGAGAAAGAATGAGGAGTGCTGCATCAGAAGAAAACACACTGAGTTGCTTTAGCTGTTAAAAGAAAGCCAACATCTGCATTAAAATTTCCAGCTCTGAGAGTGAACATTTATTATTTTCTGTTACTTCTGGAGTGACAGAAGTACCCATTGCTTTAATATTCTTTAATTAACTGATTAGCTCCTTTGCACACTAACTGGCCACTCTTTCCTCTGATTGTCACCATATTCTTCACCTTTAACTGCCCACTGCAGCCTTCCCATGTTCTCTTCCCCTCCTCAGTTTAGGTCCCTACCTCCTTGCCCTGTATTAGCCTTCATGGCTTCCCCAGCCAGCAGAATAGAGCAGCTAGCCCTGGCCCCCAGCCGTCCATCCTGGCAGCCTGCCTGCTCTCACCTGCGAGTGCACAGCCTTGTGCTGCTCCAGGCTGACTGCATGGCCGAAGGTCTTGCCACACATGTCACAGGCAAAGGGCCTTGTGCCACTGTGTGAGCGGCGCACATGGACCTCAAGGCCATGCGGTGTGGAGAAGACCTGAGGAAAGAGAGTACACAGTGTCAAGTTTGCCAGGGACTAAGGGCTGGGGGAGAGTCACATCCAGTTTGGGAGAAAGAGATCCCTACCTTGCTGCACTTGACACACTTGTAAGAGCCAGTGCTGATGAGCAGTGGGCGGCACAAGAGGTCAGACTCCACTTTGATGCCACCTGGCCCCTTCTCCTGCTGCAGCCCAGGCTGTGTTTCAGCATAGAGTCCAGGAGCTGCTGCTGGCGGCCGCTCAAACAGCCCTGGGCCCGGGGAGCTGAAGTCACCATACAGTCCCAGGGAAGAACTACACTCGGCACCATAGAGGGCAGGCTCGGAGCCTTGGTCGCAGAAGAGCCCCAGGGCAGAGGTCCGCTCCAGCGTTGGGCAGGGCCTGTAGCTTTGCACAAGGTGCCTGAGCTCAGAGCCACCCAGGCTGTTCCACATGTACGGTTTGAAGGGCACCGAGAATGGGGGTGCTTCATCTAGGGATGGACACACAGATCTCTCCGAGGCTGTGGGAACACAAGGGCATGGGAATTGATGATCCACACTATAATGAGGCAGAACAGTCTCAGCAGAGCCTGACCCCTGTACTGCACTTGGAGGCTGCCCTTTCATCGCAAGGGGAGGACATTTTATATTGCACATTAGGGTCTGAGTGTCCAGTACTACCTACTTTCCCAGTGTCCCAACCAAATTATTTAAACCCAAAACCTATTTTGTCTACATCCATCTCTGGATACCTGAGTGTGTACACACTGATCTGACTAGCAAGACTCTTAACAGCTCAGTCTGCAACTTCCTATAATTTTATCTGCAGCGTTTTCAACATATGTGCCTACCATGTCCCAAGATGGACATCAAAGGTGACGGTCCACTTGTTTAAGCTCCAATGGAGATCACACACACACACCCCCCAAAAAAAAAAAAAAAAAAAAAAAAAAAAGAAAGGAAAAAAAAGTGTGTGTGTGCATGCGCAAATATAACATTCAAATGTGCTGAGATTTACCTGGCTAACAAAATGAAAAAATCTCATTGTGCAATTTAATGGCCAAATCTAGTCTCCCACTTCATGCCACAACTGACCATAACTATATTACAGCATAACTTAAATAAGTAACACCTTCTGAGATGCTTGCATGTTATGTGTTACTTTTTCAGAAAACAAAAAAAAGAAAATTACTCCTCATCTGAAAGAAAATCATGGTTGTTTCAGATTGCTCTGAGGTTCTCCATACAAAGAAATTTAATCCACCCAAAACATAGAGCTTTGTAAAATCATTGGGATGTGCCACATTAAAACCTGAAGACACAAACCCATTTTCCTAGCAGTCATAATCAAAGCAAATTTCTACCAGGGCAAGCTCAAATGGCTTCAGCAGATTCTTAAGAGGCTTGCCTTCAGCAGTGGCATCTGACCAATGCAGTGGGCACATGAATCACACTTGGGGGCCCATAGCAGAGTTTGATACAATGGCAGCAGCACAGCCTTTGAGAGGAGTGTCTAAAGGCACAACTACTCAAGGAGCCTCACATGGAGGGAAGCCCAGCTGGGCCCCAGACTCCAGCTGTGTCTGCCAGAGATGCTGATTACTGCCCGAGGTGCACGGCATTCACTCCTCATCATAACAGGCAGCAGCAGTGGAAGAGTCAAATGTCTCTACTGGACAACAATTTTAGTGAGCCAAGGAAGAGATGAATCAATTAACTAGTGAAATGCTGATGCCTTCACAGAAACACTAGCATCCGTTATAACTTGGGCTTCCAGTGTAACCTCCCTTAACCAGAAACTTGTCTACCCACAATGGATCTCTTACTCATGTCAGCTCCCATGGCTTTTTCAGCCTTTGGCAAACCAAGATCAATGGGGGTGGACTAGGGAAAGAAAGCACGATGTGTTAGGCTATCTGTTTGGATAGGAAGTGATCACTGAGGGGTTACAGAAGGCAGTAGGAAAAAAGGTTGAAATTGAAATTTGAATTACTTTACTTTTTCCTATCTTTTACATAATTTCAGATGTTAACAGTCTCGAATTCTTCCACTGAAATTAGCAATCTTTTGGTTGGAAATATATGCACACATACTAGCTGGGACATTTGAAGAGAGTGATGAAATCAAATTAGCTGACATGGTGTTCAGCATGATTTTTCCTGTTCTGCAAAGTTGTGGTCAGCATCACATCATCTATCTTGTGTCTTTGCAACCAGTTTCAGTGTTGCCGTCTCTCACAATTTTATCACAAAATTCTAACCTATCTTGAAGTCCCAGCACTTAAAGTGCCATAATTTCATCAGACCCTCAGCTTTGCTTTTGTTTGTTCCTGTTATGACTTTATTTTTTTCCTTTTAAAGTCAACTTCTATCTCAAACTGTAAGAAAGGCATGAAAACATAAACCCTGGACATTTCAACGCTAGAACTGAATATCTATAAGGTATTATTTACGATCTTGATTTCTGAGCCAGTTCATTGAGTGAGTGGGAAGGCTGACCTGATTTTTGAGCCCTTGGAATTGGCAATACAGTATACAGTGAACATTGCACCACAGATCAGTTTGCGTGCAATGTTCCTTCCATCACCTTACATGCTTTGGAGCCCTCTCAAGCACAGATGCAGGGGAATTCCTCACAGTATACTCAAGCTATCCAATCTCAGTGACAAAGCAGCCTCCAAACCCTGCTCTGCCACTCTGCCAGGCATTTCTGTGTGTGCCTCTTCTCCACAACATCTAGTGGGGAGCAGAGACGGAGAGAAATATTCTCTCTCATTTTCCTAGAAATTCTGTGCAGCTGTTATAGAGACTACTTCTGGGAGGAAAAAAAATCAATGCTTGTTTTTGAAGGCAAGACGAACTCAACCTTAAATGGTTGGGAACAGATTGATATGCACAGCAAAGAAAGATTCGAGTCCTCTTGTACAAAACACCACACTTGCCGCACAACTCCATTAAACCCAGGACAAGTCTCTCTCTGCAGCATCAGCAGCCTCATCAGGAGATACTAATACTGCTGCACTGAGCTCCTGTGCACCTTGTGCATATGCACATGCATGTCGTTACAGACACATGTAGAAAGTGAGGTTAAATAACAAAGTGATTTGTACTGATGAAGTTAACAGGTACTATGTCTGTATGTTGTATGACCGCCTACATCAGCAGCACAGCACTCAAAGACAAAAGTGGAATAAATACAGCTTTCACTGCATATTGAAGTGCAACCTGCACCTAGGTTCACTTCTAGAGGCAAGGGAGTGGTGGTACTACTCACTACATGTGCCTTCAGCATGATTTAGAGCCATCATTTCTCATCTGCTCTGCCTGGCAAAGCAAAAAAAATTGTGTCCCATCCAAACACAATTGTAGAAATATAGTGTCTCATGACTGCATCTTGCAGAAGTGACCTAGACACAAATTCCGGCTTCACACAAAGCAGTTGGAAGGCAGAGGGGCTGAAGGAAGTGAGCTGTGGGAGGAAGCCCAGCTATCTAATCCCGTTGCCACTGCCTTCATCATTAATATAACAGCATCTCTCTCAATGCACTGACATTCATTTAATAAAGCTCTTTCAGTACTTGGAGTGCCATACCTTCCCAGACCTCCTTAGGATCAGATAGCCCCAGGACTGCCCACCCCACCCTGAAAAATCTTCATCTGGGGACATCATCCTCATTTTGTAAAGTTATCTTCCCTGGACAGCCTGATGGTTGGCCAGGAGCTGATGAATCCCACAGTGAGGAATAAATCAGAGGGGTGGAAGAAAAGACAGAACAGACCTGGTAAAATACCTGTTCTATTTTACATCTGTGGTTTTGACATCCCATTAAAATGGTCTGTTTCCTATGCAGAAATTGTAGTTATTTGGGAAAGGAGGAGCAGGAAAAATTAACTGGAACAAAAATTACATACATTGCTACAGTCTCTGCAGAAATATTACCAGAAGAGTAATGCAGCAATGCTGCCTTTGGTCTGGTGTGTCATTTGCACAGACTGTAAGTGTCCTGTGGCTGATCTTGGACAGCATTTTGAATGTCCCCTCAAAGAAGCTTGGGACTCTTGAAAGAAAATGAGGCTTCAAAAATGCAAATCCACATCATTACAATCAGCCATTCATATGCAAGGACACTGTAAAGACAAAGTGGGAAATGGTGGCAAGGGCTAAGTATTTGTTTGCTGGTGTCTGCTGTCAGTTGGTAAAGCTGACACAATTTTTCCTTCATCAAGACAAAAACTGTCCTTTTTTCCAGCTCTCTTTTTTTAATCGAGGCAATAAAAAGCAGTTTTATATATATATATTTTTTTGTTCTAAAATGACGCCACTGTATTTTTAAATGAGATAAGTATTTGTGCCAAGCTGGGGACAGCATCTCCCACTGCTCCAACCACATCAAAGGCAGGACAAGGGAGCTAGAGACAGACGCTGCAGCCATAAGTGTGAGTTTCCTGGATTTGGGGTGTTTAAATCTGACTGTAATTGGTTTTTTCCCCTCTGGTTTTTACAAATGTGTTTTTAGAAAAGAAAAATAAATATTAAACCAAATCAAACAAACAAGGAAAAAAAACCAGTAACAAAACAAAAAAACAATAACAAAAAAAATAACAAAAGAGAAGAAGACAGGGGAAGGGAGAGCTACGTCTTTTTTATAGGCAAAAGGCAAGAAATAACCTGAAAGGGCGTTAGGATAAATGTCTTGCAGGTTGTACAAAACAGAAAATCAACTCGGTTTACTACAGATATATAGATTGCCTGTACTGTCTTGAAAGACTTTAAAATTCTGTGGAGGCACGACCCTGTAGGAGAATGCTGGGACATTTTAAACATAACACGGCTTGCCTCTAACAATTAATCAAAAACCAAAAAATCAACACCCGATATCATACCAACTTTCCTACAGCCTGTCACCCCCTCGTCCCTCAAGCAGCACCATACGGGCTGGAAAAGTAACCCGAAAAAGGTAACCTGAAAACGAGTGGAAGGAACAGATTCTGGAAAATCTGGGGGGGAAAAAAAATTTAAAGGGACTGGCAAATTTGTCCTTTCGACTCGTTTGTGGTGGTAGCACCTAGCCATGAGATGCATGCTCCTCCACTGCCCCACGGCACGGGCATGCAGCCGGACCCTCGCTGAGCGCTGCTCGCCCCGGTCCTACCTGGCGAAACGGAGGGCGAGGGAGGTCTCCAGAAATCCTCAAACTCGGACACTCTGTCACAGACACTGCCCTCGCAGCTGGGCGCTGACTCAGAGGTGCCATCGACAGCCTCAGTAAGGTGGGATTCCGGGGAAAAGCGCCCCTGGGCAGGCTCCGCATCGGGCAGGGCGGTGCGGCACAGCTCCGTGTCCTCGGGGATCTTGCTGTCTGCAGGGCAAAGGAGACTCCTCAGTGTGGGTCCGTGGTGGGAGCCAGCCACCTCCCGCGGCGGCCCGCTCCCGCCAAGGTTTGATGCCCAACTCTCTCCAAGCCCGCATCAAGCCCCTCCGGCGTCCCGCAGGGGCTGCGGAGCGACCGCCCGGTACCGCGAGCACCGGGTGATGTCGGGCGGGTGGGCAGTCTCCGAGTGAGGCTGCGACCGAGGGACTCCTACCTGCACAGATCTGGGCTAGCACCGTCTCCAGCCGCAGGCTATAGTCCTCGTCGGCTGAGCGAGGCTGGTGGTAGCTGTGCGCTTTCTTGCTCTTCACTAGGAAGGACCTCGGCATGGTGGGGTGCTGGCACGGCTGCACTCCCTCTCTAAGCGCCGGGCACGGCGGCGAGCGTCACCCCCGAATCTCCTGTGGGGCGGCGGCGGGAAGGCGACCTGCGGAAAGGCACCGCGCCCGCCAGTGAGGGCCAGGGGCGCCGGCCAGGAGGGGCCGCTCGCCAGGGGCGGCGCGCCAGGTGGCGGCGAGCAGGTGGCTCCGGCCACCGCCCCCGACCCCGCTCGCCTCGCCCCCTCTTCCAGGAGCGCAGATAACTCAGCCTCCAACCGCCCTCAGCCAAAGCCTTTTACCTCCCTCCCACTATGGCCTTGGGGCCGCCCCGGCCACGCTCCGACGGCTGCTGCCGGATTGCGGGGAACAGGCAATAACAGCAGCTGGGCGCCGTTCTTCGGACGAACGGGGGCTGAGGGAGCCGGGGAGCGCGGTCGGGTGTTACCCTGTCCCTCCAACTGGGCGCACCGGCCTTCTGTGTTTGCCCCTGCGCCGGCAGCCACGGCAGAAGCAGCGACAACAAATCGCCTCTCCGAAATAGCTTATCACGTCCCACCACCCTGGACAGGCTGGCCGGCGCGGGGTTATTACTGGGACGGGAGGGGGAGTCGCTGCAAGCCCGACAGCCCAAACCTGGCGCCTGAGAGGCTGTTGCTGTCGGAGGGACTGATTCACCCATCCCGCGCGAACCACGATAACACGAAAACGAACAAAACTGAATCTCTCCTGCAGCCCGCAGCTGTCGGCGCCGCGCCGCCTTGCAGCTGCGGGCACCGAAAGCCGGGGCGGGAACACGAGATGAGGTGGGAAACCTCCTGCGGGAGTTGGGGGGACCGAGTTAAACAAAACTACCCCGAGACGACTCTTTAGGGGAAGGCCGGAGAGGTTAATTCGAACCCATTCAACACCGCCTCTGCCTTTACGCTTGACTTTGCAAATAGCGAGTTTAATCCACGTTCTTTTGGGGGTTTGGGGGACTTTGGAGGGTTGCAAACAGGGAAGAGAGGGATGGAGCCCAGACCGTCAAATGGGGCCCAGGAACTGCCCCGCAGGTGGCGGCACTGGCTGCGCCACAAAGCTCCGGCCTGTCCGTACCCGGCAGGGGCAGGGCTGCTCAGCGCTGCTGGGGAGGCGCCGCCCCCCGGCACGGAATCGGGTGGGAGCTTTGCTGCCCGGACCCACCTGTGCCCGCATTCATCCTTGAGCAGAAGCTCGCAACCAGCGGGCCCGCACGGAGGGGGCAGAGAGATCAAAGCGGCCCGATAACGCGTTACCCACCCGCGCCCCGACAGCAACGGCCGCCGCAGCCGTTGGAGGCTCCGGGCGCCCGCGTCTCTTGTGCCGCGTGTTTCCCTCCAAAAGTCACGCCGCGGAGGCGCCGCCGGCTCCCCAAGGCCGGAACTGGCCAGGCAGGGTCCTGGCCCGTGGGAAGGCGAGTCCCACAGCCCACCTGGCTGCTGTTCGCCCCGGCTCCTGCTGGCCGCACCCGCCCGGCGGCCGTCGCTGCGGGGGCGCGGGGCTAAGGCAGGGCCGGAGCGGCGCGGGCTCCCAGCCGACAGAAGAGGGTCAGTGCCGCCCCGGCCCGCCCGCCGAGAGCTGCCCACGCGAGGCGAGAGAAGCGAGAGCGCTTACCCATTCTGGAGGGTCGGAGGAAGCTGGGCTGTGGAGGGGTATGCGCGACAGCCTGCTAGTTTGTGTGACTTTAAATTTAGCCTTCCTTTAAGGAGCAATGGTGCTTGAGCTGGCTTTTTTTTTTTTTAACTTTTCTCTCTCAACTCCTTCAGAGCTCGGCCCCCTAAACCACAAATTCCACTTCCTGAGCTTTAGTTAGGAGCTTCTGCAAAAAAAAAAAAAAAAAAAAAAAAAGAAAAAAAAAGTTACAAAAAACCCCCAAAGGCTCACAAATCAGTAGTGTTCCCCACCTCTGTTTCTCTCTCAGTTTTCCCTAAATGAAAACGTCTTACTGTATTCCACCTCACAGACCTCGCTGAAGTGGCAGCGAAATGTCATTCTGGAATCGGGCGTTTCGTTTCTCTCGGGGTTCTGCTCTAGAAATTACACACATCTATCTGAACTATTCTTGGATCCCCTTCGACTTCCGCAACGAGAACAAGTCACAGATTCAAAACACAGATTGATTCGGGCGGGCAGAGGGCAGGGGCTGGGGCAGCCGTGCCCGCTCCGCGCCGCATCCCCCGCCCTTGACGAGGAGTGGGTGAACACACCTCCCGCCGCCATCGGACCGCGCGTGGCGTTGTAATCGGGGCTCAGGCCGGCCCTGGGCCACGGAGACCTCTCCTAGACTAGAAATAACTTGTTGTGGAAAACTCTTCTGGGATAAATACGCCCAACGGCGCTGAAAATACCTTGAGACCCAAGCCTAGAGGTTTGCTCATTTCCCTTCGGATTTAGGTAATGGTTAAATATGGAAGGGGTAGGCGAGAGGTGTCGTCCCCCCGTCCCGTCCACCCCCCCTCCGGCTACTGTTGCTTGACAGCGATTCAAACACTAAGGCGAAAGCGGAGCGGAGCCAGGCAAGTGGGAAGAGATTGCCTCCTCGTCTGCGTGCCGCTGCTCAGGTGCTAACTCGGGGAAGATCCGTGGGGCACCGGCGACGAGCACGGTAACGGGATTTGTGTCAGGCAGCAGCCTGCTCCTGAGGGGAGCCCTACGTTGCACAACGGGCAAGCCTGCTCCGTTCTGCAAACAGAAAAAGGTTCGCCTTGCTTTATGTACACACACCACCCCAAAATACAGTTTTCCAGGTCTGATCTCGCATTCCTGATGCAGCCAGGATGTCAGGCTCGGGTCTTCGGTGTCTTTCTGAGGTGGTTCTGGGCTTCGCTCTCAGACATCTCAGGCCATCAGCAACTTCGTTTCGGTGACTGTAGGGTCGCCTCAAGTGCGACTCTACAGCGAACGAATCGATGTTTAACACCATTTCCCGTTCAGAAATGACTGAGACTGAAGTCGGACATGACAGAAACAAACTTCAGCCTTCCTCACGCTCAAGAGTATGCTAACTTTGAGACCAGATGCTTTTTTTTTTTTCCACCACTAGCCCCGAAGCATTTACAGAAAAATTAGCTACTTGGAGCTTTTGAGCCCCTACGGTTCACCGGACTAGCCTGACTTCCCAAAATCTAACTAAGCAAGCAAACACCACTTCGAGTAAAACTGTCCAGCAACTGTGTGATGCTTTACTGTGACACAAAAGGAAGCTGAAGAACACGACTGACACCTTCATTTTTGCCGGAAAGTTCCTAGTGCTGGGCACAGCAGTTTTACTTACGGCATCTATGTACCGCGGTCGCCTTGCTGCACCTTAGGTTGATTATTCTGAAAATCATTCACGCCTTCAGCTTCAAGAATCAATGCTGGAATTAGTAGAAATAACCAGATTAGAGCAACTGAGTGTAATTTCGTGTATGCGTCTTCGTTGGCTCACTGTTACTTTTTGCAAAATAATCTTTCTCGTTTGCCTCTGAAATGGGATGATAAATTAATGCTCTTTCGTTTACCTTGCTACACAGCTCTTTGACTATGTAATGAAAGCACCAGAGCACCTTAAATTACTAGTAACGCTCGTAAATAATTGTGACCTGGTTACAAGAAAATACACATTCGTCTTTATACATCTAAATTCAAAATGTATACAGGTGCTGCTGTGAGCTGTGAGGCGTGGTAATCTCCATTCGGAGGGTGCTTGCAGCCTTGCGGGAAGCGGGATGGGCTGCTGGGCGCCGAGTGGCTCCGCTCGGGGCTGTCCTGCGGGACGTACCCTGCTGAGCCCCTTGTGCTCAGCCCACCTGCGGACGGCCCTTTCTCACCTGCTGTTTCCTAATCAGGTTAAACCCTTTGAGCAGAAATAAATCAAACGAGTGTACAAAGCAAATGCTAAATCTAGTGTATAATCTCTAGGGTGAGGGTGGGTGCTGCACTGGCACAAGGAACGGATCTCCGGTTCCTGGGGTGTTAGTTTTCTCAAACGATTAGAGGAGAAATGGTACGAAACTGGCGGTGTTTCGTGTTTTGCAAATCTAGCTCGTGCCTGAAGTACATCCTCTGCTTCCCGGATCTCGGCCAGACGGGCGATTTGTTTCACGCCGCCAGTGAGGACGGGTGAAGCAGAACGCGGCGCTGCCCACCGAGCGACGCGGAGGATGACCCGGGGCTGGCTGCGAAGTCTTGTCTTTAGCTCTGTCACCGGAAGGTGCGCGGGCAGTAGCCGTGTCCGGGACGTGACGGGCAGCGGGTCACGGCACGGGCCGGCGTTAGCGGGGCTATGAGGGCTCACAGAGCCCGCTCTGCCCGCGGTGCCCGTGAGGGCTCGCACAGCTCGTTCTGCCGCGGGGCCCGGCAGGGCGCGGGGCCGCCTCGTGCGCCGGGCGGTGGCGCGAGGCTGGCGAGGCGAGAAGCCGCCCCGCGTGCTCGGCCCTGAGGGGAGCCCTCAGCGCTGCAGCCATCGTCCCTGGGCTGCTCCCGTCCGAGAGGAGCTGTTGTCTGCAGTACCAGCACGCCGAACAGAGGTGAAGGGCTTCAGCTTTTATTCTTGATTTACCGTGTGACCTGTGAGCCGCAGCTCAGTAACCATTGAGAGGTCTTGCGTGAGGAGTGTCGAGCTGTGTGGCACTGCCAAGTGTTCTGTGGTCCAGCGTGGAAAAGCCATAAACCAGCCTAGAGTTGGCAAATGCTGTAATTCATGGGAAATATAGGCCTGGGTTTTAACGAAGTTGCTCTAATGCTTCTTTCAAAGGGAGTGTGATATTCAAAGTTAAACGTAAAAACTTGCTGAGATGCATTTGAATGCAATGGCACGTGATTGTTACACTATAGTGATAAGAGAGGGGAAGAAATAAATAAAATAAGAGGTTTAAAGGAGGGTGGGATTGTGTTGTGGTCGTGTTTAAGATTGAAGAGTTACTCAGCGTAGTTCATTGCATGGTTTGCAGCTGCCTGGTGTCAGCATTAGAACTAAAACAACAGCAGAGAAGGCACCAAAGGTGACAAGCTGGAGATGAGATTTTGTGTTCAGAAGTGATGAGACACTGCAACAAGAGGAGGGATTTGAAGACCAGGATTTGACAGGTTAGCTGCTTGGTACAGAGGGGAGGAGAAGCAGTTTCCTGTGTGAAGGAGTCAGGATTGGGAGAAGGTAGCAAAATAATGATACTGTGGGAAATTTATACCCACTTTCAAGTGATAAAACTTGGGATCACAGTTATGCAGAATAGTTCCACTATGAAAAGCTGCTAGAACTTGTAGTGCTGTGAACACAAACTGGAGAGAGAAAGTGATGATAGGCTGTGGTGTTGAAGGCTGGGATGAAATGAGAGATTCCAGCTTTGGGGAGGATTGGACCCAGAATGTACCTCCATTACGAACAGGAAAAATTTGAATCAAGGGTCATAGAACATACACTATGCAAAATGTTTTCATAGTAGTTCTGGTTTTCAGTGGGGCACTATAAATTTCAGTCACTTGTACAGTACTATGCAATTCAAAGAGTTTGCCACAATGCTTTTGTATTTCATAATTGTGAAATAAGAAATAATGTAAACATTAGTTCATGGAAAAGGAGAGCATTAAGCTGTTTTATCTTGGATCTAGCAGTTGTATCTCAGTACCCAGGCATGGATAGGCATGCATACATTACCATGTTTACTCTGAAGCTGAAACTTCATGCTATATAGAGGTTATATTGAAAGTCAGTTTACTATGTACTTTCCATCATTCAGAATTTCTGGTTCTCTTGCCTCCTGTGTAAATTCATTTTACTGACTTTTCTTATGTCTCGAACTAATTTCTAAACAAACAAAAAAACCCCAAACCAAAACCAACCAACCAATCCCCCCCAAAAAAAGACCCCAAAAAACCCCATCAGCAGGTAAGACCCAGAATATATACTGATAAGAGCATTTCAGAGGACAAAAAATGTACTTCATTGAATCTAGAAATCCAGTAGTTATTCATAGCTTTCATCTTCCCTCTTAATACACAGAGTTAGTAGCTGATGTACATGATTGAATATAACACATAGTTTCCCTATAGATCACATTAACTTCTATCTTATAGGTTGATTTTTAAATATTAGTCTCCAGGACTACCATAATGGCTTTCCTAGGGGATCTCTACCTTCCCCCAAGTGAATTACAGTAATTTCACACTTTATAAGGCGCACTGGGTTATAAGGCGCACTTCTGGGTGGCCAGGAAGTCCACGGGATTTGTCCATATATAAGGCGCACCTACCTATAAGCCCAGCTGCTGAAGCTGTGCCCCCCAGCTCTCCAGGCCCAGACGCTGGAGCCACACCCCCAGCTTCCCCCATGCCGCTGCCACCCCAGCTCCCCGCTTGCTGCTGTCGCCACCCCCGGCACTCCTTGCCCAGCCACCGGAGTCGCACCCTCCGGCTTCCCCCATGCCGCCCCAGCTTCACATGTGCCACCGCTACCCCGGCTTCGCGCATGCCGCCGCTACCCCGGCTTCGCACATGCCGCCACTGCCCCGGCTTTGCATGTGCCGCCGGGGCCGCGCCCCCTGGCTTTCTCCGACCAAGCCACCAGAGTCGCACCCCCCGGCTTCCCCTGCACCATCCCGGCTTCACGCATGCTGCTGCTGCCCTGGCTTCACGTGTGCCACTGCCTCCTTGGCTCCATACATGCCGCTGTCGCCCCAGCTCTGTGTATGCACTGCTGGGGCTGCGCTCCTCTGGCTCTCCCCACCAAGCCATCGGCCCCGTGCCCCCCGGCTCTCCCCGTGCCTGCCAGCTCTTGCCGCGGCTCTTGCAGCTCGCACTTCCGGGTTGGCAATTCTCTGGAATTTGTCAATATATAAGGCACACCGGGTGGTAAGGCGCACTTACGGGGTAGGCTCAAAACTTCAGTCAAAAATGTGCACCTTATACGTGTGAAATTACTGTACATTATTTGAAGCCTCTACAGGTAGGGGAATTAGCAGCATATCATGTATAAAATGTGGATATTTTTATGCTAACAAATCTTTAGCGCATTCTAGTTTAAGTGTTCAGGCATCAAGTTTCACTAAGTCACTAACACTGTCTCTGATATCAAACAGTGATCACATTAATACCCCAGAAAAACATGCAGTTCCACAAAACGGTTCAGTACTGATCAAGTTCAATAGCAGGTTGTACAAAGTGGTTTTTGATAAATTTATGCAAACTCCAATATGAATGCTTCTTTTAATCCTTTTTGTAGCAATGTATTTTAGTTAATATAGAAATTGTGTATACAGTCGAAAACAGAATTTAGCGGAAAATAGTACTTTGTGGATATGTATATAAAGGATGCCTGCTTTTTGTTAAGAAGCAAAACAACAAAAAACCTGACCAAAGTGAACAAATAGTTGCTGAGCTGTGAATGCAATACCCATCTTTTAACTCCACAGATGTACTTTCTCCCAACTAGTCACATTACAGATTTTTCATAAATGTTAAAAACTTCTAACACATGTAATGAAATTACTTTAAAGAAGTCTAATAATAAATGCTATTAGTACCTAAAATATTCACTCCTCTAGTGTGGAGAAATAAGAAAATATAAATGCTGATGTTTCTCTGGTCAGCAAAGACACTTGATTATCAGATTGGGGGACCATTTTCACTACCAAACATAAAATGTGATTTGCACAAAAACTCTACATATAGCAGTGCATTCCCCTTCCCTGTTCCGCCTGTCTTGTTGGCTGCAGCACTTGCATATTCAGGAATCTGAATTTTCATGTTTACATGCTTTTTTACTTTATGCTTTTAGTATTCATATTGAGCTTTTACAGCCTGCATGCAAGAGCAAATCTAAGCAAATAGCAATGTTTGTTAGGAGGTCATGAAAGAAAGGTCATGGTGTGTAGCATAATTAGTATGTTTTATTTATGGACACATTATTACATATATTATGTTAATGCTATGTCATTATTCTGATGTATATTCAAATTACAATATACAAAGGCCAAGAGATTTGTGTTACTTATTTGCCAGAAGAGTTGGAGAAAAAGCAGAAGAGCCTGAAGAGCCTATCCTGGGCTCTTTCTAGGATAGTCTGTGTATAACCAAGTCTGAAAATGCAGTATGATCAATGATTCACTTTTATCACTAGAAGAGATGTAGTCAGTTGGATAAGGACTTCTGCCTATTTTTATTTATGCTATTATTCAATATTAGTATTTATTCTATTTGTATACTTTAAAACCACAAAAGTTCAGGAAATAACCCTTGTCATCTAATCTCATTTGCTATCACTTGAACAGTAAGGCAGTTATTGCAAAATCATAACACTTCACTATTCAAACAGACAGAGTTTTTATGACCCTCCAACTGAATTTTATGCCTGCCACTTATTACAGAACATTACCTTTAAGAGAGGCTTGCAGCTGGTATTGATGACAGGCAACAAGACATTTGTCACCTCTCCTCTTGGGCAGCAATGATCCAGGTGCAAACATAAGTTAGCAGATGCTCATTGGAAGGAAAGAAGACAACTGTTACTCATTTTTGAACAAAAATGCTCCTGTGCACACATGGCATTTTCAACAGGAATAAGAATCACTCAGCTAATCCAAGTCAGAAGTGGCAATTTCCACAGGCTGTACTTGGAACTACATATTCACTGGTAGGATGTGGGGAAATTTGGCAGAAACACTGAAACAAATTAGGAGCTGCAGAAATCAGTAACATGGAATTTATCATCTACATGCTTAAAGACTGAAATTAGAGTGCACCTGGGCAGATTATATTGTTGAGATGCTAACAGTCTTCTCTATCATTCTTTGAGTGTTTGTCATCTCCTTGTCATGCTGTTTCTTCTGAAAACATATTTGAAATAAAGGGAAAGGAAATGTCTTATGGGACTAGCAGATGGATTCAGCAGAATGCTTCCACACTTTTTGCAATTTTAAACAACTACACTGCTTCTTGGGGGGAGCAAACTAGTTAACATACACACTGCCTAGAAGTACCAAACATTGCTACTTTTTATTTAATAGAACAGCTGCAAAGATTGCTACAAGAAGTCTTAAGGATTGCTTAATTACATGAGATGTCAATAATAGAATATTCTTAACTAGAACGTGTCTGCAAGGGCATGTAAATGTTCATATGACAAGAGTAGCATATCTTGTTCTGTTCAGGAAGCTAAGGCTGTTTGAGTGGATCTCAGTTTTCAGGAGACTGGAAGCAGATTGCTCAGCTCAGCTCTTCCTGCTTTGCTCAATCACAGCTATTTGGTGATGGCACCAATAGCTTATTTCCTAGATAGTTCTGTAATATAAGCTGTAGGAGGACTGAGTGCACATATTTCCACTGCGCTGACCAGGTCTTCATTAAAACTAACACATGAATAATTCTTCACCTTATTTGAACCTAGAGCCCACAGGTAACTATGTGGTAACCAAGGACGATAGCTTGGAAGGGACTAAACAGTAAATGCTGCAACCTTGTTAAATCATGAAAAATTTATTTTCATTACATATACATGAAGGTAAAAGATTTCAGTCAATAGTGTTTTGAACAAGCATTTCTGACATGAGCCTGTTAGTGTAGCTAGGCTGAAACTTAATGCAAAGTTAGTGTTTTGCCTTTATTCAGTAATTCACTTTTAGTGTGTATATACAGAATTCATTTTCCTGTTAGAATACCAGAGACAGTAATATCGCAACATTTACATTCCTCATATAAAATGGAGTAATGTACATTTTCAGCTTGGTGTAGATACATAAATATGTACAAAATAAACATTATTGTAATTAACATATCAGACCTTTTATTATTTAGCAACATCAAAAGCAGATGCACGTAGATTTAGGTGAAAATGGTGAAAAACACCTTTATGACATTAGTGACCATTATTTGCATATATGAAGTAGTACAGATAAAGACTTGTTTTTCAAGCCTTCTGTGGGCATCCAATAACTTTAGTAAAAAACCAAAACTAATTGAGAAGCATAAGATAATAATATATATGTGTCATGATCAGATGGTTTACTAGTGTCCATCTTGATCACAAAAGGATAACAACATAAAACATACACATTTGTTCAGAGCATAAAATATTGCACAAAAGCAATTTCTTTTGAGGAAAATAATTCCTGTGTTTGTGAACAGCAAAACTGCTTCTTACACATTAAAGAAATAATATATTTGCAGTTTCTAAACCAAAGAACATTCAGTAATACTGTCAAAACTGTCATCCATCAACTTCTTTCCAGCCTGTTTTATGGCAATGGTATGTCATTAGCAAGATTTGGCAAAGAGAGAAGGCAGATAGACAGTACGTGTGTATATTTATCACAGGCCAGACCAAATCTAATAGTTATCTAAACCAACTGCTGGATGGTTTCAGTTCCCTCACAATTTCAGCCTTAAAGAAACATGGAAGTCTTCAGTGCTTATCACAGTGATAATCACACAGTAGTAGAGTAAGATTCCATTCTTCTCTGCTTAGAAACCATCTTGTCTGAATCCCCAGTCTGAAGGGCACTTTCCTCTGTTTCACTGTCACTGCTGTCTACAAGAGTGTGATCCAAAGACATCTGATCAGTCCTCCTGGGAAGATGAAAGTTCACCCCACTCTCCTGTATGGAGTTAGTTATAAAATCTTCATCAGAAGAATGAAATGATTCATCATCTCCTGTGAAATGGTTGACAATGTGAATCCCATCAAAAGTGGGTTGGTCTGAGAAGTTTCTCTGGCCTTTTAGACATTTGATCTGTTAGAAAAAGTGGAAGTTGACAGTTAATCAGAGGTCAAGAATCCAGCAATAAAAACAAAAATCAAACCAAAATAGCAAGTGCATTTTCAAGAACTGCTTAATTGAACTCTTACTGGATAAAATGAAAGATCTGAACGTAGCACATTTGATGATCACTTTGAGTATTAAAAGTTTTAAGGCTTAATAATCAAGGTACCTAGAATCAGTAATGAGAGATTCTTCTTTAACTGCTTCTTTAATATCCCCACAAGGCTGGTTTCTATGTTCTAGAGCAGCCTATTTGTTTTGACAGCACTTTTTGCCTTAACCTTTTGCTTTTACAGCTCCATTCTTTCCCATATTGCCTGATTTTTTACTTACTTGAGAAAGCCCCCTTTTCAAAGAACAGGGTCCCAAGTGAATATTGCCAGCTTCTCATAGACATAGAAAAAAATCCCTGAGAGTATGTTTAGTTTGGTCTACAATGTAACATTAAGTGTCTTAATTATTTAATTCAGATCCAATGAGATTTCAGATCAAGTAGTATGGGAGAAATGTCTCTGTACAGCATAAAGAGATTGTAGTTGCAATTTTAAGAGAATATCAAACAAGACAAAATTATTTTCTGACCATGGACAGATAATATTTTAATTCAATGTGCTGCAGAGTGATACACAATTTCAACCATACATTCAAGCTACTCAAAACTAAGCTCAAAGCACTAAATTATGCAAGTCCCCTATTAATTTAATAGAAAATAACTGGAACTCATGGAAGAAATTCTAGAGGTTAGTTGTTTTTGTGGTGTTTTGGTTTGTTTGATCTAGAATTTCATTTTTGTAAGCTTTTTGTAGAAAATACTTCAGGGTCAGTTTGACAGTCTAAGAGTACTAAGATAAAAAATCCTGAAGATGCAGATGAACATTAAAAATGTATTATGGAACCTTCCTAATATCACACTAAAATCTTAAAAAGGAAGATGCATCAAGTGCTACTTTGGAAGTGACTTTTTACAGCAAGAGACCTGGAGAATAGAAGGAAAAAAGATCTGAAGAGTTTCTTTACCAAAATCTGTTTGATGTTTCAGAAATCTGAAGCAATATTCACTTTGATAAATAAGTGCTTGTATGTCCTTGGTATTGACACCAATAGGAGATCTTTACCTGTCCATTTGGGGAAGAAGGAATCTCTGTACTTACCATTGGCTTGCGCGGAAGATGAGAATAAAAAAGGAGTTGAAAAGAGATCACAAGAGTCATAATCATGCTAGAAGCCATTAAATTGCATGTTAGCACGTAAAAAGTCCAACTTTGGATGTTATAGCAAAAAATACCTGTTAGGAATATGGGTATGTGATGTAGATCTAAACCTTTGTTGTTACTATGCCTATTAACATTTGTTACACATAGGCTGCTGTTGTTTCATGAGGAGTTTGTATAAAGACAAGCAAAACACCCTCCACACTTGTACAGTGTAACTCATGATGCAAGCAAAATCAGTTTATACCAAACATAAATATATCTGGTATAGATATTTTTTACTCGTTTATATACCTAAATGCAGAAACCCTGGCACAGATATTTTTGTGTTATTTAGAAATATTATTCCTGAAAATACCCTGCAATATGATCAGATTAGCTACCACATGAATTTTCCAAAACAGCTATCAATTTTAGTCACTAAGAAAATAAAACACAGAAACCCAACAATTTCTCTCCACCCTCACCACAGGAAAAAAAAAGAACTGCTGTACAAGTGACTACAAACTTCCTATTAGAGTAAGAAATTATATGCTTTTAGGTCTGTACAGTTGAGCCATTGGTTCACCTGAAATTATAAAGCTGATACTCAATGTCAGTTGTTTTGAACACTCAGAAAGCCAAGCCAATGACCTCAACTGTTTTCCTGAAGACTTAAACGTGATACCTTTAGATGAAGTTATTTAGGTAACATGACAAAATCATGGTTTCACAGTTTTAGGCAGCAACCTTTCCAAATGGGAGTCTGTGGAAAACGCTGTTGGTGAAAATAATCATGAATAGACACAGCCTTTGCCAGTTCTTAAACAGAGTCTCAAAACACTGTGTTATCTCTGTGCATCCTTTCATTAGAATAGCAAATCTCTGACTTTCCAGAAAGTCATATTGCAGAGATTACACACTACACATGTATCAATGGTCATACAGCATTGATATCAATCAATGGTCATAGAGCATTGATAATATCTTCATATCAATGGTCTGCTTCGGAAATGGCACCTCAGCCACAACACTGTGGCACACACCTTGTTTGTATTATGGGAATCAACAGGCTGGACAGCAACAGTGCTGAAGAGGACAATGGGGTCCTGATACACGGCAGGCTAAGCTGGAATCCACACTGTCCCGGGGCAGTACGCTAGGCTGCACTGACAAGGGCAAGAGTACTTTCATAGTTCAATATGATTGAGGGGCCCTTCAACCTAATATTTGTTCAGGAGCATTTCCGAAGGAGCTTGATTATTTGGAATTTTTATTGCAACAGGAACACTTTGTATGGCTTCTCAAAGCATTTGAAACAACTTGCAGACAGCCTGCACTCCAATGCAATTAAATACCAGTGGCCAATGCCAGCATAAAGCTCTAAAATTGAGGTTTCCTAAAATGAAGTTTTGTACTTTCACATAACTTTACAGTTTACCAAGTGAGGCTCTATACTTTTAAAAGAAAAAGCAGTATCTTTTTTCAAGAGAGCAACATTACTGTCCTATTGGCTCAGGGCAACAGTCCACCAGCCTAATATGGTGTCTCCAAGTGACAACAGGACGTTCACATTACCAAGTCTCCATTCGCTTATGCAGAAGCTGTTGTAGAAAATGAGTGAAATCTTTTTCTAGTTGCTCTGGCATACATTTATAGACCAGCAATCCATGACTGATAATATCATTTGCTGTCTACCTCCACATCTTCCTGTGGCAGTAAATTCCAGAAATTCCTTTATTTGTTTTAAACTAATCTACTTGTTTTAGTAACTGCTCCCAGGTTCTAATAATGCAGGAACAAGTGGTGAAAAAGCATAAACAGGCAGTAATCAAGACAACCATCATTCAGTTCCTTGAACTTCCCTACAGACCTTCTTTAAACTCTGTACATCCATCTAGATACCAAGTGGCAATACAACTCCCTCTATTTGGTTTTTAATATACTTCCTATTAATGCCCAATGTTGCCTTGTCTGATTTGGCTGGTGCTGCATGCTAAGCCAGTGTCAGAGGACTCAATATCAACTGAAAACATCTTTCCTGATTTGTGACTACCAGTTCTATTTCTGCCATTGTGTAGGTATGGCTTAGATTTTGCAATAGATGAATAATCATCTTATTCACACTGAAATTCATTTGTCAGCTTTTAAAGACAGACTTGAGATTCTTGCTGTCAGTGTTTCATATGAACATTGAAAAAGAGCTTAAGATAGGAATTAAAGCATTAGGCTAAGATCTTACCATTCATCTAGCCAAGTGTATCAAGAAAATGGGAAATCCCACTAAGGGCTTGGAATGCAGGATGAGTGGACCCAATCCAAACACTCCCCCAATACCCTAGCTCTACTCTATACTTATCCCTGAAGAAACTACAGCCATGTTGAGCAAAGTATAGACTTGCATCCCAGGGTCTCTTAGTTTCTGTTCTCTTTTGTACAGTTGATATTGGTTAAAGGCTTTCAGTTTTGGGTCTGGCCTTCCTTCATATGAAAGGAACTAGATTTCTGTCACTCCAACAAAAAACTTTTAGAGGAACCTGTTTCTTACTGCTTCAGTTTTGCAGGAATCTCAAATCTGATCACATCTGCTAAGAAAAAAATAGCAACCAATAAAAAAACAGGTCTGGTAAACCCCATGTGTTTTGCTTTTAATTCTCAAATCCAGGTCATATTGTCTAGATGACTGCAGCTTCAACCTAGTTTTCACTACAGCACATTCACATGGTCTGTAGGACATTTTAAAGGGTTAATAATATTATGTGATCAAAAGACATATCATCATTATGCCTTCAAAAGCCAGCTGAATCAAGAACAAACTCTTAATAATGTGTGCATTTATATACCTTCTTATGTCTAAAGACTTCCGCATTTTAAAGACAAACTCTATGTCTACTGGTCAACATATGAAAATACTTAACTGTACATACTCTTATCAGGTAACACTGTATTTCCACAAATACAGAATAGCTGAAAGAAGGCTAACAATCAGATCCTTGAATCTTAGAATAAACTTTCTTACCTGGTGCTGACTGCCTCATCAAGCCAGGCATGAAGGAGAAACAGTAAAGAGAAATTTAGAAGTTTTAAACAATTCAAAAGGTGTTCTGTATTAAATCATAGAATCAAGTTTGAAGGGTGATAGTCAGTTGCAAGCAAGTTACATTTCTGAGTCCCTTCATTTTTTTGGGGGGGGAGGGAACATAGGTCAAAGTGGGACTTCATGAAAGAGTTCGGCTCAAATTCTGAGAAACATTTTTATGTTGTAACCCGTGAGGTTTTAAGCTAGGAGTTCATTGGTGAAAAGTCGAACTAGAATGCTCCCTTTGAAAGGCCTCAGTAACTAATTCTTGAAATTTCCTCAATTCCAAAGTAACAAAAACATGTTTTAACAAAGCTTGCCAATAAATATTAAATCTAGTCACAGTAAGATAACCAAGAAATACACAAGTGAAGTCAAAATATGACCACTACCTTGGGTGAATAAAATCAGTTTTGGCAGAAGGCAGTATGTAAATTTAAATGTTTATTTAAAGAACAAAGATCATGAATTTTCAGTGCTTTTACGTGTAAGAGGAATCTAAAAATCAGAGTTCTCTCTTTATTTGTTCCAACCTTAGTAACAGTTGAAACTCTTAATAAGATTTCCTACTTAAAACCCAAACATGAATCAAAAGAAAACTAGAATGTTACTGAAAATATGATGTAACCACATCTAGCTAGAAGAAACAAGTAATAAGGATTTTCAAATACCTTTCCTATAATTCAGAAAAATATTGTCAACTTGGCACCATGAAAATAGAGATTTAGAAAATTACAAACCAATAAAAAGAAATCAGTTATAATCTCTTAAATTATAACCACATTTAACATGAATAAAGGCAAATTAATTGGAGATTCAAAAAATTCCTGAGACTCTCTACATCATCTAATGGGATCCCTTACCATACTTTACAGCTGACTGCTACTTACTGATGACTCTCCCACTGTAACAAGATGACTCCAGTTTAAGTCATACAATAGTACGCTATCACTTCTTTAAATACACTCCCACTATCTTCTTTTGGAAAGAAGTTTACCACAGCAAATCAATTAATTGGAGCATCTCCAATGGAATTAGTGAGAAATATGTTACCATTAAGGACAGAAATATCAGTCCAGACAAATACTACATGCAGCAGGTATTAGAACACAGAAGTCATTCTTCCCCTCTACTCTGCACTGCTTAGACTGCACTTCAAGTGCTGTTTTCAGACCTGGGCCCCTCAGTTCAGGAGGGATGTTGAGATGTTTCAGCATGTCCAGAGAAGGGCAACAAGGCTGGTGAAAGGTCTAGAACACAAGCCCTATGAGGAGCAGCTATGGACACTGGGGTTGTTAAGCCTGGACAGGGCTCAGGGGAGACCTTATCACTCTCTACAAATCCCTGAAAGCAGGTTATAGCAAGATTAGGGATCTTTTCCCAGGACAACAACAGGACAAGAGGACAAAGTCTTAATATGTGCCAGGGGAAGTTTAGGCTGGACATTAGGAAAAAATTCTTCACAGAAAGAGTGAGTGGGCATTGGAATGGGCTGCCCGGAAAGATGTTCGAGACTGAATGTGGCACTTAGTACCATGGTCTAGTTGATAAGGTGGTGTTAGGTCATAGGTTGGACTCAATGATCTCAAAGGTCTTTTTCAACCTACTTAATTCTGTGATTTTTGGAGTTTATAAATGGATTCAATCTAATATGGCTGCAATATCATTTATCCACTTCTTCAAGCAATTGTGGCAAAAAACCTTGAAACTGGCAACAATAGCTAATCAGAAATCAGAGCAAGCAGTAAACTCCAGGCTGGATAATCCTACTGTGGGCCCAAGCCAGAACAGTGGTGAATGACAATATTAAATAACTGAACAGACCTAGGTTCCTTTTTTTCTGGCTGTGCCAGTATGGCCGCTATTCTTAAAAGTTAAAAAATCTAGAGAATCTCTGGGCTGACTTTTTTTTTTTTTCATCTATAGTAGGCTTAAAAGCAACAGTCATGAGGTACTGCAACGTGAATTGAATCTGCCCACTCATCATTAGGTCTTTGGAAACCAAGATTACATATATGATTAATTACTAATGGCTCCTGTTTAAGTAAACTATTACTTTTGTTTTTTAAACTCATACTTTTAAAAGGATGACCAACGTATTGCTGTACAATCTAAAATATTAACTCAAATGAACTTTGCTGACTATGCCACTAAAAAGAGTTAAAACCCCTCCAGTGTGTTGTTAGTGAAAAGCAAAAGAACAGCAGAAAATTTCCAAGACTGAGTAATTTCAGGATTTGGGGTTTTTTAAAAGCATTTAAATATTCGGCCTCTATTTTAAATTGCCAGCTTCTGTAAGTCATTTAGTCTAAGAGTAGTACAAAATGTGTTACAAAATCCCTATAGTTTTCAGAAAGCTTAAATATACAGAACCATTTTAATGCATTAAAAGAAAGCTCATCTCCAATTGTCCACCTGTTTATTTCATACTGCTCTGAATGTACTCCTAAATTTCTTAAGTTTTTATAAAAAGTGAATTGTTGCAACATTATCATTTTGAGCGTACTAGAGCTAAAATGAAATATAATGTTAAATTAAATGTATGTTGTATATCAGTTTTACCATAGACAAGTCTGCTGTATTGTAAACGTGACAAAGATAAAAACCAGCAACAAGTGTTCAGACCAGAAGGTTTCCAGTGAATCAGAACAGGAAACCAATAAAGCGATCAATGGGAGGTCATGACTTTTTGATCACTGCACTATTTGGTTTAAGTATCTGGTTTTGATCTAGTGCAGTGTAATCAAGTTAAACTTTGAAGTTAGGTATCAAATATACAATTGAAATAGCAACAGTGCTGAGGAATACCCAACTTAAATGTTATTTTGAAAAGAAGTCAGTATTTGGTAACTGTGTCAGGTTTTATTTCTTGAGGGAATTTTTCTAAGAGGCGACAGGTTTGTTGTAGTGAGACTGTATGCAATTCCAAAGGAAGTTTCAGGATGACAGGCCTAGGAATTTTCCTTCTACCTACTAGCTAGTTATTTATATAAAGTTCCCAAAAACTTTTCCTACAAGAAAGTCTAATGGAAGTGTTTGTTTGGGGTGAGGATACAGCAACAAAAACAATTTAAAACAGCAGAACAATCACACTTAATACAGTGCAATTATTACATTCAAGAAAACATCTAAATCTCAATACTCCTTCTACTGACTGTATGTATCTATAAATACAATCGTTACTGAAACCTCAAGCATTAACTAGAATGTACCGGCTGATAGAGACTGAAAATGCACACTTTACAGGCAACAGTTACAGGAAATGAGCATTTCACACTTTTACTCTGTCCTTTAAAAGCAGGACTTAGCATTTTTAAATGGACTAAGTAACATTTTTACCCCTGACTGCAGAAACTACTTTCATCTGTGCTGGCTGCCACTCAAATGGATAAAAGAATTTTAGGAGGTGTTTCCACCACATTTCCACTGTTTGTCCCACTTATATTCAGATAAGCTTACAGGGACCTATTACAAGCTAATATATAGCTATCTTCTGAGCTTGTTTCCTCCCATAGCTGGCACCTGTGTATGGATGCTAACACACAATTTTTGCGAGGAACAACAACTTAGATAAATCAACAGAACCTCAATTCCTCCGTTTTTCAAGCCCCAAAACTTGATTTATAATGGAAAAACATGACAGACCCTGACATAGCTCTAATCAGTAAAGCAGACAGGTCAGAATCAAGAATATTATAATGCCATGATAATGAAATAACTAATCAGTTCATTTCCTTTGGCAATCCACACAAAATTTAAAGGACAGTGTAATTAATTATAGCTAGTTATAGTCATCTCTAATGCTGCAATCAAGAACTATTACATTGCTTAGCAAGATACATCTGGAGCTGTGATGTGTAGGATGCAGTCAGGAAAAACAAGGGGGAAAATGTTTATAAAAACAACAATCACCAATCTTCACTTATTTTAGCATTGAATTCAATCTGTCACTAGTGGCAGTGAAACAGTTAAGATTCATCCCAAAAACCATTGTCCTCATCCAAGTAAACAAATACCTGTTCCATTTAAGGACAGGCTACATCACTTTCCTGGTTACATTGATCACATTTGGAGGTTTTCTTCACCCTCACGAGGGATGGAAAATATTTTGTTGATGGTGTTACTGGGGGGAAGGGAGAGGAATCAAACTTATCTGATACAGAGATGATGATTCATGGAACGAAGTACCATCATTATGGAATCAACACTGTCATTTTGGCCAAGTTTAACATGTCTGCATTAATTACACTGTGACCACTCTAAGTTAACTGAATTAAACAAATGATGGTCATAAATATTCAGGGATTCCATTGTATCTTCTATGTGCCTGTCAACTGCTTGTTTAGCAAGATAGTTTCTAAAGCTAGTTGATTTATTAAGGGCAACTAAATTGGAGAAAGTTACTGGATAATTAAGTTTCCCAATCAATTCAGTTTTCAGTAATGATCTGTATATTATCAAGTCAGTATAACATCTCTGACTCTTTTAAGGACAAGCTGAGTTAAAGGAATAAAGCAATTCACTTGTCTAAAGTATAGAGTATATATTTAACTATCCTGTGTAGACAAAGCTGCTACATTAGATTGCGTGTTTGCAAACCACATGACCTCACAAACGCTATCTTATCACATCACAGGTTCCTCAGACTGACCACAACCACTTAAATCAGACTCTGCCAGCACAGAGGTTCTGTAACTTTGACATATACTACTAAACCAGCTACATGTTTAGCTGTCTTTGCAAGAGCTTTACTTGTGGGGAGGGAAAAATCTGATCATCTCTTGTCCAACTGTTCTTGCAAGATATGGTAAAAGAAAAAGCACATGATTTATTGTGCTATAAACTTCCACCACAAGCTGAAATGCTTACTATGTAAATCTGAGGGCTAACATATTTCCTTTCAGGGACAACATTTCTTATCAAGTAAGAAAACATTTATAGAGTCACATATTTTGAAAGCATTTGTCTTAAAAAAACCCCAAAAAACTATTAGAAAATGTCAATGTGACTCTAATCTATATTAAGAAATAAGTGCTTTACAAGAGTTAATACAGGACTTTTAACCAGCGTTACTGAGAAGTATGAAGGGAAAACAACTGACTGAAGTAAAAAAATTGACTGGAATAAATTCAACAAATCTTAGTTGGTTTTAGGAAAGTGAGCAAGTAAAATGACTGTTTCCAAGAGACAAATGTAGCTGTGCTTGCTTTACATGAAAAATGAATAGTACACTTCTTCCAGAAGAAATGGGAAGGGGCGGAAAATAACTTGGTAAGACACTAAGAGAACATTATATCTAATTGCAAATATTACAGAAGGAAGTTGAAGACTTTTGGGCCTTGCTGGTTTTGCCTTAGTTGGATGAAAGAAATGTTACCTATTTCTGTTCCTCAGGTACTTAAATAGTGATAAATCTGATATTCTTTCATTCTCATTAGCACATATGATCTGATTCGCTGCTATCAATCACTCTCCAAGTATGTGTTTAGAGAACTTGAAAAAATTTCTGGTAGGTTGTACTTTAACTAGAATTCACTTTCCCCAGTTACTGCTCATTTCCATTATACAAAACCATGTTATTTACTCCAAGCTATTTGCTCTGATTCTGAATGTAGTCTACTGGTGCATCAGATAAGAGAACATTTGATTTAGCGAGCATTGAATTTAACTCAATGGAAACCTAATAATAAAATTAACAGACGAAAGGAATAATGCTTCCCACTGGTATCCCATCACCAAGCCCAGATGCAATAGGAGCTAGGAATGCTCCTAGAAGTGGCCAGCCCATCTTGTGCTACTCCAGTGGACCACAAGCAGCATCATAATTTTGTTCTCATCTACAGTCAATGCAGAAATCATAATTTAGCTGCTTGTAAAGACATTCCCTCATCTCTTCAGGGGACAACCTGGATCAATCTGTGCTGGGGCCTAGAACCACTCACTGATTTAAGATTATCAGCTAATAATAAAAAATAGAAGGAACAAATAATTTGACAGCTTTAAAACACAGCTTACCTACTATATAAATCTATGGTATTTAAGACTAAAGAAACTGTTAATGTGATTTATTATTTTATTCTGTGTACTATAGTGCATTGAATTTTATTTAGGTATTTAATAGTGTGGCCCATATAGGTGAATTTTAATCTTTCACACTAATGGGCTACAAGTTCACATTCCCATTTCCATTTTAGTTTCAGCAGTGAAAGCCTAGGAAGCTAATGCAAGTTGCAAGATGTATCCTTAATTCAGCTATACAACCAATTACTCTGTTGGTCACAACTTATACATTATTTATACTCAAAGTCATTACTTAAAGTGTCTTGAATTTTATTTACACAAGCAAAATCCTTTAAAAGCATAGTATTTAATCTCCAACTTTTATATCTCTTTTCATTAAGCCAATCTTAAAATGTTAGCTCACCAGGAACACGATGAGTCCAAGAGATAACACCTATATCAGAATCTTACTGACTGCATTAGGTTCTTAAAACATAATATCAGATCCATTCCTCGATAAACTATATCTATGTGGAAATGGAAGAGTAGTAAACTAATGCTCACTACTTCTTTGAAGAGCCATCAAGTTTTCAGATACTGAAATGGGAAATACCTTTAAAAACTCTCCATTTTCTGCACTGTCAACATGCAAGAATTCATCCCTAGAATTTCACTTAAAGGTACTTTATTAAAAGTCTTCTAAATGCATGAAAATTATTTTGACAGAATCGTAATGCTCCAGTTGTTGGCACCTTGTTCTTTTCCATCAGTCATGCTAAGATATCACTAACTGGACAAGTTGCAGTTTGTAAATGTTGGACCAGTGTGCCATACTAACATCAGAATTTTGGTTTTCATTCAAATATAGAACACATCTGCACAAGATTTGCACATCATCCTTGCTTCTTCTCAAAATATTGCAACTAATTATTTGTCAAGAGGATATGTCATTAGCTAGGAGAAAACTCTGTATTCTCCCTCTGACATTGGTCAATAGCAGATGCATGCACAAAAAGAAAGACAAAACACGTAGTGATACTTCCACAATATTCTTCCTAAACTCCAGCAATCATCTCTCAAAATTCATGGCAGGTGGAATAGTCCCTGCAGATGCCCAGATGTCAGAGTAAAACGGAAAATTTAGCTATCTTCAACATTCATATTCCTGCTTTTTAAGGAAAAAATGTCTTAAGTGAAAGAATGACTGTTTCTGTATGTTGCTGTTGCCTCCATAAAGCTGTCCTCTAACACACACAGCCAGTACACATCTGTAATCCCAAACTGTTGAGACTACTTGCTTTTGTACAAACAACATGTTAGGCAGAATTCAGCTTTTAATATGAAAACTGTCCTAAGATTAAACCAAATCCACATTTGAAATACTATAGTATATAAAGATAAAAAACTGAAATTTTACAGCAAATCAAACACATTAAAGGATTCCAAGAGCAACCAAAATCACCTAACAGTGTGACAAAGGCAAACTTTGTACAATTTCATGCAAAATAACTTAAACTTAAGCACTTCAGTCCTAAATCACAAAGTCTGAAAGACTGGAAACCTCTTGCTTTTGTCTCCAAAGGTGTCTTGTGATCTGCCAGTGTAGTTTGTGGGTAAGCACATCAATTCTAATCTTTTGTACCACCCCTGTAATCTAGGTAACACATACAAACCTTGCAACATCCAACAGGAAGCAGAAGCAGCTGCTGGGTAATATATATAAGTGACTGCACATACAGAGAGGTAGTGCATGAAATGCAGAACTTCAGCAGTTTATAAATCATTTACTTCCATTCAGTTTGAATTAAAAGGAAAAGGTGGGAAACTACAGGAAACCTCCTCCTCGTTCCTCCAGTATATGATTTGGGTTTAAAAGAATAGCAGCTTATTCAATAGTCGTAATTTTTCTTAAGCCTTCAAATTTACTTAATGGAAACTTGTCTCAGGCCAAACTTCCAATGTGTTCATTTCCACATAGCTTAACAGCTTTACCTCAGTACTACCTACTTAGTGAGATATTCTCTTGAACAGTAAATATGTTTCACAGACGTTGCTTTCACTTAACATTTCTGTACCTAATTAAAGTTAACTTCTGTGAAATACTAGCAATCCTGGTATGGCATGAAAGTATCTAACCAGGGTACAATCTTACAGTGTCTGCGTGCTCATGCCATTTATGTTACATCAGTTAAAGCACATGAACTGGAAGGTCAAGTGATAGAATATTCTGATCGCTAGACCTTATTTCTCCTGTGCCAGACACAGGGCAACCAAGATTCCATACTTACTGACAAGAGTAACAAAAGCTGCTTCACAGAAGCTGCAGCCTGTTGGGCCTACACAACGAGAAAGCATTTTAAGTTAACATCTCACTCATCTAGAAGTCAAGAATGCTAGCTGTAGAGATAAACTTTAAGAACGGGAGGGAAATGAACGAAGAAAGAAAATGCTAGGTGGAAAGACTTCAATTAATAAAAAGAACAAATGGCAACGGAACTGATTCTGAAAAGGTAGAGTGTCTAAGCCCAGTACATATTAAAAGCTCTCAAACAGGTTTATATCTTGACTTCCTGTTTGTGATGATCCTCAACATTTCAGGTTTTTACACTAGTTTCAGCCTTCAACAATAAAGTCATAAGTCACAAACCTCCTAACAACTTTGTGCCAAATAAATCACAAACTCAGCCAATAAGGAGGAAAGGAAGTAGAGCACTTAACATACATGACTTATCACAGGACTAGCTACTGGCTAACTAGAAATACTTCAATCTGAGTATCCTTTCATTATGCATCAGCTGTTCTTTGAATACTGATAGGTTGTGTAAAAGATTACAGGATAGCTGTCAGTAACTTTCTAGGGAATGAGCATAAAACCAGATAAGTTTACAAAAGTTCAAAACGCAAGTAAGTAATAATTGATCTACATGTATTTAATTTCTGAATGAAGTTATGGTTGTGCTGAGGAATTTAAGAACTGTTCCACTATTTTGCATAACATTACAAATTACACTTAACATTTATTTCTAACCCCTATTTGGTTATTCAAATCAGTGCGAAGAAAGAGGTGCATGTAAATAGATTTAAGATAAAGTGCATAGAACCATAGAATTCTTAAGCTTGGAAAAGGTCTCTACAGAGTCCAACCATTAACTTAACACTGCAGTATTCAGCAGTAAGGCAGAAGTTTGCAGAAGTTTACAGAAATCTGCAGTCTAGTACAGCAGAAGTTGACAACTTGTGGCTATAATGTTCTCAAAGCTACAAATTTTGTCTGTTCTCCTGAAGTGAAGTGTTCATCAACTACATGTTTAAGACTTACTCTGAAGTAATTAATATTCAACTCAGCTTACCATGCTACAGAAATCCTCTGGTTAAGTATAAAAGGAATCAGGCAGCTTGTTAGAACAAGCCAAAATCCAATAATTCAATTTATAGTTATTTTACTGTATTTGAATAGTAAGAAAAAAAGGTATATTTTTCTATTGAATTATCTTGTACATTTAATACCAATGTGGTTCACTGGTTCAGTTTTTCATGCTACTGATTTCCAGTATGTGCAATTTTATTCAGTAACAGGAATACAACTTGAACTTACTACAAGTAAGTCTTCTTATAACATTATTTGCAGACTGACTGTAGCATTATTATTCCTAGATGAGCAATAAAAGTAGCTGAAATTTATCCTTTAGGCTGCAAGCTGCATTATACTTAAGAAGCATGCACAATTTTGACCAAAATTATTTTGATTTTTAAGAAGTTTTTTCATACTTAGAAAAACTTCTAACCAATTGCCCTTTGTAATCTGAATCCATCGATAATCTTTTGATACAGCATGCAGAGTTCCAACATGTAGCTGATTTAGGTTACTACACTGGAATGAATGAGAGAAATATCTGAATACTAATGGCCAAACTTTCCTCATCCAGAAAATCAAGAGATGGTACAATGGCAGCTTGTTGCACTTGTGCCATAGCAAACTTTCACCCCTTCTTCTTTTAGAGAAGAATTCAGCTTTAGACACTGGGCAGTAGTAGAGACTCTCTGCTGTTCTTACTGGTATTCCTCAGTGATATTCTAGATTTGCCCTGTGCCTGGCTACTAGCCTGGCCTGTAAACACTGATGGAACAGTAGACCTTTCACAAGAGCTCTGCAATTAGGATGGATATTGCTGTTGTCACAACTTGGCACCATCGCCATCTGATGGATGATATCACAGAATAGAATTAAAGTATGTAGCTCCTCCAGGCTCCCCTGACACAGAAACATTTACATTCACATTGCTGCCCAAAGGCCCAAAATAGTGTTTAACCAAAGGCCAGAATATCGACTTAGTCTGCAGTCTGTGTTCAATGTAATATTTGGTCCTTATTCTGTTCCATCCTTCAGATGCAGAGCCTGCAACTGGTGTAAAAAAATCTGTAAAAATGTGGTGTAAAAATGCAGGAGAGGAAAAAAAACTTAAATAAGCAGAATCAACACCAATGGTCATGCCAAGACATTTAGTCTTGTTTCACACATATCCATCCCATCCCTAACTTAAATAATAACTTTTTCTTTAATTAACATTTGAATTTATGTGCAGTTTAAAGTTACACAATTGCAATGTATTAGAAGGTAACCATACAGTCCCCAAGAGCTCTGTTCCTTTTCCAGTGCCTTTTACATGCTAACCAGTTGGGAGATTGCGGTCAGCATGTCACATACACCATCACCCTATCTTCAGGAAGATGCATTTGTAAATGTGTAACGTTTCTTTTAGCTTTTGCAGAAGTAGAATCAGAAAGCAGCTACCCAAAAAACAAAGAACATGGTCATTAATGAATGTATGCATGAAGACACTTCAGTGCAGATTTAAGGAAGTTGTTTATTTAACTGGCATTGACTGAATTATACTTCTAACATTTAGCAGTTGAGAGCAAACATTTTTGCCTCTTCCTATTGCCATTTTCTTCAGATTTTGCTTTTTGAGGAAACACTGCAGGAAACACTGCTTTCCCTCTTAAGATTTTATTTAAAAACTAGACAAATAGATAGGCAACAGTACGGGGGAAAGGGAAAATAAGTCATTAGTAAACACAGACTTTCAGGCTTGAATAAAGTCTGCGTAAAGAAACATGCAGAATGCTGCCAAGGTAGCACACATTTACTACAAACAAAGTTTCATAAAATCACAGAATGACTGAAGTCAGAAATGATCTGTGAAATCATCCAGTCAAACCCTTTCTTCTTACTGATCCTATATTTCCTAAAATTGTTTCCTTCCTATGGGGTTTACCTAGTTTGGAAATAAAAAATTGAACCATCACAAAGCACACATCTGGAAGAGGAATGCTCTTCTACTGGAACTATTCACACTCTGCTATTGTTGAAATTCATGTTCTTCATAGCCTTTCCTTTCTGTCAAATTGAAATGCTGATGAAGATTTGACTAGACTGCAGGTATTAAATAGAATTATTATTCTGTGAGCTTACGAACCTCATCTTCTTTCCAACATGTTCACATTAATTTATACACATGACAGATGTACCATTATTGCCTGCCTTCATGACAATTCAGTTGCTCAGCCAGGCATATAACAAATGCTTGTATAGAGAAAATTATGCAACAGCTTTCCAAGATTAATTCTACTTTTCCCTCAAAGCAGTGTTTCTTACCTTTTAAACCTACAGTTGGCAGGGGAAAAAAGTCAGTACAGTGCCTTATTTTGTTCATAATGCAAAAATAGACTAAATATTTGGCTTTCTGGGAATTCTTCAAGCAAGCAACAACGGAAACTAATTAGCGTGTTTTAATGGAGAAAGCCAGGTTATTGATTTTTAAATCTGGTTTTAAGTGAACTTAGTGATTGGTAAAGGTGCTGGACTGATGACCCTAGAGACTATCCTCCATCTACAGCATAGTGATCTACAGCACAGACAACATTCCAAGATCTTCAACTGTGTTATAAGTCTCAAGGGATTGATCCTAAAATCTACTCAGATTGTTATGAAAACACTATCTACACTTAAAGAAAGGATGTGTTTATTTAATAAAAGCAAAAAGGCAAGAAACAATTAGGTTGAATTTCTCTATAATCTTATGGTTTTAAGCAACACTCTCAGAGCTGTGTATGAATAGGCTAGAAAGAGACTGCTGCAAAGATAACCAGGCATTTTGCACATGACAGAATATTAGGTAAAGACATTTCTTCACAGTGCAGCATGAACTGAAATGAGCCAGTGAGCACAAGAGTTACATAAGCCATTTCGATTTCAAGACCTTCTGATCTTTTTAACTAACAGAAAGTTACTACAACTATTAGAGCAAGGAAGTTTGAAGACAGACATTTCACAGACTGAAGGTTTTGGCAGTTTAAAACTTAAAAATCTGTTAACTGGTATTAAGCAAGCATCCTTTTTTTTTTTTTTTTTTTAGCAATCTCAGTATACTACCATATAAAATTCGTCCTCACAACAGCAAGAGCCAGAAAATTTATGTATGGATTCTTCTAGCTGCACAAATGAAGTTTAGTTTCTAATTACAGTAGCCTTAACAGTTGTAGCAAATAAAGACATAAATGGGCTTCTTTTCATATATGCAGTCCCAAATGGAGTAAATGCAACACGAATATGATCAACTCATGAAATAAGGGAATAGAAAGAACATAAATGCCAATCCCATTTAATGTCAAATCACATAACTAAACACTATTTTGTTCTTACCTTCCAAGATAAAGGCAAGATATTCATTAATAAGAGTTTAATTGCATTCATTTAAAATAATGTACTTCATCAAAACAGGTACTGAAGATGCAGTAACTATTGAACAAGCAGCACCTGTCACAGGTGAGAGGACAAAAGGTACAAGTGATCAGAGACTAAAGTATAATATCACTTACCTCATGATGCAGCTCAGCTATCTGATCTTTCAGTTCTCTGATGTACTGGTTAGAATCAGATTTATTAAGTTGCCCTTGAATTTTTCCTTCTTCTTTCTGTTTTGGTTAAAAAAGGAATCATATTCAAATAATTCAAAGATTTACTATATTAAAAGTCTTATTTTAGTGTCTGCATATTTTTGTCATGAACAGAAGCTATTCTGAGACACCACCCAGCACTTTCATTTGGGTGGAGTTACAGCAGGTATCTAGAGATGACAGTGGCTCAGATCAAGCTGACTCTCTCAATAGCACAAGGCAGGATTCTATGGAGGAGCATGAAGAATTAACATCTTCACATGTGGAATCCACATTCTAAGTACATAAGATTGCATTTTATTAAACCACTCCTACAGAATACTATCAATACATGGAACTTATCTTAGTGTATCTTATTTTCACTACTGGAAAGTTTACATTTAGCAACAAGACATTTCCTTTTGTCTCTGAGTAAACAAAACGATTCTATCCTTTCATTGTGCGGCATGCACCAGGAAACACTACACATAGCAAGCTTCTTTTGTCCTGTAAGAAGAATTGTAACATCCAAAAATATTGTGGTATTTGTCATGTAGGAGTTTCAGAGAGTATAACTGAAGAGAGGAATGTCCCTTAATACCAATGCTTTAAGAGGTATACAGAAAAACTGGCAAGTAAAAAAAACAAAACAACCAAAAACAAAAAACAAAAGAAACTGCAACAAACTAACCAACCAACCAAAAATACATTAAGAGGAATATGACATTTCCCTCATTTGTCAATCAAATGCAGCTCCTACATTTCAGGATGCTTGGAAAGGGTTCACTTGCACTGAATGCCTGTAGCACTGGTATCCATCTTGTCCCTAAAGGGAATCCCAGTGTGACTGAACAAACTTGACAGATCTGAGATAAATAATCACCTGACGACAAACACACTCTAATACTCTCTAATAATAAAATGCAGAGCAACTGTTTTCTTGCCTTTTTCGAGCTAAGTAATTTCTGAAGGAGCCACCAGCTCTAGAGAATGCAAGCATCTTGTGTAATTTTTTTACCTGACTGTAAATCACATACAAGCAAGATATTACAGAAATACAAATATAAAGAGAATATCTTGTTTTTCTACCTATAGCTCATTTTGCTGAAGGTTTAATTACACTTGAAGAAAGAAAACAGTTTACTTCAATAGCCAAATTGAAAGTCATTAGCAAAGAAAGGCTAAATACCTTTTAGAATGAAAAGTGTTAACTGCTCGTCAAAGTGCAAGACAAAAACCTTTAATGGAGAGGTTCCTTTAAAAGACCCCTCTGAAATATAAACCCCAGGACAAAACTATGAGGAGAGATAACATGCTACCTTCCAAACTCACCCTTTTGCTGAGTGAAGAGAGCAATCTAGAACACTCTCAAGTATGGGCAATATCAAAGCAGTATCTTTTTTCAGACTTTGTTTTTCTTACAGTGAGGTATAAGTTACAAAACTACTCAATTTTTTTTTTCATATTCACTATTCATTCCCAAAATCTGTAACATGAAGAACAAGGTCCTTTAATGCATAATTCCATACTGAACCTAGTTTCCAAAACACATACACAAAAATAGTATCAATATCAACAACAGTTCCTGTCCTAAATAGATAAAAAAAATCCCAAATTTGGCTTAACCCCATCATGCCCCTCTATGAGAATGATTACTGGCCTATGAAACAAAAACAACATAACATGCAGAGTAAAAATACATCAGCATATGAAAAAATCTTCCTTACTGTCAGACACTAAGATTCCACACAATGAGCATGATCTGATCTCTTGAGGCAGCAGAAATATATGGGAGGAATGCTTAAGTCCTTTCCCTGTGTTTGAAACCTTGGCTTTCCCATTTCAGCCTCTTACTCTATGGCCTCTACTGTGTCACTACACACTGTGCTATCAAAATGCAACAGCAAAGCAATGTTTTAGCAGAAATAGAACAGAGGGCACATAGACCTTCTAAAACAGAAGTGTAATAAATAGCTGAGCTTACATAGAAGCCAGGTGAACAGGAGGCCATGAAACAGGCCCCAAGGTCAGTCCCTACAAACTGCCAGCAGAAGAAGGAACATTTAGCAGGTTGAGTGTGGCACACAAATAGCTGAAAGCTGTTTGCATATATCATATGTGAATTCCACAATTCTATTGCATTTAAGTGGTGATATGGTTACATTTTATACTAGAAATAACACTATAAAGTTAATGCAGATTTTATAGAATTGTGTGTATTTGCTCATGGAAGAACTGACTGTAGCTACAGTCAGTTAGAGCTGAAGGGAAGGCATAAGCCTGGTTTACAAGATGCCCATTATTACTGAAAGACAAGTAAGTTTCAGTTTTCTTTTCAGAACTACAGATTTTGTAGAGCTGGCAATTCACAAAAAAAAAAGTGACCTTGCAATAGCATTTTCTACAAACATATTTTTTAAAAGGTCATGCTGTAACTTCCTCTTGCAACATTCAAAATGCAAGGGATCAGAAGCTGATCTTTTTAACTTGCTGAAAAAAAATCAGCTTCCTAATTAAATAATCCCATGTTCTGTGTGCTAACAAGTGTATCTACAGTGGATAAATTGGAAGGATGACATTGAAAAAATACTAGGACAAGGTATTGCCTTCATTACAGATGCTCTTCATCCCTGACCAACAGAAAAATATAGTCTGCTAAGGTGATCCTGCCATTGTCTTTTAAAGACTCTTATGCAAGTGTGGTAGCAAACCATTGGAAAACATTGGCGTCAGACACAACAGCATTAAAATATATTTTAATTTCTGTCAAAATCATCTAATTTAGAGAATAAACAACAGAGACAGCTGAAAGCTTACCTATATCTAATGTACAAAAAAGTCCTTCAAAGTTTATCTGTCGTGTTATGATTTTTAAGTTACCCAATACTCTTTAATACAGTGAAGACTGGTATTTCTCATCAATACATACATTTTTATACAAGTACAAAGTATTATCGTGATCTTCCAAATTGTTTGACCATCCAGTGACATTTCATGTTAGTAATTCCCACCTTCTGATGAGCATTAATTAATCAAAGGCAAATTTTAACGTTAGGAACTTAAATTTGGTAGCAATATTCTTTAGTGGTAGTTTTTCATTAGGGCAGCTTGACCATCCTTCAGCCTCCTTTTCTCCAAACTAAATAACCCCAAAATCCTTTGCCACTCCTCACAGGGCTTTCTTTGCACCCCTTTCACCAGCTTTATTCCCTCTGGACACATTCAAGGACCTTCAAATCCTTCTGAAATAGTGGAGCCCAGGACTACACACCATAGTCAAGGTAGGGCCATACTACCAGTTACAACACAGTCACACTGACAAAAGAAAAATTAAATTCCTTTCACGCAGCTTAATGTCATTTAATGCTTCCTATTGTGGCATTTACTTTAGTAGGAACTGGACATTTAACTCTCCATTACTTGTATACTGTGCTTGAATAGGTTTGTACTACTGTGTTTGTGTAGCTTTGTACTTCTGAGGAAAGCATTCAGATCAGCAGTATAGGTTCAAAACTGAATGTTAAGACTCCATATACAATTTAGAAGTCTTTCGATAGGAATGTCACATCTTTTAAAAGAGAATTTCATAAGCAAATAGTAATCTCCATGTTTAATTTTTTTAATCTAGAGTTAAACACATAGGATGTGGGTTGCTGGTTTCGTTTTTTGGTGGTAGGGTGAGGGGGAGCACTACTATAGCAAATCTCTGATATTTGGAGAAGTCCCAACACAAAAACTAGCTGGTTGCTAGGCAAGCCATAGTAATTTTAAATTTAACATTTATATGCAGAAGAAATAGCGAACATATCAATAAGCAAAGTGTGGGTATTATCAGAATTGCAAAATAAAGCTAGCCAATTCTAGAATGTAGGAATTTGTTTAAAGCATCCTGCAGTCACATGTGAATGAACCTCTCTACACCCACATCCCTGGCATACTGCATGTATATTGGGACCACTGCAGTGCCTACCTCCCCTTCCTCAGAAGGGTTTTTAGAAAAGCAATGCCAGTTGGAGTTACACTGTAATTAAAGGTGCATCATCTCGATTTCACTGCTTTTGAAGGTTTTTAACAGCTTCTTTTTAGTCTCCTCTGACAGACCAGCTCCAACAGCACCAGCAGGGTTAGAAATCTGAATCAGTGTAATGAACATCCTTGAGGCAGGTATCACCTCTACCCTAGGGACAGGCGCTTGTAGCAGTGTATGCAGCCAATACGCAATCCAACCCCTGCCCCAGAGGCTGTGTATACAGTGGGAGCAGCATGGGCAGCCAAGCAGGAAATGAGCTCTATAGATCAAAAAAACCCACTGCTAAAACAGAACTCACTTAGGCCCCTTCACAGTTTTGGAAGCTCTCACCTCTCTCATCCTGGTGTGAAGTAGTAGAGAGACTGTACTTGCATGCATATCAAGAGTTACACTGAGAGCTCCTGAGAAGAAAAATCTGCACTCCAAAAATTTTCTCCTTAAAATGAGGAAAAATTCTGTCCACCAAAAACTATCAGCTGAGAATCATGGTTTTCATATCACATTTAAATCCTCTTTTGTCTGGCTTTCTAAGAGAAAAGCATCTTGCAAAGAAGCAACAGCTAGTCTCAAAAAACCGCTTGATGCTACTGAGAACTCCTGAACACATGGAAACCTTTCAAATTCACTTAGTATCAGACCAGGATGTATAGCTGGCAACACAAGAGTGTAGGGACAGACTGCTCAAAAAAATGCTGATTTAAAAAATAACTGAAACCATTACTGTATAATGACCTCCCAATCATCATAAAAAAAGGGTTTATGCAACAAATAAATCAATCACCAGAAACCACCTGAAAAAACACTGGAGGCCTTAAGCTGGCTTTTCCTGCTTGATCGAAGTTTAAGACACAGAAGATCAGTGTAATCAAATTCCAGTTGCAGGTGGCTCGTCCCAAGAAGAGTATAAGTTTTCTAAAACACTCAGTTATCACATCAGATAGGAAAGGAAATATACATCAATAAGAAAATAAGCCATTTTAAATAAGAAGAAAACATCTAAGGATGTTTTCATTTTAATAACTGTGAACTTACACAGAAAAACAAAATAGTTTACATAGGCACACTAGAAAGTTGCAGTTCCTCACTAACATCTTTACTAAAAATGACTGGAAGATAGGATGTTTCCCTAACACCCTTAATTTGATCTTTTCTGACTTACCGATATTTAGTTGGTAACAACTTACCCCAGCCTCTTTCCAGGAGAGGTTTTAAAATTTTTACTTTGTGGCAAAAGACAATGCATTAAAAATGTAAATGAAGTATATTCAGAAGGGTAGATGTGGTAACTAGTGTCCTTTCAGTGACTTTACAGTGACTCATTCTAGACTTTCAAAAAACACATCACTAACATCACACACCACTATTGATAAGAGTAAAAAAAGGGTTTCCTGTAATTTGAAAAGATGGAAACAATTTCTTTGCTGAACAGTCAGTACTTGGAAAAGTTATTAAACAGAGGTCATAGAAAGGCTTCATTCTTAAGAAATAGTGCTAAAAGTTTAAACTGTGGGGAGATTACTAGCACAATCATGGATTTCCTTTACAGATGTTCTCAAAGCAGCTTTGACTGGGCTAGAGATAGGGTAAATGTGACAAAATTCTCTGAATCTGCCAGGAAACAGCAGGAAGAAGTGATATTACTGTCTGTCCAGATCAACCTAACAAAAAGAAGAATTACTTCTTATGGATATTTTTTTCTTTAAGATTACTTAGATGTAAAAACTAATTTTTCATATTACAAGTATGCTTTATACCAACCAACTCAACTCAGCCATGGATTATTTGAAGACTACATGTCATTTACCTGTGTAGAAAGGGAGGGAAGGGGATCAAACTGCCAAGAAGAATCTACAGCTGCCCCACTCTGCTTCCTCAACTTGCCTACACTTGCACTGGTCTAGTGCTCCTCCTCACCCTAGGCAGCTGAGTGACTGCATCTTATAACTGATTTAACCTTGCCTGATTTTTTCTATTCTTCTTTCAATTACTGTAGGGAAAACCTTAAAAAAAACCAAACCAAAATAATATCAATGGACCAACAGGACTGCCCACATGCAAACAGAAGGAACATTTGCTAATTATTAGGCCAGAAATATTTGCTTGCTGCAGTTTGAAGCTTTCAGTTCAGCTGAAAACAAGAAAGACTATCTTCCTGAGGAAGCAAACCTGCAGCTTCACTGATTTATTAGATAGAGAGAGAGAATATCTACTCCTTGGCTCTTTTAATCTTAGGAAAGGACAAGACAAACAGCATCACACTGCATGCAACCTGACCCCAGGGCAAGCCATTTAGTTGCAGGGTGTAAATCTCTAACCTTTGTGAGAAAGTAAAAGCTGCACCTTGAATTTGGGACCCTCATACAAGACAGACATTGAGGTGCTGGAGCATGTCCACAGAAGGGCAACAAAGCTGGTTTGGAGCCTAAGCCTTACAAGCAGCAGCTGAGGGAGCTGGGGGTGTTTAGTCCAGAGAAAAGGAGACTGAGGGGAAACCTTACCGCTTTAGAACCACGTGAAAGGAGGTTGTAGCAAGCTGTGGAGCAGTCTTCTCCCAGGCAACAGATGAAATATGAAGAAATGGCCTCAAGTTGCCTCAGGTGAGGCTTATATTGAATATCAGGAAAAATTTCTTTATGGAAAGGGCTGTCAAACATTGCAACAGGCTGCCCAAAGAATTGGTTGAGTCACCATCCCCGGAGGTATTTTAAAAACATGTAGATGTGTCACTTAGGATCATGGTTTAGTGGTGACTTGACAATGCTGGGTTAACAGCTGGACTCAATGACCTTAAAGGTCTTTTCCAACCTAAATGACTGTATGATTCTATGTAAGCTTCTCCCCAGCATGGAAACAGGAAAAATAGCAGCCCAGTCATCCAAAAATCCATCCTTCATCTGTGAAATTCCTCTGTTCAAAGCCCAGAAACCTGCTAAATATGTCCAAGTTGTTTTAGGGAAGGGAAGCCATCCAGAGAGACCTGAACAAGCTTTAGGAGCGGGCCCATAGGAACCTCATGAGGTTCAATAAGGCTCAGTGGAAGGTGCTAGACGTGGGTCAGGACAAAGCCCTGTATCAACAGAGGCTGGGAGATGAATGAATCAAGAGTAGCCTTGCCAAGAAGGACTTGAGGTGCAGGTGGCAGAGAGACTGGACATGAATGGGCAATGTGCACTTGGAGCCCAGAAAACCAAATGTGTCTTGAGCTGCATCAAAAGCAGTGTAGGCAGCAGCTTGAGGGAGGGGATTCTGCCCCTCTGCTCCACACTTGTGAGACCCCACTTGAGGGCTGTGGGATCCCTAGCAGCAGAACAACATAGACTTGGTGTAGTGTGAGTCCAGAGGAGGCCATAAATATGATTCTGAGGCCATTCTATGATTCTATGTTTGCCTCCCAAACTTAAGCTGAACTGGCAAGTAAGAAAAAAATAAAGACATGACAGAGGAATAGAAAAATGCTGACAAAGTAAACTTGTTTCCATGTAACGGGGTTATAGCATCAGGGTTTTTCTTTGTCACTTCTGGGACTTAGGTATGTGCAACGTAAGTTAAACTTCAGTTATATTTCAATTCTGTGCTATTTTTGCACAGAAAGTCTAAAGAAAGACTTAGAATATCCATGTATTACACAACTCATTGCATTTCAGTGTTACACAAAAGTTTAAAACTCGGCATCATGAACTGAATGCTCAAACTAGACAAGGTGACACTTAGAATATAATAAGAAAAAACTTCTTAGCATCATAATAAACTGACAACTTGTTGCAGAATTACATCTGTTATTGAATGATAGTTCACTCTCCATCCTTGTCATTGTTACTAACCAAAAGTAAGAGACCCAGAAACTGTGATTTAAATCTAGCATTTGTGTCACGTCAGATCAGTTCTTACGTGGGAGTAGTGATACTCTGCGTTACAAATTTAACATCGCTGTCTTGCACCTACACCTACATAAACATTTAAAAGAAAACCTTGCAATTTAGGTTAAAAGCATTGCTATGGCACATGTGGACCTGGCAATGAATCCCTTGAGCTTCTTAGAAAAGCACCACCCCCCTCAAAAAAAAAAGGGAAGGTTATGTGGTAGGTTAACTTCCTCCCTTCATTTTTATCAGCTTTGAAACAGCATGACAAGCGGACCTATTTGTCATAGTCTGTGCATCTGTACTTTAATCCTAATGCCTATGCTCCAAGACTGCTAAATACATTTCTGGTATTAAATATTGCATTTCAAGTCATTAAGGCAAGTCCTGATTAAAAGGGCCTCTGCTCCCCACATCAGGTGACAGCAATTACAGCAACAAGCCAAACAGAAGAGAAGGGGAGGCAGCTTTTTCTCCAATGAGGAAGAAGTTATCTAGATTTTCAATTTCCTTTACAATTTGCTTTTGTTTAAGCCCTATTATGAACTGCATGTTTTATAGTTTACATGTTTTGGGAATTCAGGATTCCAACTCCATTATTACATTTCTTTTGCTGCAGGTGTTTTAAAGGCTTTTAAGCATGAGTACACAAAAAGGAAGTTTTGATCATAAGTTTCATGTTTGCTGGCAAAACACACTGGTCAAAAATATCTGCTTAGACTCTTTAAAAAGCTAAAACATTTATCACAGCAGTTCAATAAAAGCATTTCAAGTAATGTCTACACTGTCAAAAATAAATAAACATTAGCAGAACTTATTTCTACTAAATAATTTGTTTTAAATACTATAAAATTCACACTCAAAATATGTATTTCACAATTGAAGTTATCTTTCATGCTAGCGTAAGTTTGAGATCAGATGTTCACCAAAACCTAACAGTGCAAACTCATCCAATGAACATTAACCTCAGCCACAAAATTACTTCATGCTCCACATTGTATACAAAGAAAGCACAGCCACTCTCACTTCTGTGAAGAAAATCAAGAATTTTACTAAGATCAAACTCAAGAAATCATTTGTAGGTGATAATCTGAGAAAACCATAAAGACTGGAACTTGAAATGCATTTTGGAAGGAAACAAAAAACCTGTAATAAGAAAAACATAACTAAAAATTGCATTGTGCAAAGTAGTACTTGGGAAAAGGAAAGAGCGGTGATGTGGATAAACAACTGAACCTGAGAGAGTGCAATATTATGACAACACAAGAGCAGTGTGATCTTTGGCTGTATTAGCTAGAGTCATAAAATAGATTATGTTTCTGCACTTCTGTCTCATGACAAGGTATTATAAAAATCCACATGCAATTCTGGGATCCTTAAGTTAAGCAGAAATATGGAAAGGGAATAGGAGAGAGCAATAAAAGGATGGATCATGGATAGTTTGATTGATCAAACAACAGAAAATCAAGTCACATATTTACACAAAAAATGAACACAATTTGAATTCTGTGATAGCTGTAAAAAAATTCCCAACTTATCATTAGGATATTCATCATTTCATAAGATACTATGTTTTGAGAGATGTGTATCAATCAAATAATAGAAGTAGGATGGCATTTGAAGTCTGTGCTAAAGTAAAAATAATGCAAAATGAGTACTCTTCTCACCTACAAAATCACATTGTTTGAAGTAACCTTTAAACTTCTCCTTTTTTAAAAATGTTAATTTGAGCAGAAGATTGACCTTAACTCAGCTACTCTCGTTATCATGCTAGATGATAAATGATTCATATGCAATGCTTACCATACTTATCTAAGTATTTCTGATGTACTGATAACAGCATTATCTAAGCATTATTGATTTAAAGAAATGATTGCTTTAACTTTCAATAAATGTAGTGCCTGCTACACTAGAGGAAATAAAGCAAAAATTCTTTATATAAGCTCAATGAAATTTATTTGTACATTCCATATATGAAGAGATGAAAAAGGTACAACTAGTTGAGAAATCAGAGGGAAAAGGTGGCTTTGAAACAATATAATAAAATCATCACCTCAAATGAAAGATTTCAGAGGGAAGAAAAACAATAGCAACACCAGGTTTTAAAAAAAGTAAACCAGAGAGTAACTAGGTCATAAGTTAGTAAAAATAACCAAGAAAAGCTCTGCATGAAAATTCAGACAGGACAACAGTATATGAGTATAGAAAGGTCAGACTACAGTAAGATATCATGATTTCCCCAAAGCCAAGGAACTATAAAGCACAGCAATTTCTGGTTTTCTCATCAAGGGAGCAACAACTTCATGGGACAGTGAAAGCTCCAAAAGGAACTGAAAAGTATAAGGAACAACACAGAGGCCAAAGGATGCATCTTGAGATCCTACAGTGACGTGGTAGCAGTGAATATTTCTGGTTTCAAGATTTACATATAGGAAGTAAGAGTTTTACAATAAATCCTTCAATACTGATCATAGCAGAAGAGTAAGCACAGAGAAAATGGTTGCTGGAATCAAAATTGTATACATTTTCTTTGGGATGGAGGATGTTTTCAATGTAGTCTATTAATTGGTAAGAAGTACCAATTACAATTAAAAAGACCCAAAACAGAAGTCAGAGTTAAAAACAGTGTTGCCTTTAACATAGTATTTGTAAAAAAGGAATTATTAATAGCTCACAAGTATATGCTCAACTTAGATGCTATGCTTGTACAGGAATTCAGCAATACTGCATGATCCTACTAGGCAAAGCAGTGTGTTGTATTCACAGTAGGCTAATAAAGAAACACAGTAGAGGAAGAAAAAAACAAAAGTACAAAATCTAATCAGTATCAAGTTTCACATTTAATGCCATTGCTTGTTACCTGGATTTCTAATTCAGCAATGTGCTGCTGGAGCTCCGCCACAGCTGCAATGCGGTCTGCCTCACGGAGCCGTACTGCCATCACTTCTTCTTTACTCTGAAAGAAGTCACAGATGGAGCTAACTAGTACCAGTTTTAGCTGATTAAAGACTTTGCACTGCTTTTACCCAAAATCCTAAGAAAACTTAATACACTGCTGTGCAAACTACCACTATTCGAAAAACTCAAATTTTATTTTAACCCATAGGAGGAGTATGCAATAATCTAATATAAATGCTAAAATATAATAATTAAAAATTCTGCAGTTTTGAAAACTTGCTGTTATCAACTTCAAGTTCCAGAAAACAACTGTCTTGTTTTCCAGAAATATTATACTGTAAATTAAGAAAAATAATCAACATAATAAAAGAAACCACCTCATGCTTTAATTTTGGACTTTATGTAGATAGAAACAGCAAAGCTACTCAAGAGTTACTTATTTCATAATTTCCTTTGTCGTAAAAAATTTTAAATATTAAATGCAAAAGCAAAGGTATTTTCAACCTCATTTAGTCCAGCTTAGTCACAGTATATAACAAAGACACTTTAAAATAAAATACTAATGCACATAACATACAATCAGCCTCCCGCTGTAATTCAACCTATAAGTCTGTCTATAAATGATAGGCAGAGAGAAAGAAATGTCCTGTTTTATGAGACATCCTCAAGACTTCAGAGCACAAAACAATATTATATTGTCAGCAGCCTGGTATAACCACAGAGAGGAGTGTTAGATAATTAGTGAGCAATACTATCAGCTGAAGAGCAAACAGCTCTGGGGAAGAGACAGATTAGGCTCAGGTACACCTACTTTTTATAGCAGATTGTTGTTATTAAACTGTATTTACTGCAAATCAGCTCCAGTACTTCAGTTATTATAACGTGTGCTTCAAACTAACAGTACTCAATCACTCTTCATTAGACAGTACAGCTGAGATCAAATCAAACATATTAAAGCTTATCCATAGTAGCTACTTCTAAACATGCTATTTGTTTGGTTTTGTTTTGTTTTAAATATTCCTGTAATGGAGGTATATAATCTACAGAATCCAATTAACTGCATTTGTAATCAGTGGAGCCCATTTCAGAGAAATCTATCAAGTTTAGCCATCCTTGCTAAATTCTGTTGCATGATTGCTCAAATGAAGCCAAACCGACAAGTCCACAGGATTGCATGTATTTAACTGAAAGCTGAAGGAAAGACTGGCTTACTTTGACTTTGGTATTAGAGATGAGTCAATAGTGCTGCTCTAGATGGCACTGATGCTTTATCTCTGAAGCAGAGCGTGTTCTCAACAATTACCACAGAAGATGATATGGTAGGAAAGACAAGACTGAGTGGGGGCACAAATCTTAGGTTATAAATTCTTTAGCACAACTGATTAGAAAGATCAGTGGTGAGTTTCAAGAAAAAAAATTGAAATTGAGTCCTTGCTGTAAAAGAAGTAGTCAAATAAAAAGGGAAAAACATAACAATACACACCTGTGATAAAAATGGTTGCTGTAGATGAGATGAATGTACATGATATAAGATGCAACTGGCAACAAAAATTTTAATTTCTGCTCAAGCATTTAAAGAGATCTTTTAAAAGAAAAATACAAGCTCTTAAAACAACATACCAGTTTATTATGCATAAAACAACTGGGGAGTTGAAAATTCAAATACATATTTTTTGAGACAGTAGAAATATTGCTACCTAGCCAAGACAGAACTAAAACTAGAGCATGATTTCAAACAACTTAAAAAAACAGAAGAAAAAAAAAAATCCAACACCAGTTACTAATAAAATCAGGAATAATTGTTGTTGTTTCTGATATATAATCAAATACTACTTTGTAAAACATCTTACAGTGTAAATTGTAATCTTTTTTTCTATTAGCTGCAAAAGAAGTTTCAGGACCTAATGTTAGTGTATGTCAGTGAAGATATTTCAGTGGCTATTGACAACAGCTACTTTCAGAGAATCTCTAAAGAGTATGACTGGTGCTCTATTACTGTCACACTTTTCTGTAGCCTATCCTAGAACATTGTTCTACAAATGTATTATCCCACTGAGAATAGTTATGTGTACTAACTCCTCAATCAGGTTAAAGACATATTGCTCTTTATATAGTCAACATAAAAACACAACATTGACTACACACTCTAAATTCTCAAATCTCTTAAGGATTAATGAGCACTTTTAGTATGAGAAACTAATCAAACAAGGTATGGGTTATATGAAAAAGACATCACCAAGATTGTGATTATTAAAAAAAAAAATCTGTAAAAATAATCTCAGCATTAAAAAAACAGTACTTGGGAAACCAGAGATTATGGCAAACAAGAAAGTCAGTAGAAGCAATTTCTTCTAGTTAAAATTCAGTGTCTTTTTTTCCTAAAAGCTTGTGATGGAGTTTGATGAGTCAACAGAAGTTGCCTCTTCGCTGTATGGTACATTCAGGTCCCACTAGAAACAAACAGGACCAGCCAGACAGTAAGAAAAATGCAAACCTGCTGTTGAGGAGTGTCTTTTTTATATTATACACAGACACTTTTCTGAGTAGAATCATGCTTTATAGTAAACGTTAATCATCGTGGGACCACAAAGAAGCAGTTCTGTCAAAACATCAATTGGTTTTTGTGAGATGGTAAACTCAAGATGGTATTGTCAAAATCAGTAAAAATAATTTTGGTTTTATGATGTATGCTTCTCAGTCAAGACAATTTTATCCAACAATGGCAGACAAGACTAAGATGTACATATGTTAGCACACATCTTTTCAGGATGTTGTTTACCTTGCATTCAATCTCTGCTTGTCTACGTTTTGCTTCATTCAACTGAGCCAGAAGTCCTTTGTTCTGTGCAGAAAGATACTGCACCTTCTCCTGTAGGTTGGTAACCTCTTGCTCTGCCCTTCGCAAGTGATTACTATTGATCTGATTCTGAAATTTATGACAAAAAAAAAAAAGGAAACAAAATACATGTTAAGGAAAGGATATTAGTCTAACTTCCTGAAGTCTGACAAAACAGGCTTAGAGATCATTTACGATAAAAAACATCTGATAAAAAAGCATTCAGAATTTTCCAAGTGTAATCAGAAGGGTTTGCATGGCATTTTGTTTATCACCAGGATATTCAAATTGTTCTTAAACAGATGACTCATTGTAAGAACAATATTGCAAAGCTCCAGTAGATCTGTTTTTCCCAGTTTTCTGCCTAGGTAAGGCAGATTTTGTGATCTTGTATCCCAACAACACTATGCATCCAGGAAAGATCAGGTATGTCAAATACTGTGCACATTTCCCTGTCCAGTGAATTCCTGAAAGCAACATGGCACCTTAGTTGAGATCAGTGCATAAGTACAAGTCACAGCATTTGTACCTGAAGCTGTGCACACCATACCACGAGAAATGGGCATTTTTCTCAGATGACAGCTGCACAGCCTAAGCACATACAAAGGCTCCATGTGTAACATCGAGAAGTACTGAAAGGCACGTAAGCCAGACAGCAGGATCTCTCCGCCCCCTACTGACCAAAACGACGTTGACAGTCAGTGAAAATTGCAATGGGTAAGGCAAGAGGAAGCTTGGTCAGTTGGTATAGATGAAGTGGTGCCTCTGTCAGAAAGAAGCCTTCTTATGCCTTTCAGCTGGTTAATTTCTCTTCAATAGCACGTCCTTACATGCTCTCCTGGTTTCTGGAATTGCTGAACCTTGTCAAGTAAAGCAGTTGTTTGTTTAGTTTTTTTGATGTATAGATGTATTTCAAAAAAGTAATGTTTAGCAGATATTTCATGGGAAGATTTCTTAGAAGTCTATTAAAAATCCTTCTCAATCATCAGCACATTGTGCTTATTAACTTGAGTGAAAGTTTACTAATATAGTATGAAGTCACCACTTCAATGCACTTTCATTACATGTGCTTAGGAACTTATTCCCTAGTTATACAAAAAGAATCTTAGCAGTCAAGGTATGATTAATTTTCTGCTGAGGTCATGAATCTGGTTACTAAGCTGTAGACTCAGCAAAGCAGCTATGTATTGGTTAGGGTTTTTCAGCATGAGGTTTGCCCTCTATGTGCCAGAGTAGAAAAGCATGGGTTACTCCTGCTGAGGTTTGTGCAGAAAAGACAATCACCAACATCATCACAAGAAAGAACACACTGCTTTCTAAATTTCTAATCTAAACATCACTATTATTTGAATTGCCAATTAGATTGTGACATTTAAGCATACTTTTGTTGTTGTTATTTCACTTGCTAAAATTTAATGAATTAAGATGCACAGACATTTAGTGTCTACCAATTAACCCAAATCAGAAATTCAGGAAGCATAGTCCTGGAAAAGATTAAACAAAAGACATGAAAGTTGGACTGTATGCAAGAGATTCTCCCATCCCTGTCTAACAGAAGTAAAAACATCCCATATTTTGGAACTGAAGTCCTGCCTGTAGATGGTGAAGGTCATCATCAGGTATCTACCATTTAACTCCAAACAGCCAGCATCCAGCTCAATTCACACGGCCTGGTGTTCGATAACACACCTGTGTCTCCACCTCCATCATTCTTTGTTTGGTCTCTTTCAGCTCAGCCTGAGTTTCTGCTTCTCTCAGTCGCACTGTCATCAGCTCATCCTGTAGCTCATTCACTGCATTTTTTCTGGGAGGATCTTTCCATCTTCCAGTGGTACGAGCTAGATGACGCTAGAGAAACAGCATGTTTTTACTGATAATGCCTGATCATTCCTGCTGTTTTCTTACTTCATCTAAGGTCTCAGAGTTATATGAGGACAAATAGCTAGAGTTCCCCTGTTGATCCTAAAAGCTAGAATACCATGGAAACTTAATGGCTTTAAGAACAGACAACTAAAAAACTGAACATTTTTATTCCCAACTACAGTAAGTCAGTGAATTGCAAGTATATCCTGAGACTTTTGTCTATTTCTAGCCCTTTTTAACATTTGGCAAAGTAGGAATACTTACCAGGTACTTCCCTCCTAACATTACAGTTAGTTGGTAGCACAGGCCTTCTGCCATCTGCAACAACTAGGCACCAATTTCTAACATACTTTTGAAATTAAGTTTCTTGTGACAGCTGAATTTAAGGATTTTCTCATCTCAGCAGTTCTATCCATAATCAAGTCTCTACTCGATCTCAGTATCTCAAAATTTTAGTGTTTTGCTTTATCATTGAAAAGAAAAACTCATTTAAGTGTATAGCTACCCATACCTGCCAGTGTTCCTCCAAATCTTTGACTTGCTGCCGTAGTTCTTTGAGACCCATCAAAGATTCTGCTTCTCTTAATTTTACTGCAATCAGTTCTTCTTGTAGTCTGGCAACATTTTCCTCATCAGGGAGGGAGCTGTTCCTCTGCAACAAGGACCATCCTCTTAAATATTTATTTGAATAACATTGTGCTTAATGAAACCCAGTCCAAGAACATAGACATGGAACAATAACTAAGAAAACTTTAAGTGCACATCCTCTGCAAAATAAAAACCACAAAAAATCTAACTTCTGGGTATAGTGAGTGTGTATAAATAACTTACAACTGCCAACTACAAAAAATTTATAAAGGTAGTAGTTCTAGGTATTCTGACTTTAAGACTTTCCTGAATAGAATCTCAAACAAAACGTTACATTTACAATATTTGAACACATCATCAAAAATATAGATCTAGTTCATAAAAAGTAAACAAGGAATTGAAATAACACCTTAAAGCTATAAATTTTATTTAGGTTAACAGGAAAAATAATAAATGGAAAGTTACTTTTTAGGAAGTAGGTCATCAGCCTTTGAAAAGGAGAACAGATATGCTGACAAAGGAACCATCTGTTAATATTTATAAACAACAACCATTCAAGAGGTCTTAGAGATGAAAGTGCAAGACACATGAGGAAAAGTAGAAAGGTGAGAGAAGGCTAAACAGAAAACATGAAAACACCAGGAAAAGCAAAACAGAGATGAAATCCTAATAATGGAAATCCCGGAAAGAAACAAGAGGGGAAGAAAACAGACAGACTATCTGCAATATCCCTACAACAAATAACTGGTCACCAAATATTCTAAGCTGAACTGTTCTTCATCACTTTCTACTGTATTTCCCAGTAGTTGTTTTCAGCAAAATCAAGTGCTTTTGCAGATATATAATATTGTGACGTATATAATATACTCTGACATATATAATACTTGAAAGTTGAGTAAAGCACATGATTTAGGTTAGCACCTTAACAGAACACAGCTCAACAGCCATTGATTAGCACTCCATGTTTCAAAGTCATATGACCTGAGTACTGGCAAATAGAGGAAATGAGAGGGTATATTTCTGAATGTTTATGGCACTGGCATTATGGCCATGAGTGTCTCAGGTTATTCAGCAGAAGCTCCCCGGATTACACCACTCATCACTAACAGCAGTGATGAGCTGTACTAGAGGAACTTGAAGGAGTTCACTTGAGCCACTTTCTCACTTATGCATAAGTTCATCGTGACAGACTGAAATATTACTGTATGTCTGAGTTTGTCTGGTACCCTGGAACTGACCCCACTATTCCATTTTTTCTTCACAGATGTTTTTGTTGTATGGTGTCTCCGTACTGGTGAAGACTAAGTAGTCTCCTGAATTTTGAAAAATACTTCATATCCTGAATACTTACCCATGGTCAATACAATGAAGACTACCACACTACTAATACTAAGCCCATCAGATAATACAAAAATAAGTCTCGACTCCAGTGGGTTAATCTAATCAGTTCTAGCCAAAGCCTGGATATATAGCATGTTAAAATTTCCTACGGAAACTAATTCCAAAGCCAGCACAACAGGATCTGAAAAGCATGCTTTATATCAGGTCAGTTATTGGTTTTGGTTGCCTTCTTTTGCTATTTCATCTTGCAGTCAAATTTTGCTTCGAAGAAAGGTAAATGTTTGACAGTAGTTTTGAGTACAGCTTGAACTCTGGAATCAATAAGTTACAAGCTAACATGGTAGAGATTCTGATACTGAGCAGTGAAGGGATTTTTCCCTGCCCATAATGGGATGGGAATGGTAACACTGAACCCTTTCATCTTCCCCTTCCAAACTATTTAGTTTCACATAATCTCAATGCTTGCTCTCAGCCCACTGCTCTTGTTTCAGGATACAATTTTGAAACAACTGATGTTTCCTGTCAAGACTTCACCAAAATGCAAGTTTTCCACTACAGCAGGCTTCAGGAATAGAAGAAAAGTGATTGGCTATTCACAAAGCTTTCCCAGTGCAAACAGAGCTTAGTTTTATTGTTGTACTTTCAGGTTTGAAAAGCATCTTGCAATCACAGAAGCATAGAAGAGAAGGTTCTAGAGCACAGTTCTGCAAAGAATGACAGGGACCTGTAGTCTGTTTCTAGTGCTGTTCTATAGAGAGGGTCCTGGTTTGATTTACCTTTTCCATCTCTAGAACTTTATCTTGCATCTCCTTCAGGGCACAATGGGATTCTGCTTCACTCAGCCTGGCTTGGACCAGCTCTTTTTCCAGCTGTAGCACAAAGTCTTCACTGTATCGTGAACTGCATTTATGCTACAAAGTTTGCAGAAATATGTTTAGTATGAAGTACAGATTGTTTGAAAGGGGTTTTATATACCAGCTTTGGTGAGAAAAGTACATTCAAGTGCTTAAAATTAGGAATACCAGCACAAGAGCTTACCTTCTAGAAATCTATTAATGTCAATGTCACTCCAGACTGCTAAAAAACACAGCCCTACTGCTCTGTCTCTCCAACCACTGCACCTCCACACAGCCAAACGTGGCTGATAAAACTGACACCTCTGCTAGTACTGACAAGCAATAACTCACTTTTCTCTCATTGTCAACCAAACTGAAAGATTCTCAAACAATCTGTGATTATTTTGTGATCTGCAGAAAAAGATGTTCAGGAAAGACTAGCTAATTACAAGGTTAATACAAGTATCACTCAATCCCTGTTCACTTGAACTCCAATTCATTTGGAGAATCCTTCCATAATCTTGGATTTTAAATAAAATTACTCCAATGCACAATGACTTTGGTTTGCCCCTTTCTTCACTTCAGCTCTTAGCTCTCATTTGTTCACACTCTATATATCCCTTCTGAAATTCAGACACATCCAACTGAAGTACTTATATTCAAAAGACTCACTTAACTCTTCTCCCCAATCAAGAGTTAAAAATACATTTTATTTATTCCTGGGTCACTTTAAAATGACTTGTCAGTTTGATAGATTGTCAAACTTGCTTGATAGGCAACACCAACCTAAATCAACCTTTAAATTTCTCACTGAAGAAAAAAGTGAGTGTTGAAATCCTCAAAGCATAGTAGTTTAGTTACTGTGCTTACATACCTCCCCTGAAAATTACATTTAGAGGAAAATAATTTAATATATTTTTGGTGTCATTAACTACATTGTGAAATATAAGTACAAAGTTTGTATTAATAAATTAAATTTTAATTAATAATTCAACTATATTAAACTAAAGATGCAGCTGTGTCTTACTTTTTGTTTGCATCAAGCAATTTAGTTTTCTGCATCTAAAAACAGTAAAACAATAAACAGAAGTCTTCAGTTCTATATGTTGCTATTAGTTTGTGACATTCCCTGACCTTTTATGTACAAATAAAAGGCAAACAGGAGAAAACAAGGACTTTAACTACATGGTCAAGGAAATAATTTTTTCTTTTGCTTTTTTACTTCTGCATAACAACTAAACCTTTTGTCACTACTTACAATACAATCCAAATTCAAAATGTACACTGCTCATAGTGTTACTTATTTCTTGTATATACATGCCTATACACAGTATGATCCTTGTACACTAATATTAACTTTTCCTTATACAATACTAATTTAATTCATATTATTTTCAAATTACACAGTGTTTTTGCCGCAGCAAGCAGTGGAAGCAGGCCTGATTTGAGTGCAAGGAAGAGGATGGTGGACCCACAATGCTGATTCATCTCTACAGTTGCCTCAGATCATGTAGCAACACAAGTACAATATGTAACATCATGCAGAGGCAGAGAAGAAGCAACCACGAATTTTTATTCCCTGGCTCTTTCTACAAGTTCATCCCACGATACACACAGCAACTTAGATGGATTCTACATTTCATGTTCCAGATTTCTATCTGTGATACATACAGAATGAAAGCAAATGCAATGTTCTCCTTTTTATAAGGTAAGACGTTCTCTAGTATTTTCCAGGACATTGAGAGAAAACAGCAGATTTGAAGAACTGAATACATGCTGATTTTGCAATAATGTAAGTGTATTCTATAAAAATCTAATTGATGTTTATCAAATTATTAGTCATGGGGAAAGTAAGAACAGGCACAAGTCATGCCTTCAGGCACAAGTCATGCCTTCTTTAAATGTCTTTAGAGTTTGTCTGCCTAAGGAGTATGTTCAGTATTTATTTACTTATCAAGACTAAATCAAGTCTTGATATACTGGCAAAAAAAACCCAGCCAAGATCAAAACAGACTGAAGAAATCAAGACTCACAAATTGGAAGTTGTGAGTTTTGCTACCTAGTAAAACAAAGCAGAATTTCAATACTTTATATACTAAAGGTGACACAAGTTCATAGTAAAACACTGTTTGAAAACTACTTTTAAATTGACTGCAGGAAAAATAGCTGCTTTTATATATTTGCCTTAAGCCTTGGAATTTCTGACAAAAGTCACAATGCAAATACAGACTTTCAGGCACTGCCAAATATTTTAACCACAATAATTTTCTTGCGTATGTGGAAGAGACGTGTAGTACAAAGAAGTAAAACTGCAGTTCTACAGCCATTTAATTCTGAAAGAAACAAGTCCTTGCTCGGTTTCATACAACTGGATTGATATCCACCCAACTCTTTTTAAACATAACCATATCAAGTATTATTTTGGCTAATGACAGATATAATTACACAATGTTTCTCCAGTACACTGTGCTGAAGAGCAATTAACAGATGATTCAGCAGCTCCCAGCTAACTTTGTTTACACATTTAAGCACTAACTGTAGTACTTCCCTAAATACAGTATTCTTATTTTCTACTTTTTCATTGCAAATCAGAACACAGTATTAGGAAAGTATGCTGTAAAATAAAGTGAAGCCTTCCATAAAGTTGCAACACTGATTTACAAGCGCACACTCCCAGTATCAATTACTATGCTTTTAATTATTATCATAATAATTAGTCATTTTAGCATGAGTTCCTGAAAAGAGACTATGCATTATGAAGTTGCTGTAACAATAACCAAATACATCACTATGAATTACCTTGCAAAATGCATATGCTTCCATCTGAATGCTTAGTCAATTAAAATTCTATCTTCACATAATATAGCTGAAGAGCCTATTTAAAAATAAGATGTGAACTAATTTTAGCTTAATTAGCTTCCAATTTATCAGATTCAATTTTACCCAGACTGACGAACTGGGTAATCATTGACAATTACAGTGTCACAGGGAAGGACAAGATTTGCATTCTGGAGGTGTTTACATCCAGCAAAAAGCTACTCTTTTCATTTAGAAACACAAGGGGGAAAAGAAGAGAAAAAAACCTTCAGCACATAATTATCAGGAGTAAGTTAGAACAGGCTGATTATCCTTTCTCCATAATCCTCATAAATACCATTGGTCTTAGCAAGCCTCAAAAGAAAACTCTGTATTTTTTTCAAGTCAGGCACAACTTCCTCTATGCAGTTCTTGATTTACTAGCAGTATAAGGAAGAAGCCACCCTCCTCTTAATCATTTGGTAACCCACCACAACTCGCCTTTGGCAAGCTTCTATATTTAAAGACCAGAGAAGCCAGAGATTAGTATCATTTATTACTATAATGATTAGCTCTTTAAGTAGATTCCTTAATGAAGTCATTCTGTTTCAACTAAAAATTCCCTATAAATAATTTAGTACAGAAAAAAATAAACTTGTATGCAATTTGGGCTTCTGGTGTTGGGTTCTATCAAAAGAATACTCCTGTATCATCTCTGTATTCAGAAGTGCTGCAGGGAAGAATTTCTCCAGACACAAATCCAGTAAGTACCTTCAACACCCACCCTTAAGCCATCCAATCTATGCTATCCAGTCTCATAGAACAGATAGCATAAGCTCTTGGTAATATTCAAATACAAATGCATGATCTTTTTACAAAGGATATGTTAACCTTCTTAGAAATACTATTGTTTAGATATTTTTTTTGCTACCAACAAAACTGGGGTTTTTTAATCCCACAGTGTTGTTCAGTTAGGCAGTTCTCTTCATACATTTCTCTTCAGAGATTCATACCCAAATATTACAGTTTTTATCATGCTGAAACAAACAATTCAAGATTGAAAAATATGGAGATAATAAAATATATACAATAGATGCTGTGTCTTTAAAATAGCACAGAAACTATGCAGTGATTTGCAAGTTTACAGTGTAATCATTTTTTGCTAACAATAAACAAAGCTGAAATAATTAGAGAAGAAAGCATTAAAGACAATACTCGCAAGAAAATACTGAAAAGGAATATTGCAAAGAACAAAGCTATTAGCACTAGCAAGTGGCAAAAAATTTACCAGTGTACAGTAAAATGCCCACATTCTAAATAAATCCATGCATTCCCACCAGGTGGCGCCTAAACGCCCGCAGTTGCTTACATTTGCTGCTCCCACTTCCTTGCTTGGAAAGAGTTAAAAGCCTGTTCAGTTACGCGTCTTACTGATGCAGCACAATCTAGGGAATGCTCCTCACTTAAACTATTTTAACACTTGCACCACGTTGTCTAATTCTGATGGGTCTGAAAGCCACAGTGCTATTCCTTGCACTCCAGAATAAGCCAGCTATGAGGCACAAACCTGTCCACAACCATATGGACTTAGTCTCAGTTCCACATACAGACAACTTCCTATAGCCATGATCACATTTAAGTGGAGGAAAACAATGCTGCAAGCATAGAAAGAAGGAAGCTACTCTCCATTCCCATAGTACTCTGCACTCACAGCTCCAACCCAGCCAAATTTGCAATCCACAGTTATTTAAGGTTTTGCTCAGGATCAGTTCCCATACCTAGGCAACCTGTCAGGCCTCCTCATCACTGCTACTCAGTAAGTTCACCAGCAGAGTCAAAGGCATTAGCTTTAAAAGTCATATTCCTACCAAGTAATGAAAAAAAAAAATAGTCTCTTAGTCTTCTAATAACTTTGAATTGCATGAAGATCATTAACATGGATGCCTCTAAAAATATATTCCAAAAGTAATTGTTATCAGACAATAAACAGCTGGATATCCAAAAGTCTATAAACACTTCTCATTGCATTTCTATTGAAATATTACAATGTTGGAAAGCATTACTAAAAATGTTGGAAAGCATTACTAGACCATTCCCATCTTCCTAATCATAATTTCTTCATATTTTTGCCCCTAAAGAAATTGTTCAAACTCTATAAGAAGCAGCATTTTACATGAGAGAGTACAGCTCGTTAGTCACTTCTTACAACTATTCTAAAATACGCATCTTTTTTACACTGAAGTGCATTAAACAAACATAATAAACTAGTTCTAGAATGTTGCATTTGTGATTTCTTTTCAGTCTAACAGTAAATCTCATCTTTACCTTCCAATATGAGACAGAGGTAATTCTAGAGCTTTGGTGGAAGACATGTAAAACAAACTGCCACACTGACATTAAGAAATATGGTAAGCAGATGCCGTATAGTAAGCTGTATTTCATCCACCTGAAACTTCCAAGAATCCAGACAAGTACTTACTAAAGTACTTACTAAGTACCACTTACTAAAAACAATATGAGATTATTCACATTAACACTAGTAGTGCACAGTTTATTCAGCAAGTGAGGATGCTAAAATGCTTCCCCCTGTCCCCCCAACAAGAAGATACTGAGCACTTCAAGTGTCTCAGGGTAAGTAACTTCAGTCTTACAGCAACAGTCAGAAGACTTAAACATTTTGCTACCCAAAACAGAGTGCACACAAACACACCAGTATCAAAGGCTACTAAAATTATTTTCCTGCTCCATATGCACATAGACCCACACTTCTTAATCAAGTTCTGTAGTTCCAAAATCAGGGACAATACTCTTCTACTACAGCAAGCAGTAAATTTTAGCATACTCAGAAAAAAACAAATGCAGGTACACAGAAGAAACATTAACATGAAAGAAACTGACTTAAACAATACACCAGGTAAGGGCACTGTGAATCAATTCTCAAATTTGAATATTCAAAGTGACACAACTCACAATTACTAGATTCTTAGCATTAAGAGCTATCAGAGGTTGTATGTGTGGTTTTTTGTTAGTATTTCTTTTGTGGTGGAAAGACTTTGGGTTGGTTTGTGGGGGTTTTTTTTAAATTTTTTTGCTTGGTCTGTTTTATTGTGGGTATGTCATTTAGTTTTTTTTAATTAGCTCATAACTTACACCTATCCAGGGTTATCAATCTCATCTATCAGAAGAAGAGAGCAAAATTTCATTTAATCCAATTTCTGTAATTTTAAGAATGCAAATCACAATGAACAGGGGTTTACAAAGACAGCACAGAGACCATGTCATGTAATGATGAGGAAAAATAAACACATGTGAGTGAAAAAGATGAGATGATGTGCTGCCAGGCTCCTTACCCATTGCTGCTGTTGCTGGAGCTCCCTGATGGTATTCTCAGCTTGCTCCAGTTTAGTATTGGCCTCATCACTCTGCTGTTTGATGGTGGCCAGCTCCCGTTTTATGAGGTAGTTTTCCTCAGCCTCCTGGGCCCTTGTCACTTGTCCCTTATAGGACATAATTTATTTTTTTAAGCACTTGATGACAAATCCAAGGAAAACTGCCTTTGTGATGCTTAGCTGCTTATTTCATCAGATTGGTTTTGCAAACAGCACAGAGTACAATTGGTAGAAATTTTAGGACAAAGTAGTACTAAACAGCTGCTTTAGTACTTTATTACAAAGTTCAGCACTCAGTTAGCAAGCACAGTTTTGTACTTGCATTCAATGAAATTCCTTTCATGCATTATTACCCAGTTGCACATGCACAGATTGAGGTTCACAATATCCAATTTCATTGTTAATACAGTGTCATAGAATCCATTTGTACAAAAAATTATAGTAGGTTAGAAAAATTACTATAACGTGCAGGTATTTGGTTTATATATTTTTAGTAAACAAAATTAAACAAGTTTCTAGCAAAATACATTAGCTCTGTATTTATTCCAAATCAGCAAAGCAGGGATAGAATACAGCATGCAAATATGCATGCATTACAGCAGTTGTTTTTTTTAATGAGTAGGAAGAGAGTCATACAGTAAAAGACTAAAAGACTATACCTGTATCAATCTATCTGCCAAGGAAGCACTTTCCTACAAAGGAAAAATTCAGATAGGAATGAGGAAAAGGGAAACCAAAATACAAAGGGCTGATAATAGTGACAAAAAAGACCGAGAGCTGATAGAAAGAAAATGCCCAAATTCTACCCATTTTCTGTGCAAACTGTTTTTGCAGAATTAACAACTCTTCATATAAATGAAGGCAACTCAGCCTGAGGGTCCCAGGAAGCAGCCTTTTCTGCAACAGATTTAACACAGTCCATCTTTGATACAAAAAGGTTTCAAAGCCAGATTTCCATAGCATTTAAAATTCACCTATGGGAGACTGGGTGTTTTTATTTGAATGGCTTGCTTCTCTAGTTAATGAAAGTTAGTGAAGCATTATCTGATATGATAAAATAGATATTTGCAAGACACGATCTACAGTTCCCCCACAACATGAAACAAAGGCATAATTTGAGCACAGAGGGAACTCCACTAAGCACTGAGGCACTCATGCAGAACTACAGCTTCCACTAAGATGAAGCAGGGAAGGTAAATGGTGCAAACTGACAGACAAGTAGGAAATGTCAACTATGACAGCTAATGTTCTGTTTTACTGAACTCTTGCAGTAACTCACTAAGCAGTTCATAGATTCTCTTTCCTTGCCAACTTTTGCAAGAAAAAATTTCATTTTTGCACACTGACAAGCCCTACTGCCCTGCAGTTGCAGTTAATTTCTGGAACTACTCAATGTTTTAAGCATTCTACAACAGAGAAACATATCTATGCATATACAGTAGTTTCACGAATATAAGCCGCAC
>VRYO01001717.1:14071318-14088496 GCA_009812075.1 Sialia sialis | reverse complement strand
ATTGTTGTTTCTTTTATAGCTGCTGTTCTTGTTTTGTCTTGTAGATATATCAGTAAAGAACTGTTATTCCTCAACCCATACTTTTCTGCCTGAGAGCTCCTTAATTTCCAAATTATAGCGAACTGGGAGGGAGGGGATTTTTGTTATCCATTTTACAGAAAGCTCCTGCCTTTTTCTGGCAATACCTGTCCTCTAAACCAGGACACCTTAATTGCTTGGTGACAGCTATGTTATTTGGCTAGGCACAGCTAGTAAACACTAGAGATTATCAGGAAAACAGTAAACTGTAATACTGAGATTCCCATTTCATATAATAAAACAGCCATCAATAAAGTCTAAATTAACAGAGATTAAATCTAATCCCCAACGTACTCACTTTTTCTAGTGTTTCAATGCGTTGTTTTAGGAGTCTGTTTTCAGTTCGTAACCTCTGGAAGGTAAACAGTTCAAATATCCATTTCTCAAGTTATGAATTGAAAGTCTAATAAAAGCAAACTAACAACATTTTTAACATTTTTATCTCATCACATCCATGAAAATCAATATAAATACAAAAATAATTCGTGACCTTAACATCCTTTCATGTTATGTACAGCAAAAAAGAGAACACATCTCATGTTATACAAAAGCATCTCCGTTGCATTAGCTGAAAGCTGCAGGGGAGCCATGGGGCATAACCCCACACCAGACTTGACAGCCTCCCCTTCATAAACAGAATCAAAGTCTTCATGATTAAGAGACATAAAAGTGCACTCCCTGCACTAGGACAGGCTAAGGAGGCAGCTACAAGGTTTCCTTCCCTTTCCTCACAAGAATTTACATTAATCTGTAAGATTATGCTAAGAATTGCCTCAAATGTCCCACAAGTAAGAAAGAATGTACTGAACTCTGTACTTTACCCATGTACTCCCTGTAAATTTTAGCAGTCAGCATTCAGACAGAAGAGATCCATACCTTTCAGAACAGAGCATTGGATATCAGTTAATTAAATGCTTTATTCTGCCAGGCTAAAAGGCAAACTCAAAATATGTTTGGTTTTTCTAATCACCCCTAATATAGTCTCTTCTGCTAAGAAGCTCTGCTAAATCAGAAATTATTTACATATGTCCTAAATTAGGACCTAGAAGCAGATAGCTTTGCATTGTTTGATTGGAGATTTTTGGGGATTTTTTCTTGGGGTGGGCTTCTGGGTTTTTGTTTTGGGGAGGTTTTTTGCTTTCTTTGTTGTTTTTTTTTTTTTGATGGAGAAGTGGGGTGGAGGCAAGAAGCAGGAAAGGATTTGAAATGAGTTTGTACACTAGAATTTAAAGTTACATTTGTCTTTCATATGATTTTACTTTGTATTGTTCTGCAGAGCTGTCATTTGAGCCCTACAAATCTGATTTCAGCTGCTGTAAGGTATTCATGCTGTTAACTGCCTCACCGCCTAGCACAATAGTAAACTGCCTGAAAAGGCTCCTAATACCTTTGTGCTCCCAGGTGTATCTCACAGTCATTTTTCTGAAGAACTGATGCCTTAAAAACTGATTTTGAAAGGCAAAATTACTAGCAGTGGACAGGAAGAAGGAAGGCTGTACTTAACTCCCTCAACAAAGCTTTATATAATACACTTGCACATCATTTCTCCCACTCCCTTTTCTCATAGAACTGGCTAAAAACACAAGGAAGAAAATCCAGATCAAACAACATCCTGCAGGAAAAAAAAGTGAAATAGGGAAAAAAAGGCATCAAAAGCCTATTTATGTCACAAAAGCAAAAAGATACAGTGATTAAGTACAGGAAGTAGGTCAGTTAGTAAAACGGGAAAATTAAACTCCACTGCCAGTTTGGCTTTTTTCCCCACAGTTTGTATGAACTGCAAAAGCTCTAAAAGAAAAGGTGACTGCAAATAGAAGATACTACAATTTGGGTCCAATGCATAAGAAAAATAAACATCTTAAAGACAAACCACTCAAGTGCACTCTATGATAAAGTCTATCTTAACATGTGTCATACAAACCTCCTGTGTGGAGCACCTACATCTAAAACAGCATATTTGGAAACTCTGATAAATGAGGGCATCTGTTTTAAGCTTTTGTCAGCAGGAAATACTTAAAACTTAAAACTAAAAAGCAGGTACCCAAAGGTGTTTTTTAGCATGCAACAGAAGTCTCTATAATTTCACTGTAGGTGTCCTTTATGAACAGGCATCCCAAATATAAATGCTGAAGGAAAAGAATTTGGGGACCTTAATTATGTCCTGTTACATGCAGAGATAAAACATGTAACTCCCACCTAGAAATTAAACTTATTCATAAATAAATTTGTTGAGGATTCCTTACTTTAATTTCAACTTGTTCTTCCATTTCTTTTGTCTTTATTGTAGTGTATTCTTTTTCTAGCCTAAAAATTAGAAACAGTAAATTATGATCAGAAACACCTTGGATAATTTACTTGTTGGTGTAATACCTAACAATAACAGTAGAACGGAGATACAGATTATTGATGTTTCCTCTGAAATGCACTCCTGTAAATGCTTAGACTGGACCTTAAATTTAAACACAGATTCCAGTAGATATGAACAGACTGAACCAGCACTCTGAAGTGCAGGAGCTTGCTTGGATACATTACATTGGCAGCAATTTGGAGCTACCCTGTAATAACCCCTTTATGTAATACAGTCATCAATTCCATAGATTCAGCCAAAAGTAATCAGAGCTTGGAAAGCCTGGAAGAAAAAAATGCAAAGAGATCTGAGAAAAATACCTTAAATATAAACCAATTTTAGCCTCTCCCCAACAAACCAAATAAAAGGCTGCAAGAAAAACCCACAAGCTGAGATAACAATGCCTCTATAGAAGGCACATCAGGATCTTCAGACTTGGAATGACAGGATTTTCAACTACATACACTTGTACTGGTTTGCAAAGAAAATATTTTTCCTGAAAGCTTTGTTGTTACTTCTTTTTTAGAGAAGACTGCTCACTCTACTGATCATAGGCTGCTGACAGAAGAAAAAGAAAAAGATCGACAAACTCAGCTTGGAAGACCCTGAGCACAACGTCCAGTGCAACAATGAACATATGATAATTTACAACCAATGGGTGACCCACCAAATTTTAACCCTAGCAAATCACACAATCTGCAGCTTGACTAACCAAAACAGAATTTACCAAAGGCAGAAGAGACATGCAACTAACCTTAACAACAACAAGTAGTGATATTATGAAGATTTCAAACCCCAAATGAAAGTTGTTTTACTGTTGTCAACGTTACTACGAAGTTTTAACAATGTATATTTTAAACAGCACTAATTTTAACTACGAATGCACTCATTAGCACCATGATTATTTTTCCAGCTCCTGAGAACTAAAATCTTTAGAATTTAGGCCAGATCATAGAAGTTTCATCTCCTTTCCCTGCTTCACCCTAAAAAAGCCAAAAACCCCCACGAGAACCCCCCCCCACCCAGCCATCCTATTCAGTTCCTTTTCACAGAAGTGCTGTAATTCCCCATAACTTTTTCTTCAAGTGCTTTTATAGCTATTTTTGTAAATGAGATATAGCTTTACTATATTTAAGAAAAAAAGCAAATACTACTTTAGAACATTTTTTTTGTAGACAGAACTTCAGTTTTAACTGTTTAAATAGTATAAAACCCCCAAAAATACAAAGATAACAAAATAACAATTCTTCAGGGTAAACAAACAGTAACTCAGCAACAGTATAATCTACTTTCTCAAAATGTAATACCTACTTTTTCATCTTTTTTGCATTGTATTTGACTTGGTAAGATGCTTGGATTAATTTGTCTGGACCACTGTCAAACTGATGTGGAATGACCTTTTGAAAGTGCTAAAAGCAATCAGAGCACAAGATTACATATAATTAACAGCTGCAAGGAAATATACACACACTACACATTTCAGATCTCTCTTAAAATTATTATAACCATAGCTTACCTGTAACATTCCTTCCATGTCAAGTTGCAGTAATTCTGCCTGGTTCATCTGAAGTAATGCTAAACCTACTCGAAATACTATCTCTAAACCCTGAAAAGAGAAGTTAAAAAATATCCAATATACCCAATATTCATGGCATTGTCAACAGTACAGTTTTTTTACTATTTACTAACATTGGAAATCACACTCAAGTAAGCGCAAGTAAAAGGGCTTCTGAAAAAAATCTCTAAACAAGCTGCTTCTGTGTTTCTTTTTTTGTTCCAAGGACAAGCAGTCCGGCTATTTGTCCTGGTGCCAGACATATCCCTCAGAGAAGTTAGTGATGAGGCAAAATCTCGAGCGACAGGAATTCTCTAGGTCAGATCTATCAACCATTTTAAGTACATCTAGTAGAAAAATCCCCAGTACTTCTCAAAAAAAGCTAATTTAATTTCAGACACAGTGCAGTTAAACTACTGAAAAAAAAAAAAGGAATGTCTCACTAAATACACTGTCTTGAATTTTCCTGAGAGCAAGTTGAAAGGATCCACCTTTGACTTACTGCTTTTTGAAAGCTGACTGCAGAGCTAGCATAAGCTATGATTTGTTACTAGTTACAATTATGCAAAGCTCTTAACCCTAAACACAGCATAGGTGTCTTTGTGATAACGACACTGAATAATTCCCTAAATTTCTTTGGCACTGATCATCATCTGGACAATAAAAGGAATTTACACTTCCTCTTCTTGGTTTGTATGTCCCGAAGGAACTGTAACTTGGCCCCAAAAGCAGCATTAGTTTCCACTGCCAACTCACCATAATACTTGAGGAACTGATGTCCCTGCTGCATGCAATGCTAATGCACTGCATTCAGAAAGAACAGGTTTGGGAACACTTCAACAGGCTTAGAGCAAAAAGATACACACAATATCAACATTCAGTAACTTAACTGCTCTTCCTTGAAACACTGCACACACAGACACCTTCCCTTAAAATAATCTGATAAGCATAAGAAATAAAAAGCAAGACTATGAGATTTGTCCATTGTCATGGGATTCATACCACTACCTAAATAACTGCTTTTAACAGCTACTCTTCAGATATAACATATCTCTACTGCTTAGTAGTTACCTCAGACATAAAGATATCAAATATCCTCGTTGCAATTGGTAGTGGAAAAGTTGTAAGGAATATAGTTAAAAACCATGACGATGCATACATAGAAGTGTGAAAACTCTGAGACTGAAAGTGCACATAAAGCTCTGGAAGATGTTCCTGGAAAAGAAGAGGAATAAAATGCACAAGTATGTTGAGCTTCTGCTTGTAGTTTTAGTGCAGACATGGTTTTGTCAAATTTAGACTACAAGAAAATAATTGATAGTACAGAGAGCAGCTGTCTGTACTAGCAAAAGGACTAGGAAAGATATGACTCATCATTATCAAGAGCCATGCAACACAAGTCCCAATATTGAATGCCCTATAAAATGTCTACCCTGCAAAGCAGATAACAAAAACACTTCCTGATCCTATGGGGAAGTCAAGCTTGTAAATCCCTGAGTAACATGGCCTACTAAAAAGAGCTGGGAAAGTCTAAGACTATGTGATATTTCACCCCAATCATCATGCTGGATTGCAAAACAGAAACCTGTTTTTCTCCATCAGCCTGAGCAGGAAGAACACCTGCATTCCAAATCTGACAACAATTTCAATTCTACAAATGAGAGTACCTACCAATTTTCATCCTTTATGATACTATAAATTGACTATGAAGACTTTGACGTTCAGAGCCTTCAAAGTCAAACATTCATATGCTTAAACTGCAGCAACACAAACCCTCATGCTTCTGTGTTTAAAGCCAGTCACTGTCTGCCAAAGGTTAAAAAAAATTGCTCACATGCATTTACTTCTGAAGTTCTGAAACTAGCTATTGTCAAGACTACAGCCTGTTAGCCAACGGACATGCCTGCTCTTGAGCTGTAACTCCCAAGTTCCTTATTAATAATTACTGAAGAGCAAGTTTGATAAGATTTTGTATGTACCTGTATCATGCATTCAAACTGGTACATACAAAGGCCCAGTTCAGCCATGCTTGGTTTAAAGAGTTCTCGTAGTCTGTAATCTTGCATTAATTTAACAAACACACAGAATGCCTCTTCTTCTGGCATCTATATCAAAAATAAAAAAAGCACAGTAAAAACTCTGGACAAATATAATGATATATCAGAGTAAAAGCCTGGGAGGATTTAGGGTTGGGGTTTTGTGTGTGTGCACATGTGCTTCGAGTGGAGTTTTATTTTTGGTTGTTGGTTTTGAGGTTTTTGTTTTGTTTAAGGGATTTACAGCCAATTACTCAAATGAACTTTTGTATATATTAAATTCTAGCAAATAATTTCTAGACTGAAGGATGTCTGTAAGTTTCTTATTATATACCCTACTTTGTCATAAACCAAAAACCAATAATACAAAGGCAGCTTTAAGATAATCAAATAAATTGTGTAGTTCCATTTGAACTCTGAGGAGATTCCATGTAATAGAAGAGTAATGAGAACTTCATTTATTTTTGAAATATCACTCACCAAAATAGTTTGCAAGCCTGCAATCCTACCCTAGCTCTGAGAAATAAATACATTCTCCTACTCCAATACAGTATCATGGCAAATGGAATGGCACAGTGTAAATCTCATTTCATTTCCAGACTAAACAGCTGCCCTTGACAACTCAATTGTAACAAAATTATGAAGAAAAACCATTGCAAAAATTCCCAATAAACCACCACAGTGTATTATGCATTCTAGCATGGATTTTAAAGGTTCACATCTTTTTCAATATTTTTACCTGCATAAGCAGTAATCCAACTATAAAAGCACTTCCTTGACAGTATCCAACTTCACGATCCACCAAAGAGTAAGCCTGGGAAATGAAATTAAAACTCTCAACAATTAAAACCTCCTTATCAATAAAAAGTAATCATAGCTCATCTTATTGTCTTGTTAATACCTTATTCTTCCCCTCACCAAATCCAAGAAGGGCAGACATCCTACCCAGAAGTTTGAGTCAGGCATTCTGGTTTTTACCTGCTGCTACAAGCTCTGCTCTCTAAGCATCTACAGAGCTAAAACTAAGGCATACCTACCAAAAATACAGGCAGTTTTCAACTAAAGGAATTTGCCAAAAGATAAGAGAGATCAGTGGCATACAAATCTCAAAAAGTACTAGTTTTATAGGAGACAGACCAGACAATGAAAGAAATTGTCTTCAGAAAACATGTGTTGCACTTTTGTTTACAGATAGTTGAAACATGCAGGTGGCATCCTTGTTTTGGAAAACCTGCCAACTTTCCTGTTGAAACTATGTTCTATGGAAAGGTCTAACCTTCAAAGTTTAGCCTCTAGTGAAGACTAAGTAATGCAAACAGTGCTACATTGGCATTTTCATTTTGTGTCTGGGCACTGGAACAACTGTACAGTAACTTCACACTTATAAGGCGCACCAGGCTATAAGGCACACTTCCGGGTGGTCGGGAAGTACACAGAATTTGTCCATATATAAGGTGCACCAGCCTATAAGGTGCACTTTTTTTTAGTGGAAGTGAGGATCCACTGCCGGCTCTCCCCGCCCGGGTGCTGAAGCCGCACCCCCCAGTTCTCCAAGCCCAGCCGCTGGAGTCGCACCCTCTGGCTTCCCCCGTGCTGCTGCTGCCCCGGCTCCCCGCTTGCCGGCTCTCGCGGCTTGCACTTCTGGGTTGGCAATTCTCCGGAATTTGTCAATATATAAGGCGCACCAGGTGATAAGGCGCACTTCTGGGGTAGGCTCAAAACTTCAGTCAAAAAGGTGCGCCTTATAGGCATGAAATTACTGTACATTAGCTTGTATCTGCCATTTGCTGCTGCCATGTGCACTTCAGAAATACCTGCAAACTGAATACTAGTTCTGATTGCCAATGTTCTTGTCTTAGGCAATGCTGCTTACTTTGATTCATGGGACACTTCATTCCAGTACACTATCAGCAGTTAGTATGTGACTGTTTTAATGCCAACTTGGTTTTAAATTCATGAGATATGAAAAAAAAAATTACAAGAATGCCATCAAAACTAAAATGGGATTTGTTAAACTATTTGAATGTCTATGGTCTAAAAAAATTTGCAACGCATGAAACCGGTGCAAGTTCTCCATATACAAGACAATCCAAGCTGGTGATGTTCTTGCTAAAATATTTTCAAGGGCTGAAATAGCAACTCACCTTCATTACGTTGAACAAGACCTCCTGCCCAAGGCTATCTTTTTCTTTGAAAAAATCGTGTTCAGGGTATGTTCTAGCAATGTCCCTTCTTATTAATTTTTCACAAGGAGATGTCATTTTTAAAAGCTCTGAATACTGATCCTTAATTGGCATGCTTTGGGCACTGCATAAAAGTTGCCAAACAATTGCTCTGAAGTGATGAGGTATCCCTTTTCGAACCAGCTCCTAAGGCATAAAAAGACAACTTATATTTCATGAAAATATTACAAAAAATAAACCTAGAGAAAACACTACTTCAAGTTCTTCACAATTTCAGAAAAAATTTACATCATGGCAAAACCTACTCGTACAGTTTAATGCCAAATTTAGTGAACTGTCAACTGCAACAAAAAATTTGCACTGTACACCTCTCATTTAACAAACTTGACAAGTTATGTCTAATTTCTCTGATGTGCCAGTATTGCCAAGCTATCTTCTAAGAAAGTATTTAAATACAGTTTCAGACACTGGATCAAGAAAACATTAAGTTTACACCTACTACGTTAACTAAATTCACTTTATCTCTGAAAACAATCTGCTAGATATTATACAATTCAAGCATGCCCAGATGATTACACCTAAGAACCTGTTACTTGTCCTTTAAGACACCACAAGGACAAGTAGTCTTGTTGCTTGATCTGAAAACTGAGAAAGAAGCATTATTCACAAATTTAACAGACTGTCTTGGGGGAATGTTCTGCAACTAGAATCAGTCTGATCTAGAAGATTGCCTCTTCAAGACTATTTCCTTTTTGTACCTGAACTTTTTGTACCTTAACTGTTATCAAGTATTCTGTCTCCTGAAGTCTAATTTCTTTCATTATAATTTATTCTGAAGCTAGAGTAATTTCCTATTGCTCTTCTTCCTGTTTGTTACACATATTTCTCCTACTTCTCCAACATTACAATTAATTAATGCAACACTGATCACTTTTCAAAGAGATTCTTGTTTCAAGTTTTGTTTTTAAGCTTGAACTCTGCTGCAGGAATTTTGCATCACTGACCCCCATTTTCTAATATCCTTAAGCTCTCAATCCATCCTTCTTCAGAGCCACCATAGTAATGCCACTCCAACAATATCTCCTGTCTACAACGCAACATGGTTTTTTCCTAAAAGATTCCCAACTCCAAGACAAGAACTCAAACACATCAGCTTCACACAGTCTCTGTCAACAACACAAGGTGGACGGTACATTTAAAGCCTCAAGGGCTTCTAATAAAGCAAGAAACTTCTTGCTAATGCCTTGTTAACATACCTGCTTGACCCCTCCAACTTTCCTGAAAGGAGCAGCAGGAAAACACATTCTACTAGGCATGTCATGTGAACTGAACGGCAGGACTTAAGTCATCCTTCAGAAGTGCTCCATAAATAAGAAGCAAGTTCTGAAGCGGATTGAGAGACGTAAAGGATGGAACACATCTTTGGAGGAAGGTATAGACACATCTAAAACCTAAAAACTTACCAGATTTCTAACAACTTAAGACCAGCTTTTACAGCCAGGACAAAAAGATAGCTATGCTGCTACCTATGCACCTCCTAGCACAATCAGTGAATAGGTGTGGAAGTTCTGATATTCCATCATAAATGCAGACTCACAGTTAAGGTTGACTTTCTACAAGAAAATACTGAGAATTATTTAACAACAAATGAAAACTTGGCTAGTTTTCAATATAATATGAGTCAGCAATATATTTAAATATTCACTGAAAGTTAGTCAAATACTCCTCAAATTGTGCTTGGCCAGCTGTAAAAACAAGTGATCCTTGGGACTCTTGAAAATGTTCTAACAAATTCTAACTAACTCCTTATTACCACTTCACTTTCCCTTTCTCTTGCCGGGTTCCTGTGGCCTTCTTTTCACGGCCTTTTGGAACACCTTTCAGGAACTGCTTTCCCTATGCAAGCAGAAAATCTTCAGTTCATTTTCTTCCCTTGTTTCCTATCTCAAGTCATGTTCTCCCTTCACAACTGCTTCATATAAAAGATACTTTACTTTAGCCCGTTGTTCTGCCTTCCCACAACCTATTCATAGACACACATTTCAAACTGTTCAAAAGACCCTGACACATTTGTATTCTGCACATAAAACTACAGACTACAGCCAATAAAGAACCAAAGCAGAACAGACTTGCCTACTAACAAAAAAAACCCACGCTGCTGTGCTTGCTGCCACTGAAACATGGATATGTTCAAATGCACTAAATGCTTTTTAGTTTGAATTTAAAGTGTAATTGAACTCCACTTCTGTATATGACCACAACTAACCCAGACTGGACACACTGGTCAAAGTTCATCCAATCTATCCAGGACTTAGAAACTATGTGCTCTTCTGCCTAAGGTCATCTCTGGGGTCAACATACTTGGCAAGCACAAAAACCTAAACTCAGTGTAGCCTGTGCATAGAATTCTCAGCTCTCCTACTAAGAATGCTTTAAAAAGAGAACTCTTCAGTATATAGTAGCATAGCATACACGTACATAATCATAGCATCACGCTATCAGATGCCCTTAGGTTGATTTCCAGTAATTCCATTTTTGGAAACATGAAGCTAATCATCCCTGTACTCATGGAAATCTCTCATCAGAAGTAAACTGAAAGCTTTAGTATTCAAGATACAATAAATGCATCTGGTTTTCAGCAGGAGACATTTGCTCAGTGACAGCACATTGGAAGGTCACAAAGGAAGCACTAAGGCTTAGAGACAGAAAGATTCAACTGGATGTTTGTATTATATATTTATTTAAAAATAATAAGCCCATCACAAAGATAAAACAGTATCACTTTTAACACATTAAAAATATATCCAGAAAACTGTTTCCATCTACTACCTTAACTTGCTTTTCTTTCTTTTTCCGTACATCTTCCCATTCATTCACAATCCTCCCCCACAGGATCCACGAGTCTTCCTCAAGATGGCTGAGATTGCTAGAAGCTGATGAACTAGATACAAGAGAAGATCCACTATTTCTTCTTGACCCATTTACTGATCGCAAGGATTTGCTATCTGTTTCCAAGAGTCTGCAAAGAAAGCACACAAAAACAAAATTCAAGTTCTTCTAAACAAAGGATCACACTATTAATTGTTTTCTTGACAAAGAATGCACCCAGAGGTTCAGTGAAACTGTTTTACCAGCATTCATTTGAACTAAAAGTGAAAAGAACTGTTCAATGTTACTGCTTTCTCTTGAGACTGCAAGTAAATCTGCAGACAGAATAGTTCACACTGTAGCATTTTAAGAAACAGATAAAAATGTCACCCATAGCTGTCATGCCTCAGACTGACAAAGAAAACCTAAGGAAGTTAAATATGCTCAATGATAACATCAAATGTCAAAGAACTTTAAAAATTCAGTCATTTAAAAGACAAAAAAATTAGCCTCTTAGAAGTCTACCTGATTACACTTTTTAAAAATTGACAGTGTAAATAAAGACAGAACAATTAAAACCTTTGAGGCAATTTTAAAACAACTGACATTTGCTGCCAACCGTTCACAAATCACCATGGCGTTTTATAAATGCACAGGAGAAATCCCAGAGCTGCAGACCAAGGACAAGGCAACAGAAGTGCTTTGTAGAGCTAATGAAGATGTAATTAAAGTAAGGAGCTCACACATGAGAACCTCTGGGGTTATCCAGCAGCAAAGTATAAATAAAGATGTGTCAAGTGCTAGACAAGTTCCTGAGGAGGCTTCCCTGTGAGCTGGTTGCTGTGGCCATGGATGTGGTAAAAAGACAGTGCTTTGTTTATCCTCAAGTAACATTGAGCCCCATAAGCAGGAAAGTTTGTTAGACCATGTGTTAGGTAAGAGCAAGAACTCAGACTAACATGAATGTGTTTTACTATACCAAGAGTATCATTTGTGCTTTAACTTCTAAGAATTCCCACATCAGTATGTCAGAGTCACGTGGTTGAACAATTTCTCAAAAATTAGCACAAAAGTTAATCCCCCAGCATTTCAGCAAGGTCAGGTTATGGTTTAGACATTTAACAAAATATAACACAAGGCTATAGTATCTGAGATGGTACAGAAATCTCAGCATACCTACAATTTTTAAGCTCTCTGCTACAATGAAGATATTTGCACTAGCTTTCCCTGTTCCCAGCTTTCACCTTCTGGTGTTTATGAAAGCAAGGGAAAAAGTAATTTAACTCATGAATACAAATAGTACCGTTTCTGCGGGAGTATTTTGTTTGGAAAAGAGTTACATGGTAATACTTCAGGAAAAAAAAAAGCAAGCCTTTAAGACAAATTTTCATTTAGAATTTTATTTTTTAAAAAAATCAAGTAATTTTCCATTCATTAATAGAATGCATAAAATCTAGTTTTGAAGAAAATACTTTAAAAATCCACTTAAAATCTTTAGAAACCTGGCTTAAACTGTTCCATAATGAAAAATTAGTTTGAAATTCCTTTTCTTAATCCAAGACAATGCCTAAACACAAAATTCAAAGCAATCAGAGGGAAAAGCATAGAATAAATATTAAGATTATAAAAACAAGGTTCTAATGAGACACTTTCAGCTTTCACAGGTTTCTGTAGAAGTTACACTAAGTTTCTGCAATTTGACCTTACCTGGATAAACTCATTCTCCTTAGATTTGAAAACAGGAAGTTCTTTTCACAGTAAGTTGCAAGTTCTATGATGTTTAGTCACTGGTTTCTTTCATTTAAAACTTTATAAATGATTTACTAATGCCAAACAGTTCCACCAGGACTCTGGACTGAGCTTCCTCTTTATTCTGTGGGGACTTTCAGTATAATTAGATTACAGAACACTACAAGACATAGCTTGAAACAATTTGAGTTCTCTTTTTTAATTGTTACCTAATTCATATTCTCCTTCTGACATAAAAGCCTACCAAGAAACCCAAAACCTTTACAAACATCCACAGCAGCAGTTCTTCCAGCAAGCAGAAAGAATGGCTCCCTGTGAACAGAGTACAATTGTCAACAAAGTGCCACTGTGCTAAACTGCAGATGCAAACTGTTCTGAAACTCCAGTGCAGCCAGCATGAGCATCGAATTTCAGCATTAAAGGGCAGTATCTCACCAGCAAAGAAACACTTGATAGGACAGCCTCTAAACAGAACTCACACACAATACTAGTGTGGGACTAACAACATGTTTGGCTAAAATGAAATAAAACCAGACAAGATTGGCTAGTTTACTCACTAAATGAAGAAAGCTGACTTGAGACAGAAAGCCCAAGCTCACGTTCTTCTTTCAACAAGCCAGGTAGTCTGACTGCAGGCCTTAATGAGAAGGCTGTAGCTGTAAAGGGATTACACTCCAACATAGATAAGCAGTCCAAAGAACAGTTTGCCTTTCAAATACAAGTTTGTTGCTTTGTCAGAAACAGACTAAAAAGCCTCAGATAAAATGCAAATTTGCTTTCTTAAAAGTGCTATTTAACCTTTTTTTTTTGCTTCTTTTCATGATTTTTCATTTGTACAGCAAAAATTACATGGAGTGAGTCTCCAAAGACAAGGAAGAGCATATAAAGTGGTTCTAGAAGTTTTCTTCTACTGTCAAAATCCAGACAGATGTATCAAATTTCCTTCAAATTGTGCTGTTATCAGGCTGCAGAATGCAGACCTAAGAAAACATGCCAGGTGACACACAGGCATTGTCTCTCCTCCACCCAGTTACTGTCTTCCTCCACTGGAAGTTACTACCCTCAGAAGTGACTCAGTAAAGAAAAAAAACCAAACAAATATACAAACCAACAAAAACAAAATCCCAAACAAAACAACCCCTCTCAACCAAGAATAATATTAAAATACAAAAAACAAAACCAAAAACACACACACACAAAACCACCAAAAGAAAACCACTAAAAAGCAACTCCCCAAACCCACCAAACAAAAAAAAACCCCAAGCCAAAAAACCTCCAAACAAAACCCAACCCAATCAAAAATAGAGTACTTCAACTGCCTCATTGCAAAAGCCAGCACACTCACAGAAGCTGGAACAGAAGCTAGTTTGAGCTAAATTATCAAACCTTGACTTCACTACAGCTCAGTAGGTAACAAAGCCCTGCAGCTAACTGCCAAGTCTAAAAATCTACTTGGAGCTCAAGTTGTTTTACAGCCAACCTCTCAAAAACTATTGAAACTTACTGTTGGAGCAATATGTCAAGATATGGTCAAATATAACCAGATTTTGCAAAAGGGCAGATAACTTAGGAGTCCTGCCTCAAAAATGCCAATGAGTATGGCTTCTGGAAACTCAGCATTAAGAAGTTACACAGTCCAATTTCATTTCTTAGTAATATTGTGAATTTGCATCACTGTGCACATCAAGAGCAACTGATCCACCTGAAATTTGCATCTTGAATTGTACATAGTGCAGATAAATAGGTACTCATGGAAAGGCTACTATGAAAACTGTTACTTACTATAAATAAAAAAGCAAGATGAATAGAAAAAAATTATTAGGAATTTGCTTTTAATTAAGATATTATGCATCTGGAACCACTAGCGTAACAGCAGAAAGGCAGCTGAACACAGTTCTGTCTCTGCACATAGCAGGTTATGTAGCTGAAATGAGAACTGGATAAAAGTGGGAAAAAAAGAATCAAGAGATACTTAAGATTTCGAGAAATTAATAGAAGTTATAGTTATGGTCTTAGAAGTTAACAAGGTTATACACAAGTCTCATCTCTGAGATACTCTGCTTTAAACTGGATACTAAAAATGAGTGTAACTTCTTACTATTAGAGGCAGCTATAAACACTCCTGCAAAACCAGGGGAGACATACACCCTTTAGAGTTCCAAGAAATGTAGCTTGCAAAAACACAGCACAAAAATACAAATTCATAAACCTTTGGGCTTTCAAACTGAAGTGTTATGCCAGTAGGTTTTAACTAATTCCCCTCTAACAGCCTCTATACTACAATTGCAATAGACCAATTTTAGTGCCATCACTGTACTTTGAAGAGCAAGGAGTTTTCCATTCACCTGTTCTGTTCCTCAAGTTTAGCGAGTAATTCCAAGTCGTCTGGGCTCAGTTGTGTTGGTGAGGATGGTGACAGGGCAGGTGTGGACAGGGTGGTGGAGGGGGATGTGGTGTGCAGGGAGGCAGATGGGCTCGCCACCTGGCTGGCCATTTGACTGACAGTGTGTGATACCGTGTTCTTCACCCATGAGAGAGTGGAGCTCAGCTTGCCTGCAACCTTGTCTGTCGCCACCTGTATTGGCAAAAAGAAGAGGATGCAAAAGTTGTCCTTTTTAAACTCACTTTTTTCCAGCAAACCTGCTGCATTGAACAAAGGAAAAAATATACAATATGCACAAAGCAACACTGAGATTATTTATTTCTCCAGGACCCCAAGGCTGTCAGAAGTAACACAAGCATCACCAGCAATACAGTATTATAGAAGTAACATGCAAGTATGTTGCTAATCCACAAAGACAAACCCCGAGAAACTCCTGATGTATACTCACAGAGCTCATCTCTGCAGTACAGAAATACCATAGGATCCAGGATCAGCTCCGACTTCCCATTATAAAAATAAATAGAAATAAAAACTTATTTTAAAACATCTTGATAAACTAAAATAATGGCACAGAAACTGTAGAAATATAGATACAGAAACAATCAACTACTTTACTGATAGACACTGAAGCAAAATATCAGTGTAAACCCCCCCAGACCACCCGCTGCTTGCCTTCACTAATCCCTGTAGTACCAGGACATCACACTGCTGCCTGCCTCTTTTCTTTCCTCACTTTCTCTTCAGGTCACTCCTACACCAAGTGACCTTGATCCCAGTCCCACTGCCAGTGCCTGCACAGACCCCAAGGTTTTGGGGGAAAAGCAAGAGGTGCTGCTAGAGTCAGGGAAGCAGTGGGCTCAGGAAAGCCAAGGTTAACTGGTGCTAATCATTATCTGTTGCTGCTTCTTGAGCAGTGCTATGGAAAGAAGAGCAGCTATTGGGGTATCTTCCAGTGAACCCCTAACTAGACCTTCCCTTCAGCACCTGAAAATGTAACAGGCTTTGACATACAGGAACTCAGAGTTCAATCCTTCCCCAGCCCAACTCAGAGGAAATCCAGATGCACCTCAGAGGAAGAGCTAACTGCCTAGCACATGTTAAAACTTGGCAAAACCAAAGCTGAAGAGGAACTTCTGAAGTAGTGCTGCTGGTAACTATTTATTTTGAACTTTGCTGATTTCTTCAAAACACTGAATTACTCAATGCCACACACAATTCTGCACCACAGTCTATAAATCATTACTAAGATACTAAAGACACTGAGCCACAGGGGAAAAAAATCCCTTCCCAAGATTTTCCAATAGAATCCAATTAAAGCAAAATTTCAACTGAAATAAAAAACTCCATCTCATCACACTGTGCATTTATCTGAAGCACAATATATAAACTGAGTGACTGATTGCTGAAACAGAGGCTTTTATTTGGATACAATGCTACAAAGAACTTTCTTGTCAATCAAATTCAGCTGTATTTTATTTTCACTTCATATCAAAAAAAAAGACACACTGAATGCCTTCAGCAAACAAGAGGAACAACACAGGCCAAACCCAAACAAGTGGTACTCAACCTTCCCACTGGCTCTCCAATAACAACATGACATGTAAGAGCTCTCCTAGAAGACTAGAAGAATGCTTAGCATTCATTCTGAAAATGGTATCAAATTTTGCTAGAAGTCATCAGAGGCAGAGATGCAAACCACAAGTGGGGATAGTAAGATACCAACATAAGTATCTGGAAGGTTCCAGTGGGTTCTTGTCATTGTTGGACAGCAAAAGTCAGGTATATAAAAAGAAGAAAAAAGAAAACAAACCCTACAACAATCCAAAACACAAAGATCCCAACAACAAAATTTCAAATGTACAGTAGTTTCACGAATATAAGCCGCACCTTTTTCATTGAAGAATCCAGCCTACCCCAGTGGTGCGGCTTATATTCAGGTGCGGCTTATCTATGGACAAATCCCAGCGAAACGCCAACCC
>VRYO01001717.1:13982616-14070394 GCA_009812075.1 Sialia sialis | reverse complement strand
GAAGTGCGGCTTATATTCAGGTGCGGTTTATAATCGTGAAACTACTGTAATCTTGGGAAAAAATTGCTTCCAACACTAGCATTTCACATCATCTTTTATAAAAGAAAGGAATAAAAATTACTAGAGGTTTCAAAATTCTAAGTTTAATACATGCATTAATATTTCATTCAGTCTATATCCTTTATTCGCTATTGCTATGAAAGGATAAATTACTGCTGTTTCACTTTGAATAAAATCACATTATAATGAAGGTAACTCATACATCTCACTTAAGACTGATTATTTTCTCAAAGGCTTTAAACTGCTTAAAATATCACAAGTAATGCAACTATTCCAAAAATAAATGCTGGCAGAAATACAGCCAATCTTAACACAGTAAAAATGACTGCCATACGCAGCAGGCTTTAGGAGTCACTCGCTCTAAGAATCTTAGGTATAAGGATTAGAAAAGCAAAGATTTTGAGTAATACCCTATGTGGTGCAAACAGGAAGAAAAAGCATACATTCAATTTTTATCTTTTCACAAAGTAAAGTAACTGGGAAGACTTAAGGCATAAAACAAAATTCAAGGTCAATCTGGTCTATAAATGATGAGGCTTACACTGTACAGTAAGAGAGTTGAAGGGAGGTGATATATGGACAGAAATCAAGAATCTTGCTAACATTCATTCACCAATATATCACTGCACATTAAAAAATTAACTCAAAAGTGTGAAGAAGCCAGTTATGTGAAGAATATTAAAAAGTATGGTCAACAAAACCATGCAAGACAGCAGTTCAGTCAGTCAAAACAATGTGCCTAACAATATTGTTTCTCAGGGCAGCTCAGAGGTGCATTAGAATGTATCAGATAATTAGTACCCCAAAACTATTTCTAGCCAGCTATCTGAAAATGTTGACACAGAGCAGGCAAAGAGGACAATTGCCAAAAGCAAATGTTTGAAGATCAAAAGGCTCACAGTGAAATCAGCATCAAAAACACATGAAGAATTTGTTTGGGGGAAAATAGTTATGGCAGTCACCTAGAGCCAAGCTAAACTAAGAAAAACACAATTCTGATCTACAACTAACTAGTCACATCTACATCTTTTTTGCCAGGCTCTTCCAGGTTTCCTAAGTATCTAAAGCCAGCTCTCTCAACTTGTCAGCATCAGTGACGACTCCTGAACCAAGACACGAAGGTATTTATCTATGTGTTCATAATCTGTTTCCCTAAATAGGACACAGTAAAAGGATTTTTCATTTCATCTACCTTAATTTCAAAGTTTGTAACAGTGGCAGAAGATTTTTTTCTATCTATGGCTCCAGAAAACTGCCTTCAAAACCCAATATACATCAGAACACTAATTATAAAATAAGTCATATGCACAGTTTTTAGCGTTTATTTCCTCTGTAAGGTTTTACTCAAATATGACAACAAATTGGCATTTGGATGAGAAGTGGAAATAAAATATTCTAATTTGGAATTACAATGTCCAGGAAGTCAATTATAAAATACCAGGATTTTTGCAAGTGAGTATATATTGTCAATATAGGGGGGTTTGATTTTGTTTGTTTCTTTTAAGTATGACTTTTGTTTTGGTTCCCTTTAAATACTAACATGCAAACAGAACTTAGTTCAAATTTTAATAGAAAATCACTAGCAATAAAGCAAATTATTTTGATGGTAGTTTATTAGTAACAATGACCTGCTTCAGGAAAGTATGGAAATAGCAGCTACATTTGTTGAGCTGATTCTAGTGATGTAGAAAACATGGAATACCAATATTAACAATTAAAGATTTAATTACTTGAATTAATTATTTTACCAAATTTAAGCTGCAAATCTATGGTTTGGTTTATTTTTTCCCCCTGTGAAGAGCAATGCACCAGCATTCCTATGGACACACTGAGTATACCTGCCTTCTCAACTTTTTACCCTCCTCTTAATAAAGACTGAAAATCCTTGCTACGTCGCCAGCAATTTCCTGCACGCTGTGCCAGCCAACAGCTGTCCTTGGCTATCACTGAACCACCACTGCTGCCTCTCACCTTTCTGCTGACATCCCCTGCAACAAGAGATCTGTCACACACCAAGACTACACGGACACACAGCACACAAGTGATTCCTACTGACTCCCAGGAGATCGGCACCCCTCCTCTGACAGCACAAAGGAGAGAATTACAGCGAAACTGGGGCTCCCCCAGTTATAAACCACAGTGACAGCAATGAGGATACATTTAGTATGAAGGATAGCAGATACTGAAACCATCTGGAACTAGTTTCACTGGGCATCACCAACTCCAGCAAACACAGGAAAGTCGATGTGAACATTTGGTTTAACCTCCCTTCTTTAGAGACGTGATTTTGCTTAGCACAATATTCTGGAAAGACTCAAGAGAACAACTCTCATTAAACCTTTCATCTTTGGTTTTTTTGGACAGTATCCTCAAGGCTTTCCCAAACAAGTGTTTCTTTAAAAAGCTGGTTGTTATTATTTTAACAGCTACATCTGCAGGCCTGCAGCAGTGTCTGCCTTTTGCCTGCAGGAACGATGCTGAGCACTTCAGTTACAGTGTCTTTGCTACAATTCCGTGCTGTGGAAAAGAAATTGTAGTCATGTGCTCAGCTGTTTGTAGCAGTAACAAGGACAGCCAGATACACCACAGCGCCCCTCCAGTGATCTTAGCTAGGTCACAGCGGTAAATCCAACTACACGAGCCAGGACTTTGGCCGTCACCCTCGCCCCTCGACTGCCGGAGCCCTGCCGCTCCAGCCCGGCGCTCCCCGCAGAACGCCGCACACAGAGCTCGAGCCCAGCCTGCTCTCGAGTCCCAACACTTCCAGATCTAGGCTAGCTCTCCACCCACCCCTGCTCAGCTAACCAGCCCAGGCTGGAACTCCCCAGTGAAGAGGATCCTTTGCTCAACTCACCTCAGCCAGTTTTTCAACTCTGCAAAGACAATTGGTTTTCTTGTTATTACCAGCATTTTTCAGATGCTGAAATCCAAGTTACCTCTAAGGAGTACAAAAGAACCTACATTGGCTGGGATGTATGCCAAACCAGCAAGAACATCATAAGGATGCTCAAGCTATTACTAATTATTATTGATTTGTGATCAAAAATAGAATCAATCGATTTTAAAAATGTGCTTTTTCTCTGGAGGGGAATCACTCAAGAACCTGCCAATTTATCCAAGATTTTGAACAGAAATGCCACTTCTAGCCCACTCCTGAGACACCAACCCCTTCCATTGAAGATGGCTGGAGACATGCAGGCAGGGACACATCTTCCTTACCCTGCACAGGAGGACACATGGAACTGAGCAAGCATCTCCCAGCTCCAAAGCAGGCACACTCCTCCTCCTAAAGAAATGTGTGAATTTTGAGTTTGAACATACTGATCTTTAAAAAGATGGAGGGACACAAGATACAAGACCCAGTTACCAAAAACTTTGTACTCTTATGCAATTTCTATTGGGAAAACAGAACCACCAGCAATTCTCAGCCACCAGATCAGTCAGGTAAGACAGACCTGTCTGTTACATTTTCTAAGATATTGCAAAGACAATAAATGTTTATATTGATACTAAACACAGATGACGATATGTGGCATATATATATAAGCCAACTAAAATATATAAAATTCAATTTCTCAACTTTATGTTTAGCATTTTTAATTAGCTGATGATCACTGAGTTTTATTACTAAGAGGACTACAATATTGTGTTTAGTCTTCCAAATTACTCAAAGGAATACTTCAGTGAGGCTGCATCTAACATTTTAAGTAAGGGCAGCTAAAGGTAGACTGCAACATTCCACATTACAAATGTATAAACCACTTTCCTGAGAATACTTAGGTAATGTGCAGCACCTTACAGAAGGCCTAATTATGTTAGCACTCTGTGTATTTGAATTGACCAGACAAAACCTGTTTTTTCTTAAAAAGTCTATTCAGATTTCTTTTAAAAAGCTATTTCACTGGACATTTTGAATTTGCTTACTACCTTTTTCATGCATTTCCTTGAGGAACATGTGTCTCAAATAATAATATCTTGATTACCCTAAAGATTATCTTGAAATACTGTCTCAACTATTCTTACCATATGACAGAGTAAAAATAACTGCAAGCCTTACACAAACATTATTGTATATATCATTTACTTTCAACAATTTCTTTTCTTCGTGAAAAGAGAAAGAAATGGGATCTTCCAGAATACAGGAAGTAATCTCCATACTACTCTACATATAAAAAGAAGTCTGACATAATTGAGTCTGAAATTGTATATGTGGTTTTCAAGCCAGTTTTATAGCATTCCACAGACCCAGTCTCCCTCCTGCTTCAAAGTTAATAGCATTCTAATATCTGCAGAACAAATTAAACCAACTCAGCCAATGACACATGCAGGAGATGTAGCTGGTGAGTCAGCCTGCTATGACACTCCCTGACAAGCTACAAATCCTAATTCAGGGCTCAAACATGGCTTGACTATAAACTTCATTTGGGTCTTCCACTATAAACTCCATTTGGGTCTTTCACACTGAAAATTCATATAACTGATTTCTGATGAAGCTTGAGTGAGAAGTCCTCACTTATCCTCATATTCCTAATTTTTCCTGTAATGTCACCTAAAAGTAGTCAGGAATATCATGGCTACCGTTCCCTAGCATCTATTTCACTTGATACACACTAGCTCTCCAAATCTTTCTGAAACAAAAAAATATATCAGTCTAACATTTTAGATTGTATTAAATTTAGGCTATCAAAGCTTTAAACAGCATCATTTCTTAAAACTCATAATCTGACTAACGTGCCATGGGGTTTTGATGGTCCCAGAGAAACCTGAAGTGGCAGTTCACATGCACAACTAATACATGAGGTGCTTTAAAGATGAATTTCATTAGAAATGTTGTAGCAACCCACTAAAGGTTGAAACCATTGCTCCAAGTCATACGAGTATAATTTCCATCACTGACCGGGTTGTACTGATTTTCATTTCTTCCCAAGAACTATCCCAGGTTTTTAATTACCTCTGCAGTCCAGTGGGGTTTACAGTCCATCAGGCATTGTCCCAGTGTGTTCAGAAGAAAAACCACAGTGCTTTTGCTGACACTATCTTCTCCCCATCTAGAGATGGTCCTTTATCAGATAAAGTTTCACATCTGACACAGGAATGTAACAGCCTTCAAGAAACTGAGGCCTTCTTTCCAGGGAAAATAATTAGATACAGTGCATTTGTACTAAAGATGGGTGAGAGCTCCTCAGAGCTGCAGGAGAAAATACTGATGGACTACAGTAAAAACCTTTAATAGAAAACTTCCTTTGTTCTCTTAGACCTCGGTTTGGAAAATTCCTTTGTGTTGAGGTTCAGCATGTCAATGGCACACACATATACTTGAAGGACCATCCCCTTGGCTAACAATCAGATTAATCAGCTAAAATAAAATCAACCATGTCAAGTTTTCTTATGCAATAGACTGGAATATTTAGGGGGTTTGTCTTTTCAGTAAAATGCTACTCAATTATTTAACTGAAGTTCAAGTATTATCAGGCACTTACAAAAGAGTAAAACACTCAGAAGCACATATGTTTATAATTATAGCTCCTTTCTACAGATTTTATTTTCCTACTCATTCCCCAAAGCCTAGCTTCCTCCTGGAAAGAAGGTAGATCTAGCATCTACACTACAGTAGGACAAAAAGAAACTAAAGTACACAAGTGCAGTTTAAGTTAGTAAAAGCATTAGGTCCACATTTTGGAAGTGAGAAACAATTGAGTCCTGTTTTTAAACATTCACTGACCCTTAATCTAAATAACACAACTCTACATTTCAGAAGGATTCAAAATTTACAAACAAGTTAAATTGGTAAGTTTAAAAGGATTTAGTATCTGACACATGAAAACATACCATTCCATGCAACTTTGTTTACGTACTTGCAGCTCAAGAATTTTCTAGGTTTAATTCTCCTTTTTACAGAGACCAGATAAACTGCACAATGTGCAGGTTAGAACCAAAATGCTCATCTCTCATTTACCAAGCTGTGCACAGTTCCCTTCCCAAAGGGATATATTAAATGAGACTTAATGGAGAAACCAAAGGACATAAGCATGTCCCTTGTGCAATATAGTAACACTCAAAACTTTACTCATTAATTCCTAGAATTAAAAAAAAAAAAAAAATACATAGCAGAGGTTGGTGATATCCTCACCTTCAGGATATTCCTCTCCTTCAAATGATCAGCTAAAAGGCCAACTTCCTATCAATTACACTCAAAAGTGAAAGTTTTCTGAATGACTGACAGGTCACCAGCCTTTCTTGTGAGCTACAACTCATAGCAACCTGCAGCTGCTGACAGACAAGAAACAGAATGTAAAAGTTGCAGCAGTGAGAAGCATAACTAATTAGTAATTTCCACACAGGAAAGGTGTCCAAGCTATCCAGTAAACAGAGCAGATATAAACACAGCTGCAAACATCAATAGCCAATTCTTTTAATAGAATCCATGCCAACATCTGTGGTCCTGCAGTAGTATTCCATTTTGCCCACTAATTTACTTACCATAGCCATGACTTGCCTCCACAAGCACTTAGAGCATAACTGGAAGCAGTGTAATTCTGCGCTGTGGAAGGGTCTCCCTCCGTGTTGTTCAAGTCTGTAATAGTGCTCCAGCAGCCTTCTTTGAGCACAGCACAGACAAATCTAATTTTCCTTAGATACATTAATAAAGAAAAGGCAAAAAGCTCTTCAGAGAAATGATGTGTCTGCTCATCATCGAAGGAAGTCAGTTATGTTCTGATTAGTTGGCCACAGACTTCTGCATTTTTATTTGGAAATAAGGGCCTGTTTACTTCTTTCCAAACAGCCTACTAGGGGAAGAACGCAAAGGAGACCAATGAAACACAGGTGATTTTCGGTGTCACCCTGACACCAAAATGTTCATGCAAAAATCCCAACTCCATTTTAACACAACGTATCTCATTATGGAATTTAAACTTGCTTTTGTAATCTTGTCTTTAGAAAGACTGATCATAATTCTTTCTCCAAAGGGCTGGGAAATACTAAGACTTGAGCCAAACCCATGAAGTTCCACCAGTAATGCATTCTGATGGATATTCAATGAATACTGACTTTCAGCTCTGCTGTTTCAGACAGCATAGAAGCTGGAATTTCTTTTTACTGTGCCTGGAAGTAGTTCATTGCTTGAGCTACATATAATCAAGAATGCATGAAAAGTGAGAGATATAAAACTAACTTCTACACAATAGTTATGTCAACAGTACATGTTCAAAATGTTAGGTTTCGGCTAGCTAATAAGTTTTTACACTCATTTTAAGTGACATTTCATAGTTTCTAGCCTTCTATAACAAAAATTAACAGTAAGATCCTCCAACATCTTCTTAGCTACAAGTGCAGGGTTAATTTATGGCAGCAAAAATCCATTACTGAAAAATTGACCCCATCTACCAGCCTGATGAAAACAACAAAAAAATACAAAATTAATGCAGTATGAGATACTGATGAGTCGGAATTTTAAGAACATGTTATGATGTCATCAAACAGGTACCTAATGCTATGCTAAGAATCACTAAGATTTAGTCATGACAATAAGCCATAAGAAAAAACTCTGGAGTTTGGGAAGATCAATAGCTTACCATATGGCAGAACCCATTAACACAGCCAAATACTACATTTGGATGGTTTTTTTCCCCAAATGATTGAACTATAGAAGCAAAAATACTGGTCAGACAAGATATAATACAGTCTATCAGAGACAGATGAAGTTTGTGGAGACAAAAGAACAAAAAGACATTTGATGATAGCTTTTGGCTGCTTTCAAAGTTGGAAATTAGGACAAAATAGGTATCCACAGTCATTCTATCACACCACCTTACTTCTTGTCCAGAATAAAGATCCATACCAGTATTTTAGTTCAACCCCAAACACACAACCACGTTGCTAGGACTGGGGAGGATCACTTCAACAGACAATTAGCAAACAAAGTTGGCAGTCACACTGCCAACATCATCCCTGTCATCAGGACAGGAAGGAGATTCATTGCCTGAACCCTAGAGCAGGCTCAACACTTCCCAGGCTGTCCCCAGAACACCACTTGATGGCTGAACTGAGTAGTTTCCAGAATTCTCAGAAGTTAGACAACATTAAGAGTAATTAGGGAAAAGTGACAGTTCACTCAACCACTTCTGCTGCTCTGAGCAGATGGTTTCTGTGCACACATACAGGACAAAAACACATCATAACTGTGCATAAAATGAGCAGAGGCAGAGCCCAGGCACTATCCATCACCAACTACCCATTTCTTGCAACCATCACTTGCTGGAGAAGGAAAGGATGCAATGCACAGACACTTGAGCAGAGATCACTACAATGAAAGCAAGACAGTATTCCCAAATTAAGGGGATCCAAACATTGGCAACAGTGACTGTTACAAACACAGGAGGCATGAACTCAGCATGCTACCTACAAACTGCAGTGACATATTCAAGAACTTCAGGGAATGCATTTAACAACTCAAAATTACATCTCACTATAATATTTATTATTTGTCTTTTCTAAAACTATTACTTTTTTAACTTGGTCTAGAATGAAGAATTAATTAAGAGACTATAAGCAAGGCAAGTATAGGCTGGTTTAGAAAGCAACAGTCAAACTCAGGGTTAGTTTTTACTATTGTCTCTTGAATCAACGAGAAAGTATTTTTTCTTACAAACTATGCACTTGACACTTAAAATTATATACAAAATGTTAAATTCTGTCTGTTTCTTAAGTATTAGAATTTCTTTTTTCTAAAAGTTAAGGAAACTTAAGAGTAAGAATGGGTAAACATAACCATAAGTAGGCATACCCCCAACTCATTCTTCCCCTTCTAAATTGTGATATTAGAACCTTGACATGGCAAAATAAGCATTTCTGTTTTCAAAATTCACTGACAAAGGACTTGTCTTCCCATTTTTAGAACTTCTCTGTTTACTATCAGTCTTCCTCAGAAAATAAACTGAATGTAACTCTTCAGGCATGTCACTTTCTCCATCCCTTCTTCTGCCATAAATCTGGAAGAGCTTTTCTCCCATCTCTTCCTTTCAACTACTCCAACCACCTCCTGCTTACTTATTCAACAGCAATTAAACAAGTCCACAGGAGACAAAGATATGAAGAACAATTTGAAAAAACCTAGCCAAACAAACCAACATTACCAAAACAAAATATGCAAGCCACCAGCTGTAGCTCAAGAAGTCCTTAAGCCTCAGCCTGTGGGAGTGTAGGAAGAGATAAGGGAAGGAAGTAGGGCTGTTCTGTTGAAGCTTTCTTTTCCAAACATCTGTTCCTCTTCGAAGAGCTGTGGGGCTGGATGGACACTCAGCGACAATCACTACAGCTGCTGTCAGCCCACTTGATAAAATTCAGGCAATGCTGACTCATAATATTGAGTGCTTTCCTCCTGATCATGCTCTTCTTTCACCGGCTGTCTCTATTTCCTCTCCTAATCCTTACTTGAGAAAGCACTCATATCTGTGCATTTCAAAATAAGACTTAAATCTTTATAAGCATAGATAGCTGTACAATTGTGATCAAAGCTGACAACTCACACTGGGAAAGGGCACAGAAATAAACAGGCACATTTATACAAAACATTTTAATGCTATCTACCTGTAAACCAAACAAAATCCAACTGCCATCTCCTTCAGGAACACAAAGCAAAGTAATTTAAAAAAAAAAAAAAGGAAAAAAATGAATTTTTTGCAAATACATTTGGAGATAAGTAAAACATACTGAATATTATCTGTCCTTCTCTGTATAAGTGTCTCCTTTGTACGTCTTTTGCATGTGATCTTTGAAAAGAAAGAGCTATCCGAGGCTGATATGGAATGCAGTTTTTTGATACAGGCAGTGTTAATGGCAGCTCACGCTGGAAATTGAAATTCCTACTAGCCAATTTCTCGTTTGCTACAAAATTGCTTTATCAATCCTGACGATTAGCAGGTGTTACATGAATGCACCGAAGCACAGCCATAACTGAATAACTAAACCTGGAATATATAACAAGTGACCAGAACATTATTATCGACTCTTCATCCTCATTATATAATCATGTTCAGGCTGATGCAGCAGGAGTTCTCGCATTTGAAAACTGAAAATTATCTCGCTCAAGAACGGCAGACCCGCGGGTCCTCGGCTCGGCGTTACGCCGATAAGCCAAGGAAGAACTCGCCCTCTGCAGACAGACCCGCCAGAGGCTCCCCAGGCCGCGGCCCCTCCCACTGCCGCTACCCCCGGGCACTTCCACCGAGCCCGCTGCCCACTCGCGACTCGCCGGGCCAAGGCGCGGAGGGGCCGGGACGCGCCGGCCCCGCGGCCCCCGAGCCGTGCAGGGCCGCGCAGCGCGGCCTCCCATCCCCTCACTCAGCCCGGCAGCGCCGCCCGCTCCACCGCCCACCGCGCCAGGAGGACCCGGGCGGGGGCGGCCGGCGCTGTCCCGACACTGCTCGGCCCAGCCCCGCCGTCGCCCGAGGGGACGGGACGGCGCGGCCGAGATCGCCTCGCCGCGCCCCGCCCGGGCCCGGCCGCCCCCCGCCCCCCGCGGCGGGGCCGCGCGCCCGGCGCGCCTCACCTTGGGAGCGCTGCCCGCGGCGGGAGGCGGCGGCGCGTGTGGGCATCGGCGTCCGCGCCCCGCCGAGCCCCGCGCGCCGCTCCACCGGCCCCGGCTCCCGGGCCACGTCCCTGCCCGCGCCGCGCGCAGGCGCACTGGGCGCGCAGCCGCCGCGAGGGGCAGCCCCGGCCCTCGGGCCCCCCGGGAGGGGCGGGCGGCGGCTCTGCGTCGTGCCCCGCCGCGCTGCCCGAGAGGCCCCCGGCCGGAGCCCAGCGGAGCTGCTCCCGGGCGCTGCCACGACGTCCCCCACGGGTCTCGGGGGTCCCGGTGCCGTTCGCTGGAAGGCCGGGCGGCGAGTCGTCCCCGCAGCGCGCGGGTCGCTCATGGGCTGCCCTCGCGCAGGTCGCCGCTGTGTCACTGGTGCCGCCCCCGCACTGCCCCCGGCCGTGAGCCGAGCCCCCGGCCGTGAGCCGAGCCCCCGCCCGGCCCCGGGTCGCGGCATCCCCACAGCCCGCAGCCGCTGCGGCGAAACCACTGCTCCGCGGAAAGCTGGGGTTTGGTGTCATCGGAGCGTCTGCCCAGGCATTTCCATAACGCCGTCTCTGCGCTAGAAGCTGCATACAGTAACGCGTTCTCCGCGAGCAACACCGCCTCGGGCTAGACGGGCCCGTCCCTACACACATTTGTCAGGCACGTTTCAGCCAGATGCCGATTAGATTACACAAACAGTTGAGAGACTGTCTGCCTGGAGCAGCTCACCGTCTAATAATGAACCCATTCGCCATTGTCCTGCTACAGTGAGTAGAGACTCCCAGACAAAATCATACAGAAATTTTAACTTGGAAGAATTCTAACAAAACCTTTAATAGGTAATTTTTATTCTAACAATATTTAAGAAAACAATTCTAACACTACGAGAATACGTATAGCACTCTCCAATACTGCTTTATAGCCAAGTATGCAAATACACTCTTACCAAAAAAGTATGCATCCATAGCAGAGATAGGTTATTGCCAGGCCTTCAGCCAAACTCTTTTACAATGAAATAAGACTATCGCTCCTGCAAGCGACAGCAAAAAGAAAAAAATCCAAAACAATTCCTACAAGTGACCACATGGGTCAGTCCAGTCACAGACAACAGCTTTACTGCCTTGAATCCTCTGCAAACAGGGAGAGAGGCCCTGCTTGCAGGAGATGCTGCTCAAGCATGTTTCACCAGTCCAAGGGTGAAATACAAATACTAGACAGTGCTCTAAAGCCCCTGCTTGATACTTTGCTCTCCAGAACACACCTAAATAAAAATACCATGTACAAGAGAAACTGAGAAATAGCATTAAAGGGAAAAAAGAAAGCTTATACTTTTTCCCTGTCAATGTGCCATGAAAAAAAGGTGCTTTATTAAAGCATTGAAAATATTAGCTTTTACCTTAACATGGTCACAGTGTGCATGAACAGCAGACACCCTTCTAACAGACATTGTCACTAAAGGTAAGAGGAGCCATTCATCCTGAATTTGTAAGAGATGCTGAGGTGGGGCTAATAAACCCAGCTGGAGTCTCTGTTTGGCGAAAGCATGTGAGTGTGGTAGGTTAACAGGTTGATTTTTGCCCTGATGAGCTATTTGAGGAGTAAAAACCCTTCTTACAGAGAACAAGAAATCAATTTTGGTTTTCCTTGTTTAACAGAAAGACTAACAAGTCTTGCTTATGATACCATTGTCTGTGAGGCATTTGCCATGGGAATAATTGCCCAGTAGTAGCAGCAGACTTTTTGAAGACTGGATTTATATGTCAGAGGGGAGATAAAACAATGTGCTCTGCTAGAGATACTTTCTGTAAGAATTGAAAAGCACATAGAATTCTGAATTTTCAGAAACTCATTCTTAGATCACAGAATAATTTTCATTTAGGTAGAAAAGATCTCCAAGATCATTGTCCAACCTCTGATCACTACCTTGTTGATTAAGTCAAGGCGCTGAATGCCACATCCAGCCATTTATTGAACTCCTCCAGGGATTGTGACTATGCCACCTCCCTGGGCAGCCATTTCCAAAGCATAACCACATTTTCAGGGAAAAAATGCTTTCTGATATTCAACCTGAGCTTCCCCTGGCACAGCTCAAGGCTATGTTCTCCTGCCATTAGTTGCCAGGGAGGAGAGGCTAATCTCCATCTTCCTACAACACCCTTTCAGACAGTTAAATTACCTCCAAAGCCAGTAGGTCCCTACCAAGAAGGAGCCACACTGGTACTTGCCTGATGTAGTAAACATTTATTTTTTCTTTAATTTTCTTGATTATTTATAGCCAATCAATTTTATTTTAAATATTGGCATATGTATAACTAGCCAAGTGGATTGTTGGTGTTTTTGTATGAAATGAACAAGCATACCTAGACAAATGCATCAGGAAAAAAGATTCACTACTGTCTGATGCCACATGACCTGTTTGATCTAGTTTATATATATTTATGTAAGTCTATATTATTGCTGTAATTCATCAAATATCAATAATACCAAGAAGCTATAATTTATTGTAAGAACAGTATTCAACTCATATTTTGGTTGGTTTGATGTTTTTAATTTGAGCGATTGTGGGAATTTTCCCTTGAAAATGACAGGAATTAAAATATACATAATTGGTGACTTTTAAAAAAAACAAATCTATGGGGTTTTTTTCTATTTAAGAACCCCTTCTCTGTGATATACCCCTGGCTAGTCACCACCCAGACAGTTAACGTAAGGAGACTTGGAAGCCATCATGCATTATGTGTAGACATTAGATTATAGTAAGACCTCTGAGATCATCGAGCCAGAGCTTTGATAGAACATCACTTGTCAACTAAACCATGGCACTTAATGCCATGTCCAGTATCAAACCCCTCCAGGGATGGTGACTCCACCATCTCCCTGGGAAGCTCATTCCAAAATCCAGTTTCTCTGTGGAGAAAATCCTCCTAATGTCCATCCTAAACCTCCCCTAGTGCAGCTTTAGGCTACAGCCTCTTGTCCGTCGCTGGTTGCCAGGAGAAGAGGCCGACCCCCATGTTGCTGTAACCTCCTCTCGGGCAGTCCTACAGAGTGAGATCTCAGCTGAGCCTCCTTCTCCCCGGCTAGACCCCAGCTCCCTCTGCCGCTCCTCACAGCGCCCATCCATCCTCCAGACTCATCCCCAGCTCCAGCACCTCAGTGTTTCTCTTGTAGTGACAGCCCCCGGAGGGTGGCAGGGGTGGCAGTGCTGGCGGTGTAGGGGCACCGCGGGGCGCCGGGGGCTCGGCGCGGCTCCGGACCCGAGCTCCGGGAGCTCCGGGAGCGCCTCCGGCCGGAGCCGCCCGTGTCCGGCGGTGCTGCTCGGACAGCCCGCAGTCGGTGTGGTCCGTCCGCCCGGCCGACAGGGGGCAGCAGGGCTCGCCCGCGGCCCCGCCCCGACGGGCAGGGCAGGAGCTGCGGCTGCGCGGCGCGCGCGGCCTTTTCCCGTTTGCTGCGGAGCGCAGTCGTTGTGCAGAGCGGGCCCCGGCCTGAGGGACCGGACAGTGCCTGGCACGATGGTCGGTACCGGCACGGGGGGGCTCGGGGGCATCGCGTCCGTCGTTCCGCGCTCGCCGCGCCGCGCTGCCCGCACGGATGGAGCCCGATTGTGGCGGGCTTGGCGCGGCCGTCGGGCGCCGGCGTGGCAATGGCTGCCGTTCTGCCGGGGCTGCGCCGCGAGCGGCTCGAGGGGCTCCAGCGGGGCCCGGTCTGGCTCCAGCGGTGCCCTCATGGGTTGTGTCCTGCCGGGTCCCGCGGTGCCGGCTGGGTCGGGGCCGAGCCGCGGGGCCGGGGCTGATACAGCCCCCGGTGCCCTGCAGCAGCCGCGCCGGGCCTCGGGGTGCGGGAGTCGGGCTGGCTGAGGGCGGGGGGCTGCACGGGAAGCGGCTCCGTCGCAGAACGGCCCAGAGGAGTCACTGCATGTGCGGGAGTGCCAGGAAATGAGCACGGTCCGGTCCGGTTCTTGCGGACGGGCCTTCGGTTAAAAGATATTTTGGTAGAAGATGCACTTTGGTTTTCTGTTGAAATATTGTTCCTATGGGAGGGGTAGAATTTATGGGGTCTGATGTGCCGGGTGCTGTTTTTTTCCATTTCGTTTTTGTCTAAACGTATGAGTAAATCTGTTTAATTCCTGATTGCACTAGGGTTTTATTCATGGCACATTTAGTTAGAATGGTCTTGGTTTACAGGTTTATATGTTAATAACATGTCGTTTATGTTTCTTATCCAAGGGGTTTGTGAAAGTTGTCAAGAATAAGGCATACTTCAAGAGATATCAAGTGAAATTCAGGAGAAGGAGAGGTATTAAATTCTCTGTAACACACAATTAAATATCCTCGGTAAATATTCCTACTTTGTTCACACATCTTGCACCCTGCAACTCTTTTTCAGAGGGAAAAACTGATTACTATGCTCGCAAGCGTTTGGTAATTCAAGATAAAAATAAGTACAACACTCCTAAGTACAGGATGATTGTACGTGTTACCAACAGAGACATCATCTGCCAGGTAAGGCCGGCGGTGTTTGCTGGCAGCCCTGCCAGGGTGAAGTCAGCACAGAGGGAGGCTTGGGGCACCTGGGATTTCTTAGGCCGAGTCTGCACAGTGTTTGTATTGTAAAACAGCTCCTTAGAGGAGGACAGTCTTCAGTGTTATCGCAGCTTCAGTAATGAAACCGTGTGCACTGTAGAAAAGAAGTTTTACAAGTGTTAGCACTTTTGCTGTGAGGTTATTTCCAATGTAAGATTGTACTGCTTTAATGATGCTGGGATAAGTAGAACATTGTTGGGAAAGGGATAATGTCTCTGGAGTTGTGGGTTTTTTTTCCTGCCATATTTTAAGGGCTTCAAAAAGAGACGCTTTTTTGCTTGGCTGAAGACAACCAAGTTGACAGTGTGACCTGTCAACCTGCACTGACTTGTGGTGTATCTAAAGGTGCCTTCTCTTTTGAGAGTTCTGTTTCCGTGATGTTGTGTAGCTCACGTGAAGCATTGAGGCCTTATGACGGCTTTCCTGTGAGATGAAAGGAGAATGGTAGACAAGAGCAGTAGGCACTTTCTCCTGGTCATTAATTATGTGGTTGCATGTAGCATCATATGCAGTTCCTCATTGTGGCTCACTTTTCTTGTTTAATTTTTAGAATGTTTTGACTGTTTGGAAGTTAAAAACTTAAGAATGTTTGTTGTGTAATAAATACATGTTGTTGAACTCAAAAAAGAAGCAGCTGAGTATAACTTGTTTTTTCATAGAGTAGTACCTACTGAGATCAGTCAGCTCAGTCATTAATGAGGTTATTTTATCTTTGAAACCCAAAATGAAAATCAGTGGTGGCAGGGCTTATATCTGACTGATAGTACCTTTGGAGTATATCAGAGTCCTGCAAAAATGGGACAGCGTTTGGATGTAGAGGTGTGAGAGTCAGAAGGAAAAGGTTCTGTACATTAAAGGAACAGCAGAAACATATCTGATAGTCCTGCTGTCCCACAGGAGACCCTGGGATGATGGACGTTTCAGACTATGGTTATAAATAAAATCATTCCATAAGGTTACTAACTGTGTAATCACAAAGTGTCACATGCTTCTTGTATTTTTTGAAATGTATTAGAAAATGGGACAGAATTCATCCCCATTCGTAATGATTCTTTGAAATGTTGCTCTTGTAGGCAGTTTCTGGCTTCTTGAGCTATATGGAAAGGTAATTACCAATTGGTGCTGACAGACATTTTGGCTGGCCTAATACAGATTTGAATTCTTTGTGTCTTTACTTGAAGAGCTGATTACTCCTTTTGCAAAAACAAACCACAAGATAGGGGTGGAACAAACAACCAATCCCCCAAGAAATGAAACCAGCACTGCTCCTTGAGCTTGCATGCAGAGGTTGGCAGGTTTTTGTACACTCGGATCCAGTGTTGGCTTGAGTAGGTGTCAGAGGAGCCATGCAGGAGCCCCAGAGGTGGAGCACTAACGTTTGTTTCTGCCAGATTGCCTATGCCAGAATCGAGGGGGACATGATTGTGTGTGCTGCCTACGCCCATGAGCTGCCCAAGTACGGTGTCAAGGTGGGCCTGACCAACTATGCCGCTGCCTACTGCACCGGCCTGCTGCTGGCACGCAGGGTATGTACTGCACAGCTGGGGCTGCTGCTCTGCTGCCCTGCTTCCTCCGGGAAGGGAGACACCACTGCCTGCACTGCTGTGTCTTTGGGGTTCTCAGAATTGTAACTTTTGCTGCCATCATAGACGTGATGTGTCTTGTGACTGTTAAGTCACCATGACAGGTGTGACAGCTTGCAGTCTCAGCTCCAGCAGCCCACTTTTATGTCTCAGCCCTTAAGTTTGGGGGAGGGAGGGAGGGAGTGAGGATAAAAATTTAAGAAATGCACCTTGTAGAGTTCATAAACACTTAAACAGCAGCCGCCCATTTTCCACAAGGGTTCATGAATTTAAGTTTAGTGGTGTACCTGTAAAAACAGAAGGTTGGAATTTAACAGACGCTTACAGGGGTGGCTGTAAAAAGCTTTGTTATTAGTATTGGGTGCACAGTTTTTTGTAAAGAAATTTATTAAAAGCAGTATTCTGTTGCAAATTCACATTTTAAAGTAGTGGTAATTCTATTATTATCAATAAATGGAGGGAATTTCAAAAGTCCGTTTTCTTTCCCCACAGCTTCTGAATAAATTTGGCCTTGATAAGATCTATGAAGGCCAAGTTGAAGTCACTGGTGATGAGTACAATGTGGAAAGTGTGGATGGCAAGCCTGGTGCTTTTACATGCTACCTGGATGCAGGTCTTGCCAGAACTACCACTGGAAACAAAGTCTTTGGTGCTCTGAAGGGTGCAGTGGATGGGGGGCTGTCTATCCCTCATAGGTAATGTGTGTTACAAAGAATTTCTTCAGGGTTAGCCTGAGATGCTTCTGTATGTGACAGTCTACTTACACTAACCAATTTATGCTGAAATAATTTTGTACTGACATGGTAAGGGTTATGTAATGAGGTTCTGTGTTTGGAGGGTGTTTTTTTGGTTGGTTTGGTTGGTTTTTAGTCTACATATGCAATTCTGATAGTGCTGCTGAAAATCTTAACACTGTCAAGAGGTGTTACGAAATTTGTAGAAACTAAAGAGCTATCTTGTTGCTTTTACTAAAAATCAAGTGAATAGCCTTACCAGATCTTCAAAGGGTTTGGTAGGTTTAAGTCTTCACCAAATTATATGTAGGTATTCACTGTGAAAAAATGACATAGAGGTACAAACTCAGTGGTACTTGCTGCAGTTGTCAGTACGACAGTAAGTCTGAGCAGTCCAGCTTCATTGAGAACTTCCACGTGAATATTTTGACTGTTACCTAACACTGATTTTACAGCTGAGTGCTGCTTTCTGCTAGCAGCAGTGGAGGAAAAAATCTTGAAATCTTCAGTGTGTTTTGCTACCCTTTCCCATGCTGTGCTGTTGTTGGCTAATTGTCCAGTTTTTCTGACTTGGCTGCTACATGATGATAACTGCAGTGACTGAGCACGCTGTAGTTGGTCCATGGCGTGTATGTGATGTGCTGCAGTGTTTCAAGACGGGACTGATGGCAGCTGAGATGAACTTAAAGCTTACACTTTTTATTTTTTATTAGAGGGTCCTATCCCTCAGTTATCTGTAGGAGAATCTAATGTATCAGTCATTTCAGTGTGCATCTTAGCCTCTAAATTAAAGCCTTAACGTGCCTGTACCTGCTGTTTGACAGCACCAAACGTTTCCCTGGCTACGACTCAGAAAGCAAAGAATTCAATGCTGAGGTTCACCGCAAGCACATCATGGGCCAGAACGTGGCCGATTACATGCGGTACCTGATGGAGGAGGATGAAGATGCCTACAAGAAACAGTTCTCCCAGTACATAAAGAACAATGTAACACCTGATGGGGTAAGGTTTGTGCTGCTGGAGCTTGGGCATTCATAGAGATGCTGATAACTCTTGCACGCTGACTGCTGTAATAATGCAAAGAAGTCTGATATATAAAATTATGTGACTCATGTTGGATGTTGCCCACTCAAAGGAAGTATTTTTTCCTTCATTAAGGGGCTCTATAATTTACTGTAGAACTTTTGAAAGTGGGACATTTTTGCTTGCTGTGAAATTTAATATTTTGCCTATAAATCCAGGCTTACAGGACCTAAATCTGTGCTGGACCACTTTCTCCCCTCCCTCACAGAGAGAGACTAAATCAGAAGTTTCTGTACAGACTCTCTGCTCTTTCCTTGTCCTGCCCCCACAGCCTGTCATTTTTGCAGCTGTAGTGTTGTAACTGACAGTGAGTGTGTGGTTGTGGGTCAAATCTGTGATGCTGTTTGTGTGACCCTAGAAAGGAGTTCCACTATTCCAGGTGACTGAAAAGGGCCCAAGTTAGCATTTCATTAAAGTCTAGACTATAATACACTTTATTTTAGTACTGCTTCACATTTTAGAGTTACCAAAATATTAGAAGATGGGTAAGAATACAGAGGTGGCTGCTTCTACTTTTTCCAAGTATTAAATTCCTTGCAGATGGCTTGTCTTGCTGCCTGTAATATTCTTGCTTGGTTTTCTTAGTAAGTGATCTTGGAGCTTTATAACATAGCTCCCTCATATCACCTACAACAAACTTCATTCTCTGTCCCTTCATTTCAATGGGGTTTTGAGGTTTCTATAAATGTAACTAGTTAGTAGTTTTTCCTAGCAAATTCTAAAACGAAAGTAATGTAAATGCCAACTTCATCAGCTATCTAGGCAAACAGCAGTTACAGCTTGTATTCAAATGAAGTGAGTCTAGGACTTAGGTCACTAGATAGACACTTGCTCTTTGAACATCTAACAAGTTTTTCACAGCTGAGATCTTAGTGGTCTTAATTAACCACCAGCAAAAGAATTACTAACATTGTGCCATGTTGGAGCCAGAGTTGCCTTTGGGACAGAGCAGCAGCATTGCATGCATGGGGACAATGCAGGCACAGGGATCTTGGATTTTTCATAATCCTGAAACTGGACCACTATGGTAAATTTAATTTGTTGGGTTTTTTTTCCCCCCAAGATGGAAGAAATGTATAAAAAAGCCCATGCTGCTATACGGGATAATCCAGTCCATGAAAAGAAACCTAAGAGAGAAGTCAAGAAGAAGAGGTAAAATTCTCATTCTTTTTAACATCTGAGTGACTTTTCTGTTGGCAATATCTTAGTTACCGTAAAGCAAGCAATCCAGTTTTGCAGTTGTGCTGCCAGTTACATGTTCTGGACCAGATTAAGATACAAGCAATTCTGTATAACTCTGCAGTTAACTCTAGCAGTAGGAATATGAAATTCAAGAACTCTGAACTATTAAAAACATTAAAGAATGCTCGTGGTTTGAATAGCTGGAACAGTATGTATCTTCAGGTCCCAGTGTTTTCAGTGGGAAAGCTGCTTCAGCTGAGAGCTCATTGACTATTTTGTCAGTACCAAAGTATTTTGATTTTTAAGGATGTGTGAGAAAAGAAATCAAGACACAGCTATTGCATTGGGCTTGATTATGGCTATACTTCAGTCACAGAGAGTACAGTTTCCCTCTAGAGAAATTAAAACTGTTCAACCATGCTTTTTGTGGTGCCCTAACTACAGTCTTCAATCATTATAAGGAAATAAAACATTTTACAGAAGGGGAAATATATTCTCCACTTCACTTTTAATCACAGTTATGATGCACTGCTACGTTTTTGCTTTGGACCTACTGCACACTGTGCTTCCATTGCAGATGGAATTGTCCCAAGATGTCCCTCGCCCAGAAGAAAGACCGTGTTGCTCAGAAGAAAGCCAGCTTCCTCAGGGCCCAAGAACGCAGAACTGAGAGTTAAGATAACTTCCACAGTTTTCTGTGAAGGTTCTGAAAAAGTGGCAATAAATTTATTGAGGAAGCAACTGTGTAAGACCAGCTTATTTATATCTTTTATAAAAATAGAGAATATTTGTAATGGTCTAAATGTTATGCACGTGAAAGGGTTTTTTCCTGCCCTCTCGTAACTACTGTGTGAATTGAGTTTTCAGAGAAGAGAGGTGACAGACTTCAAAGACCAAGGCTGCTGCATCAGAATTATTTCTATAAAGAGGAGAAGGAAGTCAATTCGATTGATTTTTGGCATGGTTAATATCAACGACTAAGTATAAGAGCTTACTGCTTCTAACTAGAGAAAGGTACAGCCTTTTAAAAAAAAGTTACACCTGTCTTTCACAATTCTTCAGCATACTTCTTGTTTGGGGGGAGGTCTTGTCTGGATGATAGGAAAAAAAAAAAAAGAGTTTTTTTCCCCTAAAAAACAGTACGTTCTAAAGCCTTTGCCCAAAGGTAACCTAAGGCTTTTGGGCACTTCTCACCTCTAAGCTTTGGCTGTACTGAAACAGGTACTGTCTTGAGCTGAATACTTCACATTATTTAGTTGATAGAATAATTCATTTAATTTAAGCATAGAAGGGGTAGGGACAGAGGCCTTGTTAAGGAAATGTTTATGGGACTCCTGGCAGTTACACACCAGAGCCTTTCCCCTTGACTCCCCACACACTCACCATGCAGCCAGACCACATTCCCTTCCAGTTCACTCCTAGGGTTCCCTTAGCAGAGCCCACAACAACCTGTTCCACGAGGCAATTTATTCCTGGTACAGGAACAACTGGAGGTGCTCCCTCTGAGGAGCACCTCTGGGCTTTTATACCATTCATACTCCATCATCCTTCCCCTGCTGCCAGTGTCCACCTCCTCAGTCCTGCCTCCCCTCTCTGTCCACCCACCTCAGCCATCACCAGCTTTCATCTCCTTATCCTGAAGGGTGGCTCCCACCCAGAGCCCAGTCAGTCTGTGCTTCCCTCTGCAGCCTGCAGGCTGAGCCACCTGGAAGAGGAGGTATTCCTCACCAGCCTTGTCCTCCTCTCCAGGAGGCTGCTTTGCCTCTTCCCTCTCAGTTTCATGGACACTTCTGTGTGCCAATAGGTTTCCCATTAAACTCAGAGAAACTGTTTGCACAATTTAAACACCAGTCAAGCAGGCTACATAGAGGAATGTTTTGCTCTAAGAGACTGGTAGTTGGTGTAATACTGTTATTGAAAAAAAGAGGCCTGTTTACTGTAAACAAGTGTATTATTTTTTTCTCCAATGAAAGCTTCAACTTGATGCAACAGTAATGAAAATGGAGATTCTGTACAACAAACTGCACTATTAAACATTCTCCAGCTGTTAAAGATACCCAGTGATGTTGGGTATTTTAAGTAATCTCTGCCCAAGTAGCAGTCACTGTCAGATTTTTTTCACCAAGAACATGACCACTTCACACTTTTAGGGCATTGCTGGTTAACAAATACTTATTAGTTCATAGTTGAAGCACATTAGCAAGTTCAAGACAATACTTAGCATGAGCATAGTATTTCTTAGACTAAAAGGCTGATGTTCACAAAACAATCCTAACCCAAGCTGCATGTTATTACATCTGGAGATGTATGGAGAAATTACTTTGTGGTCCTGTACTTCAGTGTCAGCATTCTAGGAATTATTTAAGACAGGATGCCTAGAGCAATTAACCTTTCAAATACTTAAAGCTTGTTCTTACATCTGCTGAAAATGAATTAAGGGGCCAGGATTCAGAAGTAGACAGATAACTGCCATTAAAATCATAAAGATTAAACAACTTTATATCTAAAGTATTTATAAATTAAACATTCATCAGGTACATATTGAGCATGTATTCGAGTGTATTGTGGACATCCAATTCTGCATAATTATGAACACATGTAAATCTGAAAAACACAAGGGTGCAGATTAAAGGTGGTAGAGTGGTCATGCTTTATGGAGTGCCAGGATCAGGTGATACTTATGTACTCTTGACTTGAGTCTTAACAGTGACTCATAGATGCTACTAGAAAAAAGGAATAGTAACACATTGCAGCTCACTTAGTAACAGCTAGGAGTGAGCTGGGAAATATCTCAGGCTCCTATTTGAGCAATATTGCACAATCCTGAACAATCCAGCTTCTGTCTTAAAATTCAGATCTAGCTCTTGCTTACATATTTCCTGCAGTAGTTAAAAAAATTGAAGTACAGGTCTGTAGCTAAACGTGGAAGGACAGTAAAGAGGCATAACTGTCCAGAACTATGAATTGTTTCTCATGTCGTACAGCAGATTCCTGCACTATGCAAACTTCCTTTTTTAACTGGTTGGACACATCTGCTATTCAGTATTTTTAAAAAACAGCTTCAGTTTTCATACTAAAGCTAAGTCCACAAACTTGCTTTTCACTATGTGCTACAGCTTAATTTGGGTTAAAGGTGTCCACTGAAGTTTTTGAAACAGATGCTGGTATTGCTGCTAAACCATACAGATGACTAAGAAAAAATATTCTAAAATTCTTGCCTGCCACAGGGCTCATACAATAACTTAATTAAAAATGCTTAACTACTTAAACATTCAAGATGTAAGCATGAGGTAACAATATGTAAACAGAATCTGATTTGTCTCATATTACAACCTATCCATTCTATAATAAAATTCTAATTTTCCACAGTTAAAAAATTATTTAATGTGCAAATTCTGCCATGCCAAGGTATTAGTAAACTTCAGTCTCACAGTTTATTCATAACAGCAGCTTGGACTTGGACACATTACTTGCAGTAGTGGTGATTCTTCATAAAACTGCTTAGGAAAAAAATCCTCTGCAGGTATTTCACAAGCGAGTAGTGTTTTCCACAGAAATGGAAGATGTTCCCTCAGCTGATGTGATGGCACAGTGAACATTTTCATCCTGTTCAAGATCTGACAAAGTGCACAGAACAGTCAAGCATGCAGGGTTCTTGTTTCTGTAACAGCACTGAACACCAGAAGGACTTCTGGCATCTGCCTGATCATCCAGTGGCATGTTCATACTTTGAGAAGCCCTGTCATGAGTTACTGACTGAAGGGCAGGACTGAAAGAACCATTAAAATCTGAGTAAAGAAATATTTTTTTAAAAAGGTGCCGATTGTTTTTATCAAATGTCTTAGGCCACCTTTAGTGGCAGGCATCAGTATTCTCTTCTGCTGGTGGAGAAGCTACGAATCGTTTGTATGAGAAATTTTCTTCCACAGTAAAGTTTTTAAGTTATTGAGTATTAAAGAATGCTCCATTTCCATCTGATTTGCTGTGACTTTCAGGGCAATGCACAAGTACAGTTGTTTCTCTAGTTCTTCATGGATATCAGAAGGAGCACCACGAAGCAGATAGTCTTTAAGGAGCTGACAAGCTTTTGCTAAGTTTGGCTGAATTACTTCAGTGGTACATCTCATTCTGCTTTGGTCACACAGTGTTCTACAGTCTGTACCATAAATGCAGTCCAAATCTGAGTCACACTGACGATCTTTAATTATTTCCTTCAAATTAATTTCTGGCACTATTTTTCTCATGTCTATCATTCTCAAATCATATTTATCATTATATCCCAAGTTTTTGGCACTTGTATCACACATAAGAAAGTTTCCATAAGGTCCATGGAAAATATCTTCCACAAATTCTAAAAGCCCTATAGCTATTTTTGCCTTCCTAGGCCATGATGGAGTGAACCACTGGTCCATGCTTCTTCTGAAGCCAGAGGGAATGAGCAGTTCTATAATCCATGGAAGGCTGATTCCATAGAGAGAGGTATATTCAACTCTTTCAGTCACATAGAGATCCCCACAAAAACCTATCAGCTTGGGAGTATGCTCTTTATCCTGCAAGATCACCATTAATAGAAACTCTTCTAGCTGCAGGAGTGCCCATGCAGATTTTGCCTCAGGCAAAGAGACTCTTCCATCTTTGTTTCCATCAGCGAAAGACAGGACGAGATTAACCAGTTCTGAAAGATTTCCTTGTTCACCCAGTTTTGCCTAAAAGCAACAAATGAAAAAGATTAAGTATGACTTCATTAATTACCTCCAGTCCATTTGCCACTGTACCTCCTGTTACTCTCCTATGAATAATAGGAATAACTGGGTATGTTCTGGTTTTCATTGGTTATGGATGTAACAAGGACCTGCCGTCAGCTGCCTGCAGAGCTTCCTTTTTATTCTGTTTTCATAGGCACTGAGTGTACTATCCTCTGAAAGTACTGCCTTTCTTTGCACTTCAAAATGCAAATATTAAAATTTGATCGTTGTTCTTGTTGGGATCAGTCTTTAGAAAAATTTTATCGAGTACCTTGTTCAATATTCTCTAAGAAAAAATATGCAGAATTCAGAAGTTTAGATCAGGTTTAGTTTTCACCTGATTAGGAATCAGGAATTAGGAATAATGTTATCAACTACAATTTGTCCAATTATTAAGGGTACCAAGACAAAACTGAGTACAAATCCCATAATTACATTAAATACTTAATTTTGTTATTTGATGTAACCACTTCCATTGCAGGACTACAGAGAAAGAAGCCATTGCTGGAATCAGAACTGTTCTATTTTCAACTAGGCAGATCAACTTTTCCAAATTTTCCTAAAAACTACCCTGACATAGCTGCTGCTCACGATTGCTAGAGACAAAGCTGCTGTAATGCATGACAACTGACATCAGCCTTACATCATGTTTTCTATACCAATACTAGCAAAATCTATAGATCTACAAGAAGAATGACAACTTCCATCATTTAAAGAGAAAGGAAAAAAATCTTGATGATTAGTTACTTCAAACTTCAAGATATGCACCTCTGGGAAGAACTATTTTTGTGCTGATTATATTTCTAGCATACAAGGCTCATACAACAGGGTATTCTCCAACTTCAAGAAAACAAGTCTTTCTGTCAAAATAGAAAAAAGAAGACTATACTTACTTTAAAAAGACCATATACCATTTCTTTGAATTTCTCAACAGTGGTTCCTCTTGTTGGTTTATCAAATAGGACTATTTCCTTCCTTGGTTCTGGGTCAGTACCAAAATCAGGTTGAGCAGCTTCTTCCATCTGGCATTTTATAACACTTTGCAGATTTCCCCAGATTCCTAAATAGATCTATGCAAAAAAAAGAAGGGAAAGCTATGAAACACTCTAGAAGTCCATCTGAAGACCACCTGTCCTCCAACCACTGCTTCAAGAGTCAAATGGCAACACAGATCAGAAACTGAATCCTGTGTGCAATGACAGTTTGAACAAGGGCAGTTTCAAAGACAACTCACTGCTGCAGATACTTCAAGACACTGCACTGTCAAAAACCAGACAGCTTCCCAAACAACAGACTGGCATCACTGCCACCTTGGCATGGCTTCTCACGAGGCTGCTGCTTCTATTGGGGATGCAGGACAGTAGAGAAGCTATATGATGTACAAAGTATGCACATTCTGGCAAACTGTGGAAGGGTTCAGCATATATTATATACGTTGCCAAAATACATGTAGTATAAAATAACCATATACCCCTCTACAAACAGGATTAATTTATATTAACGTATATAGGTACATATTCTATATAGTAATTTGTATTATAGTGTATCTTCTCTGTATAGGTGTGTATATATATATATGGATGTGTGTGTATATATATATATATCTATATACACACACACACTCATACACACTCTGCCTGTCACAGCAAATCATTTGAAATAATCTGTATTAAACAGATTCAACTTGCTGACCCTACCTAATGTTCCAGACAATGACATTTCAGCAGGAAATAATAAAACTAGGTTGGATGAGTAAAGCCTTACCTGGTTATTGGGCTTTGTTGACAAACATTTCCCAAAATACAATGTTTCTTTAGCGCAAAGACTACTACATGCTGACCCATCAATAACACCAGTCTTGTATTTATCACACTGAAAGAAACAAGGAGAAAAATACTTAACAAATTGCCTAAGAAAGGAGGCAACAACTGCATCTCTTCCAACACCTTCCAAAACCTAAGAAAAAATTTAATAACCCTATGCCAAAATAAGGTTAAGGTTTTATCTGTAACTGAAGTTGTAATCTTAACTGCAGCATGATGGAATATGAGAATTTGATTAAATCACATGTGGCACTGACTGAATTAGTCAAACACTTCAGAAAGCTATACTAAATAAATATACTTACTATAATACACTAAGTAAATATACTTACTATGATTTTCCTACAGTCATGTCCTCTGCACAGTTCTGTGTAGGTGGAGTACTGGACATACATGATCCAGCTGCCAATAAACACGACTAACCAGGAGATGAAGAGATACTTGATCCGCACATACGACAGACGGACCTAGAGCACACAGAGAGAAAATATTGTTTGTAATTCACTGAGCAGCAGTAAACATCATTTACTGTTTCATCTTTAAGGAATTTGACTTCCACAGTGATAAAGTAAGCAGACTCCATTATATGGAACATTTGCTTCCTTCAGTGAACAAAACTGACAACAGAGGCTCATTTGACTTATGTAAGTAGAAAATTGAGATATAAATAAATAGAAGAAAAGGTGTCAGACCCTCACAGTGCAAGCCAGACTGCAGGAACCAATTTGATCAAAATCATAAACTTCCAGAGCTCAACTGAGTGCACATTTCTCTAAGACCAGTTACCTATGTTCCAACAGATCAGAAATTTGGATAAAAAATAATCTGTGTTAATGTGTAAATATGCAAGATAGTGATACAATGAGTAGGGTGGGTATCAGGGTCTGTGGCCTCACAAATAGGGTTTTCACAGGGCAGAAGGAAAAACTATAACTCAAGAACTGAGAGAGAGCCAAGTGTCTTACAAAAGGAGTGCCGTTTTGATCTTTTCCTTTTTTTTTTTCTCCTCCTCAGAGTCTGGTATGCTAACAGGTTGATTTTCATATATCAGGATCAGAAACTAATTAGAAGATCAGGATCAGCTTTAGCAGCGGGAAAATGCATGAGAGCAGCTATATTTGGTCAGTATAAGATCCATTTCTATCAGTATCCTGATTTTCAGCAATAGCTATAAAAAGATGCTGTCAAAGACTGATAGCATGTATATACAAAGAGTGCTCCCAGTTTCCTCTAGAAAAATTTACTAAGCCAGATGTGATATTCTATATTTAGTAAATCTCAAATCATTTATCTCTCACCAATTTACCCGGATACCCTTAAAAATCCATATAAGCTTTTAGCATCCACAACAAACTTTAGCAATTAATTCACAGGTCTACTATCCAAGGTGAGGGACTGGACTTTATTTTGCCGAAGTCTGATTCATAACAGCTTTGTCTGAGAGCCCCTAGTTCATATACTGGAAGAGAAAAATGAACAATCTCTGTCCACTCTGTCCCCATCTACATGACTTTGTAGGCCTCCATAACACACCCCTTCCTATGATGTCCCCTCTTTTCGAAACAGGTCCTAACTTGACTGTTCATCATAGAGAAATTATTCTATATGTTTGGAAAAGATTCCAAGAAAGGTAGTAATAATGAGCAGTTTTGCCATCACATACAAACACAGAACTGCAGCAGATTGAAATAAGCAATTTTTTAAACCAGAAAGACTGCCGTAATTTACTAGTATTTATTAAAATATATCAAACAACCAGCAAGCACTACACCCTTTCTCTTGGAAATAAAATATCCAGCAAAAGTCAGTTTCAAAAGACCCAAAGGTGATTCCAATCCATAAAGCTGTGGTCCTGCCACATGCCTCAGCTGTGCACCCCTATTCCTTCACGCCTTCACACAACTCACTTGACAACCTTAAAACTACCTGGTTTAAAAAAAGAAAAAAAGAGAGCTACAATTAACTTTTTATTCCAGTGATATTTTAGAGACGGGTTTTATAATTTTGAGGTTTTTTAAAGCTATTTCTAATAACCCTGTTATGTAGCAGAACATGAAGCACTGATAATTTTAGGGAGAGCTGTTTCATGTGTAAAAACTGCTTGGGAACCAAAGCTTCTAGGACAACAAACCCTGTTCATTCCTCAGTGTTTCTTGCTGAATCCTGTCATGAACCTTTATAATACACTTTAAACCAAAGCGCTGTTTAATGAAATTTTGTATTATTGTATACATTTAGTACAATCTTAGAGACCAGCAGAGGCCTTCAGGCCTCAGGATCACTGCAGAATACTGACCGTTCTCCCAGCACAGATACTGTATATATTGTCTTCCTCCTTAGGCAGAAAGGGAATGTACTTGAGACCAAAAATCCTCTCCAAATGCCATCTGACTACATCATGTATTTGGCAGGAAGTTACAGAGAAGGTAAATTTATTTTGAGCTCAGCACTGTGCCAATGGAGTCATGCTGCTTTTGACTTGCAAAAGCTGCCCATCCAGTTCAGAGCATGGAGAGCAGCATCCCTCTGCTTACAGACAACCAAGGTTCCACTCGCTGCTTCAGAGGGAATTACTTTTCTAAAAAGGACTTGCTCATCATGCTCAGCAAAAGGCATGATCATTATTTGATTTCTTCCCATACATTCCCCCACCAAATTTTCATTTTCTCCCCAGAATGGGTCTGTGAGCATAAACACACTTAGCTCCCTTCACCTGGCACATGCACACGCTGCCCTAATGCAGGGACAAGGCTTGCCTGAGCTGCTTTAGTCACACAGATGATGCACCTTGAACACAAGGACTTAATACCTGCTCATTTCTGAGCAAGAAGTCCCAGGTAGCATTTAGGGAGCAACACATATATATGGACTCTGTTTGAAACTGTGACAAACTGCCAGGAAACTTGTCATAAGAACATTTTTAGGGCAACAGAATGGCTGAGAGTTCCAAAATTATATAAAAAAAAGGAAGAAAGCGTTCAAAACAAGGAAATGGTTTCTTTTTTCAACTCTACTGTTCCATCAAGACTTAAATATGAGCCAGGGAATGCAAGAATGAGGAAAGCACTTGCAATCCTTGATGTTACAGATTCAACTTCTTCCATCACTTACATGTTCTGCTAAGTCATGTGCACTGAATAATAATTAGACATTCATTCCCTGAAATAGAACTGGAAAACCGCTTCTGGCAAAACTCAAGTCTGGATGTACTCCAAAGCATATGGAGAGTAGTGAATCAACATGCAACATATAACTTGACAGATTTTTGGTAAGTGTACATTTTATTTAAAACACTTTTATGGTAAGAGAGTATGAAAGTGTTTCTTTGTTTAATAGTACAGAGAACTTAATTCTGGAAAGTGTTACACGTAACCATAGTGTAGTAATCTTCTCCAAATCAGTTGCTCACTCCATTTGTCATATATGCCTGCAATAGAAGAGGACAGATGAAAAAAAAGTAGGCCAATCATGTTAGAAATTGTTTTGTTCTCTGTTCAGACTGATTTGTCTATCACAGGAGACACTTCAGGTAGGCTGACATGATGTCAGAGAGAAATAGCCCACACTGTTTTGGATGCCAGGAAAAGGACACGTTCACATCTTTAAAAGCAGACAGTTCATGCTTACGATTGTGTCAGTGTCTTAAATTATTTTCTATCTTGAGTAACCAAAGTGAAGAAATGGAGCTGAGGTATCTTTTGAAATAAAATAATGATCAAGATGGAAAATGGGACATCTCTCCTTAAAAGGTGAAGCAAAGCAAAAGGGATTAAAATCTTAGAGCAAAGAGATTATTTAGGAAACTTCTGCTATGTGGGGCTTTAAACTTGCTTATTCTTTGGCCCTCCAAAGACAGTCTCTTGTACATTACTGAAGACCATGAGGCACCTTTAAAGAGTCTGTAAACTTGGTCCAGAATCTATAAAGTCCAAGTTCCACACATGCAAGTGCTCTTTTTATGATTATTGTCAAAAGCAATCATGCTGACTAGTCCTCAGCCTCACAGTACAATTGATAACTACAGCTATCAGAAAGAACTTCAGGGCAATGTCCCTTAAATTTGGGACACTAACTCTCCTTGTCAAACAAAATCCCAGTGTTAATCGCCCAACTGTAAAATCCTATAAATACCATTAAACTATTTTTGTGGTCTTTAGTGGTGTTTAAAAGTTTGTCAGGTTTTAAGGTATTTTTGTTGGGTTTTTTACTATTATTACAGGATTTGCAGTCAAAGCAATGCCAAAGCTTTGTATCTCAGAGTTACTATTCTTCATAGTGACAGGATTTATTCAGGGAGGCCCTAACACTAAGTTTTGGCCGGAGCCAAGATAGCTGAGAGTGTGCCCTGCTCCTTTTACGTGAGCTGACACATGGCAGGACCTTTTTTTTAGGCTCAAAGATTATCAACTGATTACCTATGGATCTTGCATTCTGTGCAAAAGCTAAAGCGTGCATAAAGTAAATTTGCTACAGAATATCTGTTGCAACCCAGCTCTTAACATCCTGCTCCCATTAGGACAGAAAAGCTGGAACAAGTATTAAGTTCTGTCTCGCAGAACCTGATGTTCTGGCAATTCATTTCACAACATAATGTTCAAGAAGTCTGGAGCACCAGCCAGCAAAAGCTGGAATTCACTCAGTGATAACCTTCCACTGTACAAATATCTCCATCTCCCCCAGTGTGCTACTTGAAATGCCGCATAGAAACACTGCACAAGTCTTTCCACCTTGCTCTCTAAGTGAGTGGTAAAGTTAACTCACTGAGGGCTATGAGCATCATCTTCTTTGGAGGCAAATCTCAATAAAGCACTCAGCAATCAGTGTAGTTAAATCATTACTACATTTGTCATGTACCAACAGTCACATGCAGTGACAAAGCCATTATATCGATAGTTTATGCCATTCCATGGAGGCATCAAATATCAACATACACGCACTAAAACAGGAAAATACATTTGAGTTCACAAAGCCACTATTAGATCGCCTACAAGTCCATAGAATATGCAAAATCAGCTCTCAGTATAAGAAAGTATAATCAGATTTTTTTTTTAAATCTGCAATAGAAACAAACAGTTAACTTCTTTGGCTTTTCTAAGAAATAATTTTGTGCTCTTTTTGTTTCTTAGCAGGTTTGAAAATCACATCTTTTGCTTGGAAGGCCTTGAATTAATTTTGAGAAGTGTAGTGAAGAATGTTATCAGATATGATGATAAGAGAGACTAGCAAGGCAAAGGAACCAAACAATTTGGAGACTCCTAATTTGAAAGGTAGCGTATAGATAATTCATTTTTATTTGTATTGAAGGCTTCATGCCATGGAATCCAAATATTGTACAAGTGTCTATTTCAGTAAATAGACCTACAGTAATCTTTTTGGTTTAAAACCAGAGTGATATGAACACAGAATTACTATACATACCTTGAAACAAATACTAGAGAGGGTAAAATTGTATCTGTATGCTTGTCATTAAACATTACACCCAACTCCAGGTACTTCCAGAAAGAAAAAAATATTTCTCCTTGTCTGAAACTTTTCCAGATGAGGAGAAATTCAAACATTCAAGGTTTTTAAAATGCACCAATATAAAGTTCAAAATTTTTTAATCCAATGATCGCTAAACATATCAACACAAACACACAAGAAGCATATATAATAAAAGTAAATATTATTTATCTCCTCCAACTCAACAAATGTTCACCTTAGTTACAATCTAGTTAAAATACAACCCAGTGGATAACATCAAGCTACCATAACGTCATGACTGACTGATATTTCACCGCACATTTCCTACGGCACAACAGCCACAGTACTTCCAACCAAAACATCCTTACTCTGCTAACTGAAGTCATGCAAACATGTACTTGAATACAGAAATACAAAAGCGTGTCTACGAACATATAAGGAAATGCATGGAGCAGCAGAAGACAAGGGCCCGACATTAATATTTTGGAAGACACGCAAAAAAGGGCAGGAGTTGCTCCTGTAAGCGGGTCCCTGCGCTGTCAGGAAGGATGGCTGCAGCGCGGGCGATAGGTGTAAAGCAGGGGCGCGGAGCAGAGCACGGGGCTCCGGGGCGCGGCGGTGCCGCAGGTGTCGCTGCCCCGCCGTGAGCTCGGGGAGCCGCGGGCCGCCCGCCGCGTAACAGGTCCCGCTCCGCAGAGCGCCCGGGGGCGGCGGGACAGGCCCGATCCGGCCGGCAGGCGGGCGGCGAGAGGCACCGCGGCCCCGAGGCCGCCGCCACCTGCTCCCGTGCCCCGACACCCGCCGGCCGTGCCCGTCACCGCCGCCTCCCGCCGGAGGAGCGGCAGCGTGGCGCAGCCGAGCCCCGGCCACCGCCAGGCGCCGGCGTGAGGGGAGCGGCGGCCGCGCCGGGCCGGGGGAAGCGGCGGGAGTCCTGCGGGAGGCGCCCGCTCCGGAGGGAACTTTGCGGGGAGGGACGGGCGCCGGCAGCGGCCCCTGGCCGGCCTACCTGCGCGGAGTGGGGCTTCCTCAGCCAGGCCCCCGGGAAGAGCCGCCTCGCCATGGCAATCACACATCCCCGCAGCGGGCGGCGGTCGGAGGCGGAGCGGTGAGGAGCGCTCCCCCGCCTGCCGCTGCAGCCGCGCCGCCCGCTTCGCTCGGCTCAGCTCGGCTCGGCGGGGAAGAGCCGCCCCGGGCACCGGTGGCTGTCAGCGGGCAGGGCAGGCGGGCGGCTGCCGCCTCAGCCTCCGCTCACGCCGCCGCTTCGAGGAGCGAGGCGGGGCTGAGGCGGGAGGCGAGCCCCGCCCGCCCGAGCCCCTGGGGCTGTCCCGGTCCCTTTTCCCCCAACAGGGCCGCCCGGAGCCCGTGGAGCCGACAGCCACCCCCGAGCTCCCCTCGCGTCTGCCAAAGAGTGCTCGGGGCGCTGTCTGGGGACAATTATGGGTAAGTCAGTTAATAAATAACGCGTGTCGTTGATTGCCGACAGGCTCCTGTCATTTACTGGGCAGGGTATTAAAAACAGCTGCAGGCTTCTTGCATTCTTTAAAAAACCCCAAAAACCAAAACAAATCCCCACAAAACCCCAAAAAGGAATAGTTCCTCCAAAATAAGGAAGGAGTGTTTATCTGGACCCATATTAACACAGATAAGCAATTTTTTTTTGCCATGAGGTTGGTGAGAACAATCCGAATAGGTTGCCCAGAGAAGCTGTGGACACTCCTGTTGAAGGCCAGGTTGGACAAGGCTTCGAGCAACCTGGTCTATTGGGAGTTGTCCCTTCTTGTGGCAGGAGGGTTGGAAAAAGATGATCTTTATGGTTGCTTCTAACCCCAGCCATTCTATAATTCTACATTAGTGCCATAAAGTGAGGAGAAGTTACCTATTTCTTCTTCAACCAGGGATCTCTCAGCCCTTCCTGCATTGTAGGAAGCCTTAGTCCAAATGAAATTTGTGGGAGCACTATTAAATTCAAGTAAAATCATCCTTCCTTCTGCAAGGTTTGGGTTTTGTCCAGTCTTCTTGTGTTTATGACTTGATTGTGACTTCTTTTAATGGAGCGTGTTAACAGAGTCACAGCCAGAAACTGTCTCCAGTCCTGATGCTTTTTGTCTATGAGACTTCAGGCACAAAGATTATACCAAGGTGTTGGGATAAAAACATAGCAAGTTATGGCTTTTGGTGTTCAGTGCACTTACCAAAGAATACTGCTTTGATGAAAAGACAAGTCAAAAATACTACTGTAAGGATAAGCTGCCACTTCTTGGCAGGATTTACTCTTAAGGAAAGATGGTTATGTGGAAACCAAATGGTAGGAACTCACAAAGAATTTAGAGATTTGTGCTTCAAGATTCAAGAACAGTCTGTGACTGTTCTTTGAATAATATGATCATTGCCAGAATCACCCTGAAGTATAAATCTGAAAATTAATTAGTAAGATTTGGCACTCCTGTAAAAGCAGTCCCGGCTTTAATAACAGCCAATGACTCTCACGGGTTTTTCTTCTCTTCCTATTCAGTAGGCCCAGATGGCTGTGCTTTCTGCATCACCTCCCTCTACAGTTCAGTGGCTTGCACAAGTTTAGGTGGGTTATGGGCATGCAACGGAGCAGCAACACAAGAGGAGGCCACAGAGCAAAACATTTTAACATTTTGCTGAATAATCTGAAGCCCTTACTTCATCCAGAACTCTATGCCAAGCCATGGAATGACAGGCTGGGAGTAATTGTGAAATGTTCGTTCCATATGGCTGGCGAGGATCTAAATGTTTCATTCCTGTTACATTTAGATCCAAACAGTTACTGGCATATGTTCATTAGGGGATATATTTTTCACTTAGTACATGAGATCTTCATCATCTGTGAGAGCATGTGCTTTATTCCAGCACTGAAATGTTTAGTTCTTCTTCAAGTACTCTTTGTGTCCAGGCTTTGCTAAATGCAAAAAAATAAATCTGTTTCAGCCTTTTTCAGTTACCTGTTAAATTGCCAGTTAAGCCTCAGTAGAGAGCTCCCATGAAAAGCTAGGCCACGTAAGCCAGAACAGTAACGGGAATTGTGTAACGTGCACTGAATCGATATTCACAGAATGTGGAAACCCAAAGGAATATTCTAGACTGGGGGGCAGATGCAGAAAAACCACACAGGTAAAACATAAGTCATATTAATGTATTATTTATGTACAGCCTTTCCATTCACACGTTTCCATTCTGCAGTTCACACATCATCCATTTTTGTAGGCTCACACCAAAGCTTTGCTATATCCTAATGTCCAAGCAGTAGAAGCTATGCTGATTTATCACTACCTGTTAATTTTTAAGTTTCCTATCCAGCTATAACAACACTAAATGTTGTTATTTTAGTGATGCAGGGTTTTTGTATCAGAGAGAAATTGACTGCTAGTGATACAACGCAGAGTTTGTCACTCACAATGTCAAAAGGTAGATACGGTTTTACAATACCTTCTTACATTCACCTGCAGTTCCATGACAATTTGGAGCTTATTACATATTAAGCATAACACAGAAAAACCAAAAAATGGCTGCAGAGACTGAAGCATCCAGGAATTCTGGACATATAAGGCATGAATATATGAGACAAATCAAAATACTGAAAAGCTACAGAGAAAAATGTGAATTCTTCAAGATAGTCAGTATAATGTGCACCTTTAAAGTGTAATAAATAATTTTCTCCAATTTCTTTTGAAGGCAAGACTCTGTAACCTGAGCAAGTAATACAGGTTTTAACATCACATGAAAGCTAAACATTAACTTATTGCAGTGGCGTTGGACTTGCTTCTTTCAGTTATTTGAAGCAGCTGCACCCACATACTGATTTAACTCAAATGCTGTCATAAGAAACTCCATGGGAAATCCTCAGGGTTCGCCCACTCTCCCCACCATCATATTATATGCAGAGAGCCTCTGGCTAATGTTGATAATCACAAGACTTCTCTTTTTCACAGCAGCTTTACCAACTTCCAATCAGCCTAGCTTCCCAGCACAGATTAATGCTGTTTTGCTCTGGATATGCCTGAGAAATATTCTATGATCCTGAGCAGCTACCGCAGTCTTAAAGTATTACAGCCCCCCTAGAATGTGATGCCCTAGCACTTACCATTGCCCAGGTTTGTAGCTACATTTAATAAGTGTATTTACACGATATATAATATGGTAATGTTTTAAAATAAAATAACCTGCATTTCCTAAAATAAAGTCTAGAAAAATGTAGAGGTTTCTCTCTTTTTGTGCTACTCAGCTATCTGCTTGCTCACATATCTGTCTAGGAGTCTATTTTTATACATACTCTACTTTCTTAGGGCTGTCTTTGTGGATGAGAATGAAGACCATCCAACCTTTATATCTAAACTTTCCTTCATGTTCCTTTCAGAGAGAGATATTGTTTCCTTCCCCTTTGCAAATTTCTATGAACTCTGACTTAATCTGTGCATTAGCTTCAATTTTATCCTAATAGATTATTTCCTCTTATCTCCTATTCAGATTCTTATAAATGCTAATGCTTCTGTTGCATGAGTAGGTGGAGCCATCTCTCACCCAGAAAGCAGATACAGCCTGTTAAGGATTCCCTTGTGGCTTAACTTGCTATAAACAAATCATTAATCTATTTGAGGAAACAGACTCTTCCAGCCAACAGGTTTCATTTCTAAGGCTCTATTTATATGGCCACTTTAATCTCACATAAATTCACCCTGCTGCTGAAGCAGATGGTGTCACCTTCTCTTTCTGTTGGTGCCTACCTTCTCCCTTGGGCTGGCACAAACATTTCTGTTGTTGTATAAAGAACTAGATCAATGATCTGAACTAGAAACTAATCTTGACTCTTTTCTCCTCTGAGATAGGTTAGAGGCACTCCAATTCCTTTCATCAGCAGTTTGGACTTAAATGGGAGCAAAAGAGCTCTTTGTAACCTCTGAAACTTTTATCTTATTTAAACAAACATTCTTGAAAATATGTTTTACTGTCAGATAAATTATATAAATGTATGTGACTGATTTGTAGCTCTTGACTGAGATTAGATATAATCACTACTATTAAACATTCAGAGATACTGATTAATTTGACAGACAAGTCTTTGCTTTGAGAGACATGATGTTTACTCTTTTATTCTGGTATATTTCTTAAAATTCAAAATGGACTAAAAAATTTACAGTAAATGTGTTTTAATAATATAACATATCTAGAGTAAATAGGTCTTCAAAAATCCAGAATAGAAAGCTTTACATGTTACAATCCTGTATACATTAGAGGACTAAGAAAACTCCAGAAATACTGTGCTCAGAAAAAAAGATTTGAAGGTGGTAAATTGTAAGCAAATACTAAACAACAGTTTGCATTTATGTTTGCATTGTTTCAAAGTCTACAAAGACAACACAGTTCAGATTTAATCAGCCAGTAAAATTAGGTTTCCTTTGTAAATATCCGTGCTTTCAAGTTACTTCCTCTATTAATTGCTGGAGTTACAAAGTTCAAGAATTTTACCCAAGATTAATTGAGGTTATATGTTAAAATGCATGGTCAGAGTACACTTGCTAGCATTAATCTATTTCTGGTTTGGAAAGCCTTTTATAATTTTCAGATAACTTATTTTCAACATGGTTATTTTACTTAATTATGTTGTTTCCTTCTTTGAATGAAAAGATATATAACAATAACTTTAAAAATAAATAATCAAAATGAAGTTATAATCCACTCTAAACTTCTGTTCGCACTACTTGAAGAAAAATACTTCTTTGTTCTGTTATTTTATGCTTGTGGTAGTCACCTGTTAAATACCACAAACCTTTCATAATAGAAATGTTGGTCTTAATTCCTATTTATGGGCTTTCCAATAAACAGCCTAGTTGGCATTTCCCAAGATTTCCCCCCCCGAATTAATGCTTGCACCTTCCTGCTTACTTTATAAGGTAGCTCAGAGAGCTAGGAAATACCCAAGTCCTAGCCCTCACTCTTTAAAAAATCCTCTTAAGTTCTAAACAGTAGATTCCAGTAGTGAAGCTGGTACATATGATAAGAGAAAGTCAAGATGAGAAGGAGATGAGCAGAATTCAATTCAGAAAGATGCTAATTTTTACCTCCTAAGGAAGTATAATATTGGAACAAATCACTGAGCAGGGTAGTACATTTTTCAACACGTGATGCACTTAGGAGAGCTCTGACCTAAGCACAAAGCAGAAAACAGCTGCAATGGTTTAATGCATTGCTACCCCCAGCTGTCTTGCTATTCCCTCTGCCCGAGGTCATTTCCACAACAGAACTCTTTCAGCTCACAGTCGAGCACATTTGCTTTCATTGCCTGAGAAGTCAGTTCATGCTAAAATGCTAGACTGTGAACCTCAGCTAGTGAGGTACAGCTCTGCCCTGCCTTCTGCCAGCTATGGTGTAGAGGAGAAAAGTGGGCAGAAGAACAACTACAGATAGCAGAGCTGCTGTGTGAAGCCCTTTCCTTGCTCATCCTCTACTACTCACACCTACTCTCATGCTGTTCTCTCATTTCTGCCACACAGTTCTTTGTGTAGCTGAATGGTGAACTGTCTGCTGAACTCTAATTAAAAATAACACAGAAAAAGGAAAAAGCCACATCCGTTACCCATTTTGACTCTGCATGCCACTGCAGAGTGCCATATTCAGAAATGCAGGAATACCTTGACATTTGGAAGAAGTGGCAGAAACAGGAACAACTTAAAATGGGGTACAGTGAAAACCACTTCAACTCTGCCCTAAAAGTGATATCTCCTCATAATATATACTCCAACCCAGTGATTTGTTGGGCAGTATGAATGAAATGTTGTGGTATATAGGAATTTGAACTGCTAATCATTATGTCAGGCTTTAAATCATGTACAAGTAAATCTGCTTCAGTTCACAGGCTTTAATGAAGCTGGAAATCTGGTCCCATAAGCAAGAGTTAGTACAGTGTAGTGGAATGCCTTATCAAACAGTCTTCATGATATTGATAAAAAATAATCAAAACATTACACTTCATCTTACTTTTTTGGGCTACATTCAAAACCTCTATACATGAAATTTAGAAATTTTGAACTGAATTGTTAGAGGATTCTAGCAGCACCCTTGAAAAAGCAGTAATGATTTGAAGAAATCTCTAGGAAAAAAGCATTTCCTTTTAGGAAACTTCTAATTGTAAGGTCAAATTTTTAGGTCAAAAATAATTTTAAATGTATTTTTAATAGTAGCTTATTGAAGTTGGTAATTTTGGTAATACACGAATTTTCTTTAAAAACTTATCACCACTTACGAAGACAGCATCAATATTACTGAAATTCCAAACTCTTAATATATACATGTACAGTTAATCTACTTAAGTATTTATCATTGGTTTCTTTCCTAGATAAAATAGTTTTTACTTCTCTTTAAATAAACAAAACAACAAACAGACAGTCAGGGATATTCCTGTCACAGAGCAGATGCCTTTTTTGATCCCTAGAGTAGGCAATGTATGGATTATATATTAATTAATTCCTGGAGCCTACTTTATGGAAAGTGCTGTGGGATTGTTGATCGAAAATGCCAGTAGGCATTAAGTAGTAAATGAATTATTTGAAATTTGTCAACATCTAAATTTCTACAGTACTTAGTAGGAATTCCCACTGTAAATATAATTCTAGAATTAAGTAAAATTGTTTTATTCTTAGATTGATTTTTTTAGAAGGAAAAATGCTGTTTTAAGCAAAGTAGGGAGCTGCTTTCACACACAAATTTTCTTATATCATTAGAAATACCCAGGCAGAATAAATTCAGTAGTCTGAAATACATTCTTTGGGTTTTTTTTCTTTGTAATAGTACATATTTCTGAACAACAGATTTTTATCCATCCATAGAGCATAGTAAAAGAATGACAACACAGTAAATACCAGGTTTGGAGCAGCAACAGTTTAAAATGCTATAAAATAAAATTTTAAAAATAACCAAGTTTATGCTAATGTAGTATGAAGTATTATTATTTTTAGCTCTATGCTTCATTAAACTTTGAGGTAAGTATCACTACAATAACAGATTGACTATACCATTCCAATATGCTAAAAAATACCTTGTCAAATTAGGCTTATGCCCAGTTCTTACAAGGCTCTGCAAGTCTGGTGTTGCAGCTCTCATTGATCAGTTCTGCTACAAGCTTTTACAGCAACACTGAAGTTCACAATAGAAGTTGTTATTTTTGTACTGCCCCCTCACAGCTCATTTTAGTTCTGTATCACAGACACACCATTCCGCCCCTCCACTCATCAATATTATTCAATTGTTTTTAATTAGAGTTTATTACAAATCTGGATAATATCTACTATGAAATTTGCAGCACAGCTGAACCAAGTTTTTGCCTGAACTAAGGGTGTGTAGAGATCACCCAAGAAGCAGACGGTGGTCAGAACTTACTAAAGCAGTCCAACTGCTAAAGAAAATGCATCGTGGAACTGAAACTAAAGTAACTTTGTTGTCTGACAGTGTGGTATCTGTAAGAACACAGGCCTTAAAGATGTATTTTAAGACTGCCCTGTATGAAAGTACATCAGAAATCATGCTCTCTGATTCCTTGGCTTTTGTTTAAAAGTAATCTCAGCTGCATTTTATATACAATCAAGTGTATTAAAAATGGCTAAATATATAAGAAATAAACACTTGCAGTTAATTAAATCTTTTATTATCTCAAAGGAAACACATTGAACACATATCTTTTGTGCTAAAATGAATATATTCAGTGTCATTATGGTGAACAGTGCCACTCTTGTGCCTGCCCTGAGATCTCATTGTACATAGGTTCAGAGTCCTCTTTCCAAACACAGCATTCAAATGACACCACCATCACTCTCAGACAGAAGCTGCAGCAGATAAAGCATTTTCTTTTGACTGAGCAGGAAATCAGGCCCTTTCTAGATAATATTTATATTTAGATTTATTTAGTTCAGCATAGCTGAACAAAAGGAAACAATTCACAAACCTACATTTCCAACCCACAACACCAATTTTGGTTTGGGATTTGGGAGTATATCTGAAAAAAAACAAGTTGTGGGTGAGGTAAACTGAATGGTTCTCTGTTCAAAGAGAGTCTTTGTTAGATCTTTACACCTCTAGGAAGGGTTAAGTTGTAGCCAGTCAATGCAGTCATTGTAGTTGACACAAATAGTGTGATTTCTGTGAAAATATTTCAAATTACTACAGATATTTATTTTCTCTTTCGTTTAGATATGTATTAAATAATTTGTTATAGTTTAGGCTGACCTTGATGTGAGATTTGCAGAGTTTTCAATCAACTTATTTTGTGACTTCCTCTTTATACACAAACAGACTTACTGTGTATTGACATCCCAGCTTTTACCTGTTTTATCCCAGCTTCTTGTTCTCATTGTGCAATTGTCCACATAAAAATCCCCTCTGCACAGTACTGTTTGAACGTGGACTCATTTACACTGAGGATATAGGTTTATATCTAGTTTTACTTCTAGTCAAACTCTAACCACAAATATAATTTCCCATCAGGAATCAACAGTTACAATTTGTTTTAATTCAAAACCAGAACAAAGTGGTAACTATACAACTTTCCCATCTCTTTTTTTACCCTATCCATCTTCCCAGCCGTCATGTGAGATTCAAAGTGCATTCTAAACATAAGAGAATGATATTTTCAATAAATTTGCTGTTTCTGATTAAAAAAAAAAAAAGAGAGAGACCTGGATTTACAGGTCTAGCAAGTAAGAGTGCCCTTTTCACCACAGGCTATCCGTTGGTAATTAAATCACAGCAGTAATCTGATACAGCATTAGATCTTTAGTTGCGTGATAGCACTGTCAGAGGCATTTTACATCCTAGAACCTGCAATAAATTAAAAAGTCCTTGGAGACCATCACTACTTGACCTCTTGGTCTGCTGAATTCCAGGCAAGGCAGAAAAAAATCAGTTCTACTTTTAGCAACCTCCTGCACATTAGTGCAGTGTCTTATCAATGCTTGCCTACATTTCCTTCTATCTTTGGCAAGTACAGCTCTAGAATTGATCCTGAGAAATTTGAGACAGCTGGTAAAGTTCCTGGGAGAGACAAGCTGACAACAGTCTGTTGTAATTTGAAGGAGAATTAATCTATAGCAAACTGACTTCTGATGTAGATAATCTTCTCACATGCTTATTAGGCCTTTCCCTTTGTGCATTGTCTTCTTTAATTTGTCTCAGCTTTTTAGGGTGTTTCCATATTGACAAGCCCTTTGAATGTGGTCTTTCTTATCCTGAAGTTGTCTTCACATCTGCTGATGGCAGGTTTGGATATTCTCTTTTGCATCTCTCCTGGGCAGGTGGGTGGACCTACCTGGGTGTACTGGGGCACAGCAGAGCCATCAGTCCCCTGTGTGGCCATGGATGCTGCCCAGTGAAGGACACACGTTGCCCTTGACTGCAGCCAGGCTGAGCCCATCACATGGCACTTCTCAGCAGCAGGGCCAGTGTCCCCGCTTGGCAGTCCCGCTTGGCAAACTTCTGCTTTCCTGACTCAAGAAGCAGCTCATTTGTCCCATAATCAGAAATACCTCAATTGTTCACTTCTTAAGTTGCCCATGATCACGGAACATGCATTTGGTATCTGAAAGACATGGCAACCCACGGGAACAAACTGAAGATCAGCTTATGGTTCCCTTTTGGCTTGTTGTAGGTGTTTCATCCTGCAACTTAAAAGAAGGAAATAAACCTTTTCTCTCTGCATTTCCATTTTGACATGAATATTTTTATCACCTCTTCTGCTACCTCAGTTCTGTACTCCCTCTTCAATATGTACATGCTCTCAGCTCCTGGGCCCCTGAAGTCTGCAAGCAGACCTGTCTGCAAATGAACCTATTTTTACACATACATGTATGAATTATACATACATTAATACATAATATACATTTATACATTAATGTTTTTCAGCAAGAGTGGTTCACTGAGCTGCCACCTCTGCATGGCTCCCAGCACAGGGGAGCCAGTATGTGTCTGAGCAGAAGTGAGTGCAACCTTAGATGGCAGCAGCTGTTGGACAAGAGTGGCTGAGCCAGGTAACTGTACCCTCACCTACAACTGCAGAGAAGAGATGGATTTAAAGCCCCTGGCTGGTGTTCTGCTCCCCATCCCCCTCCTCAGCCCAGGTCTCCCCTGCCTCTGGAGGAGTAGGCTCAGGGGACTGAACCAGCAGAACCATTTTAACCACTGCTGTGGGCTTAGTTTATACTGCTGAGGGTAGGGAGCAGGTCAGAGGAGCACCCAGGTGGGCTGGGTGGGAGCTATGGCAGCATCCTGGGAGGGAAGCAGCAGGACTGCCAGCTCTTGATGTGCTTTGTAAAATTCACCTTTCCACCTTGCAGCAAAAGCTGACAGAGGGGATGACTGGATATTTAACTAATATTTAGAGACTCATTACAAAAGAACATAGCACAAGGAAAAAAAAAAAAAAAACCTGTCTGTTCTAGCAGCCCCACATTTTAGGGATAGAGTCAGGACTGTATAGATATAGATGTGTCTCAGTGCTGGTATGAAACAAGTCAAAATAGAAAATAAGTGATTGATGTAATAAGAACTGATTTTGATCCTGTTTCTGTATACTTTTTTTAGCTGAATGCAGATAAGCAATACTGTGTTAGAACAAAATCTGGGCTTTCAGGCTGAAAGAACATGACATCAATGTGGAGTGATCAAAATATGCGTGTGACAATAGCTATTACATTTGGATTAGCTAAAACACTCGGATTGCACCTTTCAAGTAAGCATATCAAAGTCAACAAATGTAACAGTATCATTATTTCATAAGTATTGCAAGACTGAAGCATGCAACTGGTGATTTGGCAGGTGTGTCAGCCGGGACTATTTACAGTTTTTTGTGCAGCCCCCTGGGGCTGGAAGCAGAGGGGGCTACTGCCTTATCTTCAGCCCCCACAGCTGAATTTTCTGGGATGCAAACAGCTCTTCAGCCCCTGCTAAGTGTTAGCAGGGTCCTGTCATGCTGCACTGTTCAAAAGTATTTTGTCTCCATAAATAAAGAGATGCTATCAGGTAGGAAAACAAATTAAAAATAAAAGAAAATAAGAGAAATTAGAGACTTTCCATCTGAGTGGGACTTGGCAGTCCTGCTGAAATCTTGTTTGAAGGCCCATACCACATTCCACGTGGTGGGAGTGCAGAAGGAATGCTGCACTAATTCTCCCTGCAGCCAGACTGATGTCCAGAACATATTTTTCACCACAGATGAAATGGCAATGTTCTGCCATGTAACTGTGTCCTGAGGGGCTGTTAAGCATTTTTTAACTTCAGTTTAGAGTTAAGAGGTAAGTCTGGCCTGCACTGCTACAAAATTTAACCACAAAAGAGCTGGATATCCTGCTCTAGCAGACATTTTTACAGTCCACAAAGGAGCACAGATGCTGACAGACAAAACCTTACCATAAAACAGAATGATGCTCCTCTCCTCAAGAAGTTATGATACAGCCCAACACAATGTAAAATATTTGAGACTGCAATTACTTTTGCAAATCTGCAGAGCACAGCTAAAGTGAAAGAATAAAATGCTTGCTTAACTTTAGCTCTGAAATGCTGACTCTGCATTTTAACTTTAGTCACTAGCTAGAGCTTCAGTAACTGCTTTCAAATCTCTGTGTAGAGAGAAGGGGAAGGAATGCATGGTGCATTCACACTGGTGCATGACTGAATTCTCAGGGAGTTTGAGATCTTTCTGATCCAAGCAATTAACCAAAATTTCAAGCCCTGGCAGCTGTTTGTTTTCTGAAAGGAGGCAATTATATGACCACAGCAGCAGCATGACAGTGAAGGCAGAGAACAGAGTAAACCTTTCTTAAATTCCACCTCTGAATAACGAGCTCAGATTTTTATGAACTGGTCACACAAGAAAAAGGAGAAAAAGATTACTTAGGACCACACTTGCATATCCTCACAAAATCCCCATTAGCTGGAATAATAATAAGTTGCAGTTCTCTCACAGTTATTTTGCGGAGATAAAATACTTCTTGCTACATTTGCTTATAAGTCCTCAACTCTGAAAAAACAGTATTAGCAGTGAAAACACAGTAACTCATACATAAGCCCTCACAGTAAGGCCAAATCTAGTAAAATACTTATTTTTTTCTCCTTCAGACTCACTCACTGTCCTCAGGTACAAAAAAGTGTTAGTATAACTCAGATAGATGCGAGACATAATCCCTTACAACAAAAGCCTTTCCTGCTCTTAACTAGCATACCCGAAGATGTTGTAAATAATGTAGAAACACTGTCTCAAGCTCTTGCTATTTCTGTCCTTGAGTATCTCTGTCTACAACTTTTTTTTTCTGCACTGTTACACATATGAGAACTGAAGGATTGCTTCTTGTTCAGCTACTTCCAGCGAACAGAATTCAGCCATGGCAAGGTATGAACTACAAAATAGGAATAACTAAGTGCTTGTAGCAGAATGATGTGAGCATTTAACAGCTTCTAAGTGCCTTGAATTATGAACTGTGGAGCACTTGAAGAACTATCTGTCCACTTACCAAAAATTACTCAGTCATACGGAATTTTGGCTTATGTTTTACAACAAATTTCAGGAAGGTTACACACCTGGAATAAAATTTTAAGAGAATGAAGCATTAAGGGCCTTTTAAGCGTCAGCTTCTTTGACATTTTTTCAAGCATCAGAAGTGTCAGCTATTACATCAGAGCTAATAGGCAGAGTTGGTAGTTTTGTTTTTTTCTTAAATTGTCTGTGGTACTTTGAGTAACAGTGACAGAGAGAGATTTGAAGAATAATTATAACATTGCTAAATGTTAGTTTTTCAAAGGTAAACAACCCTCTAATGGTTTTCAAGTCTAAATGTAGCTTTTGTCAAAGGCTAATGTAGATCGTGATACAAAGAGATCATATACTAACCCACACAGTAATTGTTGTTTAATATATGTATTACAGAAGGGCTTTAGAGGCTTAATAATAAAAGTAGGATTGCAATACTCATAATATTCTATCTTCAAAAGTTAGCAGAGTTTTAAATACTAAGAATAAAAAAATAGCCTGAGATTAGTGGGGCAAATATGTTGTTTTTCTATACATTGAATTTAACAGGAAAAAAGTAGTATTTGACTGGCTCAGTTGGGACAGCAGTGACAGTGTACACATTTAAGAGGATATTTATAGTTTAACATTTGTCAGGCAAGATCATGACATTCACAAGAAGATGATGGAGTACAGGGCAGGGTTTTTTTCAGGATTTCCTGATCCTTGAGAAGGTAAAAAAAGAAAGAAATGGCAAAGTGCTTGTGCTAGGAAAAATATGGGTTTGTGTGAAGACCAACATACCTTACCACCAGTAATGCTAATTTACTCTCTATTGATGTTATGTGAGGATGAAAAATTATTATTATTATTGTCGATCTAGAAAAATATTAAATATGTTTATTTTTAAATGTTTTAAGTGCTATTTTTATCATTAGTATAAAGATAATAATTACTACAACTGTTAGCTTCTTGTAACACAATTAATACAAAATTCTTCATATCTTACGAGTTGCCTATGTTTTAGTTTTTTAAATTGAAGACTACTTTCTGAGTTGAACTCTAATAAATGTAGCATATGTGCATTGTCTTACTAATTAGTATATTTATGTAAAAGGAGATGTACCATATTTATCTTGATTTAAGATAGGAAGGTCCCAGATGAGCTTCCTTGCTGTTTCTGTGCTTAAACAATGCAGTGAAAATGTCCTGGGATCTAATTTTCCCTCCTTGCTGAATTGTGGTCATGACAACCATCTGTACAAGGATAAGCTTCACAGTATTGTCTTGTTCAAGGGTATCATTTTGATGTTATGTTGTGTGATACAATAAGGTAATGGCAAATAATACTGTGCAGCAGTTGGTGCTCTCATCTACATACACTGCTGACTTAGACTTTTGGTTTTTGTGTGTTTCGGTTTGTTTGTTTAATATTTATGTGGACATTGGGGTAACAAAAATATAAAAAACAACACTAACTTGCAAAAAATACATTAGCATTTGAGAGAAGGGCTAAAGGAAATGCCATTGTTCTGACTCTTCAAATTTATCCATCTCTACTGGCTAGCAGGGAATTTACATTTTGAATATGAAATTTAGTTTTTCCTCTGCTGTGCCACCAAGGCAAGACACAATTTTTAAAATCCAAGCCTTTGCTTTTGCATGTCTTTATGTCCAGAGATTGCCTAACAGTATATGGACAAATATAAACAGAGGTAAAGACACTGCTAGGTTGTTATTATTTAGCTTCTTTGTGAAACACAGCTATTTATAAGATGATGTGGAATAAAGCTGAACATACCTATTATTAAGCAGAATACAAAACATAATAAAAGTGGTTTTTTTCCTCCAAAAATTCTACACAAGCAACCCCTTACTGACATAGCAGGTAAAATAATTTAATTTGGCTTTGGTAACTCTGTGCCTCAAAGTACAGACATAATATATCTGGAATTGAAAACACACAAGGAATTATTGCTTAAGCTGTATTTTGAAATACTTTTGAGCTATTAGCAGGAGGCAAAAAAGAAAGTAAGTTAAGGAAATTCCTTCCAAAGGCATAACATACAGTCTTACTGAATATGAACAGAAGAAATAACTATTTTTTACTTACTACTAGCACTGAATACTAAACAAAGATTCTAACTTGTTCCAAATCAGATTAACCATGCACATCTCATAGTATAATAATGGGAATGCTAGAAAGAGTTATTTAAACGTTCTAAATTTCTGAACCCAGAAATTTTTACTATTGCTGTTAGTTTTTTTGCCCCACATATGTCAGTCATTAACAAGGATCTTCCTTCTGCAAATATAGGTTTGCCAGTTTGAGCATTTTAAATTGAAAACCATTTGCAAAGGATCATTTTCACATTTCCAGTAAGATTTCCAACCCTATAATAATCTGGTCAGGCTGTGCAGAGGAATAATCAATGTTACACTTTCTTGTCCTGGAATACAATACTGAACTTGAGTCACCTGTGTCTATGTACCCCTCAGCCATTTGATTTGCCTGATCTTGCAGATGGATTGGATGGGTGGGAGTCACACATTTTCTGCTCTGGAAAGGGGCTTCCTATCTGATGGAAATACAGTGACTTGCTAAATTTGTAGTATAAATTACTAAATTAGTAAATTGGTGGGAGATGAGGTGTCTGTGTGGGAGATAATAGAGCTCGGAATCTTTCTAGCTACCGGTAATACCTGAGTTTAGAGGAAACAGAGTTTAGATTTTTTTCCTTGTGTTTGGCTATGAGCTCATATTGTTCTTCTTGGATATTACAGGAGAATTACATGGAATGGAGGTTGTGGTACGTCTTAGTGTGGTAAAATACTCATAGTCTGTTTTTTTAGTAATAAGGCTAAAGGTAACAAGCTTAAGGGGGTACATTCTGGCCTAAGTAATGCAATCCATGTAAGAGCAAACAAATAAATTTATCAAATTGTAATTACTCTTACATAATGTAGGGATTCCTAGTTTGGTTTTGTGCTGCCCTCACATAATGCTATTCCAGCAGCAGCTGCTGGCTTTGTGGTGCTTTATGGGTAGGACAGGGCCATGCAGCTCTGCAATTCTGCAATTCAAGTCTGCAAACTCCTGCTGGGAACAATATTTTAAGGACAAGAAGACTAGAGATGGCACGTGTCTTCCTTGTCACCAGATTTTGTGTTGGATTTGTGCGGGTTTTGGAGCTGGGGATGAAACAATTTATATTCTAGGAGACTGATTCTACTTTGACAAATTTGGATTAAATTAATTTTATAGATACAGCAGGATAACATGCTGGTCAGATCTTCCAAGTCTAACATAACACTAAATAAGGAAGCTGTGATGTAGCCAATTATTGACGTTTATTCTGTTGCTGACGAGATAGTTTGCTTTTTGATTTAGCTGAACACTGGTTCTCATACAACTGTTGTGATTTAAAAACAAGAGTTTGTAGGTGGATATATGACAGATTGAGTCTATTTTTTTTCTCCTGCTGGTGACCCTTTGCCCTCGTCACCAGCAGTACCTGTTGTTTACCATACATGAAAATCTGTGAAGAGCAAACAGGGCCCTTTGTGTTGTCTGAGACTGTTTTTAGGAGACCATCACAACTCTAGTTTACTGCATTCAAGGGAGAATATCTTCTTGAACTTGTATTTAAAATAACTCTAAACATGGGATTTTGATTGCAAGTACTACTTTATTCTGATGTAACTAGGAACTGGTCAGACTAAGCTGTACTCCAGTGCTCTGCCCAGGCTTCCCTCCCTGTGCCCCTTTCCAGAGATGGCAAATTGCTCCAGTAGCTTAGTTTCAGATGGCTTTGAGAACTTGGGCAGTTTAACCAGGAGACAGATTGGAATCCTAAATTCACCATCCAGTCTTCTGAGTTCAGCCATTCCTGAGAGTGGCACCAGTTGGTGAAATCTGACCCGGGGACAACTTGCACTGCAGTGCTGCACAGGGCTGAGCTGCATACAGCAAAGACCTTACGTGGTTAGGATAAGCTTTATAGTGTGATATATACATATACTATATTGTAATTCGTGTTTTGTATAAAATAAGTTTGCAAATTAAAAATAAACTAGCCACAGGTAAAGGCAGTGATTGCCTCAGAGCTAGGTAAATTAACATATCTACAGGCATGACTGCAGGCGATAAGCGCCCATCTCCTGGGGAAGCCTGGAAACTTGAGGAAGCAGCATTTCCCGAAAATCCCATCACCACCCCAAGAGTGCATTCCCCGACTCCACCTAAAAGCAATACACAACGGACACAAAATCTCGTCAAGGATCAGGAAGGACTTTGTCCTGTGTGGACACCAAAGCTGAATTTGAAAGAAACAAAGGACTGTCTCGCTCCAGGCTACGAAAAACAGTATAAAAATAGGTAGAACCAAGAAAGCAATGTGAACAAAGGGGGATCTGACGCGATAGAGGTCAGATAATCAGTGGCGTGTTCACCCAGCACCGACCCCGGGCTCGGTGTTGTCTTTTCGGTTGTGGCTTCCCAAAATCGCACATTCGGTTGCGAAAATAAAAAGTTACTGTTTTAATATTTAATTCGGCTTGATTCATTTATTACCTATAACAATAGCGTTTATTACCAAGGTATTGGGCAATGGCCATGCTTAACCATGTGGACCATAGACCCAGTACTGGAGTCTGAACAAAACACAGTGATGGAAAACAAAAAGGTATTTCCGGAATCAGAGAACTGTTAGTGTTGCAAGGGATCTCTGGAGGCTACCCATTCCAACCCGATTCCAAAGGCAGCTGATATAGAACTGCATCCAGGTGTTTTTGAATGAATCCAGAGGGAGACTATGACTTTTCTGCTCAGCCTCTTCCATTAGCTTAGCTAATACAAACGCTGCTGAAAACTGAACTGAAGTTCAGCTCATCTCCTAAAATGGCAGCATCCCGATGTCAGTGCAGAGGAGCACATTGCCCAGTTCGCTGCCCACAGGCAGGCCGCGGCAGCCACCAGCACCTGGGCCGGGCCCAACCTCGCCTCGCTAACCACGCGGGCAAGAAGACGGACCCAGGCTGATTCCACATGACAGAGCCGACCCCACCACGGCGGGGAGCTTCCTCCCTAGCAGAGGCGGGAGCCCCGTGGAGCGGCGGTGCCCACACCTCACCGCATCCCCTCAGGTGCGGCGGGAACAATGAGCGCCACAGCAAAAACGAGCTCCGGCGGCGCGCACAGATCCGCCTCGGGCGCGCACGCCTAAAATAGTCCCTCTTTGTTCACCAGCGGCAAAGGTTTGCCGACGTCCGTGTCCCTCCGCCGCGGCCCCCCGCGCCCGCCCCCGGCCCTGCCGGCGCAGGCGGGGCCGCCGGGGCGGGGCCGTGGCCCTTTGTGCTCCCAGAATGCACCAGCGCCTCCTCCGCGGGAAACAAAAATGGCGAGGGGCTGCGCTGGGGCCGGGCTGCCCGTGAGGCGGGTCTGACCGTCCCCTGCCGCTGTCCGCCGCGGGTCCGCGCCCGGGGGCCCGCTGCGCACCAAGCGCCCGGCCACACCGCGCCTCGCCGCCGGGGGAGGCTGCCGAGCTCGCCGATTTCCCTGTATGAGGCGGTTGGCACCACTGGAGAGACCGAATGAGGTGAGGGGCTGTGGGGTGGGACGGCCGGGCCCGCGCGGTGGGGGGGAGGGGGGGCGATCCCCGCAGCCCGGGCCGCCGGTGCCGCATCCCAGCGCCGCGGCGGGGAGCGCTGCCAGGGGCCCGCTCCGGAGCGGGGGGCCCGAGCCCTGGGGGGAGGGGGAGGGAGCTCCCTCCGAGCGGCCGCTGCCAGGCGAATGTGAGGGTCAGCGGTGCTCCTCGGTGACCAAAACAAAGGGAGGGAGGCAGAGGGCCGGTCGGCGGGGCCGGGGGCTGCGGCCGTGAGGTGCCATCAGCCTCGCGCCAGCTGTATTTTCATCTTCTCCTTTAAGGATATTGTCCGAGTAGGCTGCGTTTGCTCGAGTGCGAAGAGAGCAGCACAAAGAGGTAGTGGTGCTCGTTGGTAACTTTGTTTTGGGCTTGTTTTTTTTGTTTGTTTCTTTTTTGTTTGTTTGGGTTTTTTTCTGTAGCTTTGTATTTTTGGGTTTTTTTCTGTTTGTTTGCAATGCCTCACCTCTTAATTTCTGTCACACTTGACGATTTGAATGTGCACGGCAGGTTTTTAGTCCACTTCAATGGGGTAACTGTTGCAGGCTGAAAGGATATGCAGTAATGTTTTTGGGTTTTTTTTGGTTGAATTTTGTGGAAAGAATGTGCTGATACCTCTTTTAGTGAAAGATAATATGGTTCTGTGCTGGATGTTCTGGACACTGATATTAGTGTTGAAATATGAGGGGTTGTTCATCCATGAAGGATCAGGGTGCTATTAGAAGTAGAGGGCCTGCGTAATTAAATTAAAGGCTCTGACAGGAAAGCAGTGTAGCATTATGGCTGTTTCTGGAATTTGTGATAGGCCTAGCTTATCATAACTTTAAAAGGTCAGACGTAGTAATGGGTAATAACATAGTTTCCTTCTGTCTTAGTGTAAGGGAATGGGACCAATGATATGCACTCAAACTGCCAAAAGTGTGGGACAGTAACAAAAAATGTTCCTTTTTTTTTTTTTTTTTCTTTGATGAATAGTCAGATTGGTAGAAGTTAACCTGGTAATGTTTGCCCCTTTTTTTGAGAGCTCCGATTACATTTAATTTGAAAGCATTTGAGATTAAAAGAGGTGGCAGAAATGTTTAGTTTCTGTGTTGTTAGAATACAGGTTAATGAGCTCATAGCTTTTCATTGAAAGGAGAGTAAGGGAAAACAAAGATTGAATGTGTGAAAGGAAATACATAATATAGTGAAAATGAGAAGGGTCCTTTGGAAGGAGCTACAATCTGTAAAATGTGGATCTGTACTGAGAGTATAGTGTAGTAATGTTTTCCTCAGTTAACCCTTATTTTTGTCAAACACAGGTGTGTGACTTCTCAACAACTTGCCTTTTCTCTTCTGGAAAAAATTTAATATCAGACATAGATGTTTCTTATATGACTTAATAGGCTAGCAGGGTATATATATTTTTTAATAGGTGAAAGAGACATGTATTGGTAGTTTGTATGAAATTGTTTGTCCTTCTCTCCACCAGGAGATCAGGTAAAATTTATGTGAAGAGCAGCTGTAACAAATAAGTTCCAGTTAATTTCCCAGTAGATGGTGGACTTCTGTATTCCCTGGAGATGGATGTGAATTAATGTAACTAAAATGTAATTGAAACTAAAGCATATTTTGTGCTCCTCATATGAGTTGAGGAGGAGGAAGCTTGGAGATGTGACTAAAGCCAGGATGCATCTTCTCTTAGTTTGTGAATTGACCACATTTTTTGTGTGGCTGGCCGCTGGCCTTGCTGCAGAGTTGGTTTCACCTTCTTCACAGGCCTTCCTTGCCGGAAATGGAGGGGAAGTGTGTCTTTGAGCAAAACACAGCAGGAGAAGAATTATAAAACCACAGGTATGGCTGGAGAGAACCTCTATGGAGGAGTGACATCAAGGTGCTTAACTCTCTTTGAGAGAAGGGGAGCTAATGATGAGAGCATTCCTGATGAGTCACTAAATATCTTCAAGCATAATACTACTTTACTTATGTTTCAGATCTATTTGTTTTTTTAATTCTGTGGAATGCTTATAGAGGTGGCTGTTTTTGCAGACTGACCTTAAAGAAAACTTATCAGTATGGGATTTTGTTCAGCTCTTAAATCCTTTTCCTTCCCCACTTCTTCCAGAGCAAGGTAGCATGTTGTCTGTTATTTCTTCCATTGCTGGGGTGCGTTCTCACACCCCCTTAGGTGTGTGCTGGATTTGGATCCTGTAGAAACCCAAAAGGCAGTTGCTTTACTCACAGAGGTGCTGAGGATACACTTAAAGGGAAATTTGGCCTGAAGAGGTGTCTTGTGACCTGGTACCATTGTTTTCTCCCTGTACTTTCTGCCTCTTCACATGCAAACATGTGATCTATCCCAAACAAGTGGCTCTTGCAGTACATGACTGCTCTGTCCTACTTCCCTACTTTCCCTAACTAAATGTTATTCTGTAAAGATCTTTTGTACTCTAATACTTTCACTATTTGAATCATGTACATTTGAAACACTTGTAGCTATTCAAGATTTCTTGAGGGAGAATATGAGCAAAAATAAAATCTCAAATGACTGTAGTGTTATGAACATGGGAGTACACTTTTCCTGGTGACCACCTCTTTTTAACAGTATGCATTAATCTTATTAAAGACAGTCATATTTCACAGGGTTAGAGAGCAAAACCGCAATAATTTGTCTAGATGCAGTCTAACAAGTTTTGTGTCACAAGCAGTCACTTCCCCTCAGTCTTCTGGCTAAACTTGTTTCTGATATGCAACAGATTCATAGACCTAACTGCTAATCAGATTAACAGCCTGTGGGGCCTCACTTAGTTTTTCTTACCAGTTTTTTATTTCTTGGAAGCAAAATTTATTACTTTTGTCAGGTGATATGTTGTATATACTTTTGAAAGTGTGTATCTACTTTAAAAACTCGATAATGAAAAGATACTCTGTAATAACTAGAGAGTTCCCTAAAGAGTTTAACCAGCCAGAAGAATTCAGAGAAAGAAAATCATAGGCAAAATATAAGGCCCTTTGAAAGAATTAAAACCCTCACCAAAGCCAGCCACCCTATTGGGATAGTCATGTATGATGCAAAATCACATTACATTATCATGGGTACTATTAGGGTTGACTGGGTAAAGCTGAGAATAAGCAAGTTACAATTTCTCATCTTACAAGGAGTGGCTTGTACAGAATGGTTGCCCTGAAGTCATTGGTAGGACAAAGTTCTGCCTTAAATGATACCTTAACTTCTATCCATGGCGTGTTTGTTAAGCTTTGCTTGAGTGGCCTGTGAATTGGCTTGCTGCATCTTTGAACAAAGTGAACTTGACTCATGTAGCCCATGGGACCAGGCTGCTTTGAAGAGCACCAAGGAAACTATGTGGTGTTCTTGTAGGACTCTTCCTCACTAATACATGTTTTGAAGAACAGGGTTAATCCATAATGATTAGAGAATTGCATGTGTTACCCCATTTTTGGAAAGGGCTGAGTTCAACCCAGGGAGCCACAGTCTGATTAGCTTCACTTGGTCATTAGGAAAGTCATGAAGGCTTCCTGGAGGATGTTTCTGGATGCATGGAAAGGGATGGCTGGTAACAATCACCAAAAATATAAATTATGGCCTGAACAACCTGACCACCTTCTGTGTTAAAAGTGGCGGGGTTTTTGAACATGGGGAGAGCCTTGTCCAACCTCAGTTCCAGCAAGGCTGAAGGAGGAGGTTGAACATGAACTTCATGAAATTCAGCAGATAAGAAAGTGAAGTCCTGAAGAAGGAACTCCAGGCTAAGATTGGCTGGGGATCTGACAAGAAGCAGAATACGAGCCAGCACTGTGTCCTGTGAGCTAAGGCAAGGGGTACCCTGGGCTATAACAACAGAAGACTGAGGGGAAGTGATATTTCCTTCTGCACAGTACTCATTAGACAGCATCTCAGAATTCTGTGTTTTGGTCCTACCACTGCAAGAGACATCAGACCAGAAGAGTTTGGTGTAGGGCCATCAGGACAGGTTAGGGACTGGAGCACTTGCCATGTGAGAGGGGCTTTAGGGAGCCAGGTCCATTCAGCTTCAGGGAGACAACTGCAGCCTTCCAAGCTCCTAGGTGAAAATTAGTGTGATGCAATTAGTGTCTTCACAGCAGGAGGACGAGAGTTAACATGCCTACATTGGAATAAGAGATTCTGATGGGAGAGGGAACATCCCCCATCCCCAGGGTGGAAGCTGAACAGTGGAACAGGGGCGCAGGGTGCTTGTGTGGCCACCTGGTTTGGCCTCATGGCTCATGCTGGGCTGAGCAGGACTAGAGAATTCCTGAGAGCCTTTCTACCCTGAATTATTCTGTTATCCTAAATGGCACTTAAAACTGAAAGTAATTTTGATCATGTATTTCTTACCCCCAGTCACTACTCTCTACTTTTCTGGACTGAGGGATGTCTAGATTAGAGTCCCCTTGCCCTTCTTTGGACCAGTTGGCTTTTGATTGTACCAGCATGCAAAATAGTGTAAGGATACGGAGCTTTAAGTGTGCTTTGTAGATGTTGAGTGATTATGGCACATTGGAAAAGCAATATTAATTTCAGCCCTATGAAGCAGTGTAGAGGATAGACTATAATCTGGATTTGTATTTGATCCTTTGCTTAATAGAAGTTAGTGGCAATGTTTACTAATGTGATAGCCTGTTTATGTGTATTTGAAAAGTGACTGATGCAATAACATTGGTATTATGAGAAGTGATTTTTTTTTTCTTTTTTTGTTACCAGTGTTGGGGTGGAGGAAGTTAACTTAAGTTCAACTTGTCAGCCTGTTAATTTTGACTGTCTTCTTGGCCCAGCAAAATGTATTTATTTGGGGGAGGAAAGTATGTTTGTCACAGTGAATGGATAATGGTTGATGTGAGATCTCATAAATAGTGAAGAAGCTGAAAGGAAGAAATGTGGCCAGGATCCAACATCTCTCCAGCTGTAAACGTGGAGACCAGATCCAAGTCACAGGCAATGTTGGAAACATGGCTTTAGCTTGGTTATTTGGAGCTGGGTAAATGACCTACAAATACTAGTCTCTGACAAGATTAATTTCCCTTTTCTGCTGTCTTCTAGCTGTGAGTACTTGTTGCTTACCTGGCTTATTTAGTCACCGTGTCTCTCTGTGAGGTACTTTAACTTCTTTTAAGTACCAGCCAGTGAATCCATATTAAGGGAAAGGGAACAGAAAGCTAATGGAGAAGCCAGTTTTTCATTCTAGAGCTGCTGGGAAGGGAGCAAGGTGCTGTATTGGATAAGCCATGTGTGAAGTTGCCATGAGCTTTGTGTGTTCTGAGCCCTTGCTAGACCTCCACTCCCCTCATTCCATGTGAATGTCAATTCTCCTGTTTTAAGGAGAGAGGAACAGACTGCTGGTATTTTACAAAAATCTTACAATTTCTTCATAGTTCGGTTTTCTCTAAAAAAGGGTAATAAAAGGTTAGCTTGCAACTTCAGACCAAAAAAAAATTGAGATTAATCAGCAGTAACAACATGCTTCCAGAATCTGAAGTTATCTCTAGTTAGCATAAGTTCTTTCATTATATTTTTCCTTTCCTGTGGGATACCACATTTCCAGTTTTGAGATGGATCCTAAACCTTTGTGGGCTGTCTTAGTAGAATGCTCTCTGTGATTTCTATCTGAATTCCCTTCTGAAAAACCTTTAATGTAGTCATCCTTCACTGTGATTTGTATTTACTAGTAATAAATGAGCTATTTGTCCCACTTTGAGTTTTCTCAGTGGATTAAAAGTTTCAGTGTTCTTTGGGCAACTTGTTGCTAAAACTTAGTATCTTTAATGCTTCCAAAAACTATTTGTGCTCATAGGGTAGCTATCATCTGTTAGTGTTGCAGCATTTGTCAATCTGACAGCTCATCTGGAAGTTTGCTGAAAGTGTATGGATTGTCAGTGAACCTGACTAGTTAAGTCATGCAGTCTGGCAGTGCCAGCTGAGGGAGTTTGTGTCTGAAGTTGCTTGTTTGCGTTTATTCAGTTGTGCTTACAAACAATTCTGTGAAACAGATCAGTGAACTGAGAAGTCCGGGGGGGAAAAAAAGAAAACAAAAACCAACCCATCAAGGGAGTTTTTCTTAACAGATTTTTTTTTTTTACTGCAGTTATTGAGACTAAAGGAGTACAGGAGTATGAATGGTCTTGAGAAAAAGACATTTGGACACAAGAATGCTCAGTCTTTTTAATCCTCGAGCCTCTTCACATCTTTTCCCTCAGCTTTTCCACCACTTCTTTTTGTAGGATATCTATAAAGGTAGAGGAGTGGAGGCACCAAATGAACACCAAAATTCTAACTCTTGGTAAAGAGCTTAGAGTTACAAGTGAATCAAAGCTAACAAATCTGATTTTGATAAATACAATGCTAGGAACAGTAACTGCTTGTGGTTCATAAATCAGACTGATTTAGGTAGTTGACTTTGGGAGTTTGCCATTCCTGTTGACAATGACAATTAATATGCTTCTGCAACATATTATAAAATAATTCATTAAGTAGATGAATAGAAGGTATCCTTCTGCCTGTGTTGCTTTAGAATTTTTGTTGCTATGAACTAGACTCCAAGGTGAAAATCAGTGAACATTTTCAGTACTTCAGGACATGAACTTCTCAAGAAAAGGTGGAAGTGCATTTCTATTTTCAGACATTTATCGGTGTGCAGACACCTTTTACTGACTGCCACCAACTTCTGAAAGATTGTCTGGATATATTAGTGTTTTTGCATTTTGAGTGCTGAAGTAAGAATACAGCACAACATCCTTAGCATTGAGTAATAGATGTAAAGCCATGCATGCTGTATGACACACAGTGTAGCTTGGTTGTGAAAGTTAAATGAGAAAGGGTACATCTTGGTAAGATTTTTTGGAAAACAGTGTATCTGGTGGATATTGTGCAATTTTAAGTTCTTGGAGGGAAGTGTTTAAGATGGTGGGGAAACGGTTATTTCAAGGTTACTAGTTTTATTAGTAACCATGTTATTACATGTTAGGAAGGTGCTGTGAAGCTAACTTTAAGGAAGACTGGAAAGCAAGTTGCTGGAAAATGGGGAACCTTCTTGTTTGCCAATTTTAAAATTTAGTTTGCATTTTAACTTCCAACAAAAGTTCTATTTTGTGACTTTTTGGCATTCCCCTACAACAGTTAGAGTTGTGACAAGACAGATGGGCAAGTTAGTAACATTTTATGCATGTATCTTTTACACGGGTCTGCCCTGCATTTCTTATGCAGTGGCTCCAGAAGATACTTCAGAGACACCTACTTTAAGTAACTTAGGTCCTGTTCATTAAAGTCAACTTGTTAAAACAATTGACCTCCTACTTAATCACAGTCAAAACCATTGAGGGAATGTTTCCCTGGAGAGAAACTTCCTATCCATGTGGAAAGCAACTGTTAAGTTATTGTCAGCCTATTGTAATAACTGCGCCTATTTTCAGTCTCTGAGGTAAACCATAAACTGTCTCAGCAGGAGCTGCTTCATGAGCTGTTCAGCACTGCCATCACTCACAAAGAGAGCAGTGTGGACAATGGAGAAGTGTCTACTTTATTGGCTCACATCTTTACTGTGTATCAAGGTTCTGCAGGGGCTAAAGCTGCTGTTGTGTATCTACATTGTTGTATAAGTAAAAGCATAGATTCATTGAAGTGTTTTGTGCCAGAAAATGATGCACACTTCTATTTGGTTGTGATTGCAATGGTGATATGAGACAAACTTTTGTACTTAAAAGAATGCTTTTGAAGTTTTTTTGTTTTGTTTTTTTAATAATATAAAGCTCAGAGTTGCTTTTTAAATGACAATCTGTACTGTTTACGATAAATGAATTTGTGTCTTTTTGTGTATTTGGTATGAGATCTTTCACACATCTTTTCAAGTACTGGAAAAGAAGAACAAACGTTCCTGCCTTGTAGCAGGAATAGCCACCCATTTCTAGGCTAGCCTAGCTAGGTTAGTCTAGCTTTTTCTAGGGACTTAAACACCAGAAAAAAATTGGAAAGAAAATCTTTGTACCTCTCTTGAGAGTGGTTCTGTCAAACCAGTTGTAAACCAGATGTTAGTGCTGAGAAAGCAAAAAATAAGTGTCTTGACTGCTATATTTTTATTCTGTTATTGTAAACCTATTTTGAATGCTGCATGTATCCTGTCTCTTTTATCAGAGGTTAGAGTAGAGCTGAGGAAAAGTAGCAGTAATTTGAATTAGCTTTTGTGCAAGAAGCAGCGGAATTGGTGAGATTATCTGGGTAATCTGGCTTGGTGGTGAGTCTGAGCATTGTTACTTGCACCATGAAAAGAGAAGATGGAAAATGGCAGTTTAATTTTCTGTTGCAGTGATGAAGGATGCCAGGTGAAGTGACAAGGTGTCAACTATGAAACAAGCCAAAGGATTTTTTTTTTGTTCCTCTGGTCTTCCCTAGTCACCCATCTGAATATTTTTGTGTTTAGGATCAAGCAGAACTTAAATTGGTAATCCAGTTGTGCATGAGGATGACAGAGGCCCATTATAGCTGCTCTTACTGTAATGTCATTGTTAAATGTCACATTGATTGTAAATATGCTTAAAGCAGCTCATTTTCTTGTGCCTTTCTTTGCTTAAACTGTTTAATATGGTATTTTAAGCCAATACCTTTCCAGATTTATTGTCATATTAAAAGTGAGTAGTAAATTCTTTAGAGAAACAGTTCCTTTCTCTTTGAAGCTATAGAGCAACTTCTCAAATTTTATCTGTATAGCAATTCTCTAACTATGTGGGATACTGATTAGTTTACTGCTTTTGTTGGCACTTTGCAATGAATTCAAATGTTTTTGGTGCTGATAATGTACCTAAGATATCTTGAGTGATGTGAAACTGCTCTTCAGTTGACTGAATCGTATTTAATTTCCTGATTCCTAATTGTGTTTGCATCCATGTTGCACATACATGTAGCTTCTATAGAAAATATATTTGTATATATAAATGGTAACTTTATTACCTAGCCTCAAATTACTTATGAAATTCTTCCTTTTGTACTCTCTGGTCCAGTTCTATAATTTTTTGTATTTTACTGCTTTAATTGAAGTGTGGTGTTTGGCAGTTAGTCTGACATAAAAGCTTATCCACACTTAGATGTAGATAGACTATGTCTTGTGGAATATATGAGGAAAAGTGCTTATTGATACAAATAAATTTCTGTTTTGGGTTCCATGTATGAAGAAAGGCTGCAAGATCCCTTGTTTTTCCTTCTTATTATTTTCCACCCTTATTCTAACAGAGAGGAAAACTTATTTTGCATACTGAAGTCAAAATGTCGACATTCTTCCTGTGCTGGAAAGCTCTACAGTTATGCTTAGTGGCATTGCATGATTCTGTGTTGGGGGTACCTCAGTATTTACCTTGAGCCAGCATAATGCTCAAGTTGTACTCTCCAAACCAAGGTAATGCAGTTAGAATTGGCTTAGGACCTTTTTAGCTTCCTTGCAATTTTAGAAAACTGGCAGTGATTTGAGTGTTTTGCATAAGTAATCCTGTATTGAATGTTTTTGGTGTGGTTTTTTTAGTGCTTTTGGTGATTTTATGAAGGGTCTCTGAGCTGAGGAGTTTGTGTGTCCCTATCCTCACTTACATTAGTTGATTTCCTAGAACACTTCTCTTTTATCACTTGTCCCTTTCAGATTTTGTACACTTGTATAGTAGCAGAGGCATTGCTACTGAAAGTGTGTAAAGTCAGAAAAGACGAGCAGGTCTTTTGTTACCTGAGGTTTTTGAGTTGATCATGTTGGTATTTCCAACGTACAGCTCCTCTAACCCCGTTCTGGTTACCTCTTCTCTTGCTTGCCTTCTCTTAGAGACTCCACAGCGGTGGGTAATTCACTGGTCCAGAAGCGGTCTCCTTTACGTCGCAGCCATAAGAGCTCAGCATCTCTGGCCAAGCTGCCGTTACGTGATGGACAGAAAGCCAAAAAGCCACTTTGTAAATTTGAGGAAGGTCAGGATGTCCTAGCTAGATGGTCAGATGGCTTGTTTTATCTTGGAACTATCAAAAAGGTAATCACATATTTTTTAACTTCACTGGAGTCTTGAAGTGTCACATGCTGTTGAAAATTGCAGTATTATTGTCTCACTTTTGTAGTATTAAGTGCATTCTTCTGTTTAGTGCTCTTATTCATGTCTTCCACTGTATTTTTGTCTTTCAGATAAACAAACTGAAGCAGAACTGCTTCATTATATTTGAAGATAGTTCCAAATCCTGGGTTCTCTGGAAGGACATACAAACAGGCAAGAACTTCCATGAAGTAGTCATTGTTTGGTATTTTATTTGTTTGGATTACTGTTAAAATTATCATATTATATTCTTTTATTCTAAAGAGTGATATAATTTAATGTGATCCAGGAACAAAAATTACACTTATAAGGCAAAAAATAATGAGTATGGGAAAATTTCAAGTTGATGATCCTTGTGGGTCCCTTCCATATACAGAATAGTCTAATTAAGAAGTATGTGTTTTAATCAACTTACATCGGTATGTGGTATAAATAAAGTGAGATGTAGTTTTGTTTTCATTTTGTAAACTTATTTTTTTCTCCTTCCTCTACCATAACTGTGAACTTCTGTGTGCTTGCAAATATGTAGAAGTAGTAATAACTGTAGTAATGTTGAAGTTAAAGGCAGCTTTGGCAGATCTGTCAAAAAGATATGCAAAGGGTGTATGTATTTACATGGAAAGAAACACAAAGTATTATAAATACTAAAGATTTATTGCTTGTCCAGCTAGTATTTTTATAGGTATTTTTTGCCTAAATTTATCTTTGTTATTCAGTTACTGAAGTTTTTATTGTTGATGTTAAAGAACCATGGATTGCATAGTCAGTAGGCAATGTAAAGCCTATAAAAATCTGATAGTTTATCATAAGTGATATAAATATTTATAACACAGTCTGTACAAAATGTCTGAATATGTTCTTATTAAGAAGTTTGGCACTGTAACAATGTGTTTCTACAATGCATGCATCTGGAAGTGAAATTGTGAAGAAGGCTATACATGTGGTAACTGTTCTTACTGCAGATATAATCTGAAAAAAAAATCACAATCTCATCTTTGTCTAGGAGCCACTGAGAGTGGGGAAATGGTCTGTACAATATGTCAGGAAGAGTATTCAGAAGCACCAAATGAAATGGTTATTTGTGATAAATGTGGGCAAGGTAACTAGATTTTTTTTTCTATTTACTACATTTTAAAAGATGTTTTGATTTGTTTCACAAAGGAGGATATTTGCCCGGCTATGACTGACTGCTCAACTGATCTTAAATTTTGTAGCCCTTAGTGGCTATTAACAGCTCAGTGAAAGATGATAATCCATGTTAAAGTGACTAACACCTGTTCTGTAAGTCAAGATTATTTTTTTCTACTAAGAAAATTTAAAAGACCACTTTGAATGTGTTAGCAATCTTTTTGTCCAATCTTTTTGTCCAATCTTTTTGTCCAATCTTTTTGTCCAATCTTTTTGTCCAATCTTTTTGTCCAATCTTTTTGTCCAATCTTTTTGTCCAATCTTTTTGTCCAATCTTTTTGTCCAATCTTTTTGTCCAATCTTTTTGTCCAATCTTTTTGTCCAATCTTTTTGGTTTTGGCACTTAATGATTGATAATGCCTTGTAGTTGCATTGAAGTTATGTATAGTTAATTCTGTGTAAGCTTTTGTCATTTTAATCACAGTTTGGCTGTTCATTTTTCATACAGGTTACCATCAGCTATGTCACACACCAAATATTGATTCCAGTGTGATTGATTCAGATGATAAATGGCTCTGTCGACAGTGTGTCTTTGCAACAACAACAAAGGTGTGTTTCTAAGAAAAAAAACTTAAAGGTGCATGCAATATGAAATGTATTGATTTTGAAATTGAAATAATAAAAAATATGGCATGTTTTTAGTGATTTTCTTTGATCTGAAGTCAAATTTTGTATGTTGAGAAGTAATGCTATTTTTAGAAATTGATATTTCAGTTTTAAACAAACACATTAGTACTAAAATATAAATACACCTGAAAATATTTGACTTGAAAATTATGAAAACTTTTCTACAATCAAATGAAAAGCTTTGAAAGTTTCAGAAATACATTACTGGTTTTTGTAAACTGAAGTATCTGTTTTTGCCCAGAGAGGTGGTGCGCTTAAGAAAGGACCAAATGCCAAAGCACTGCAAGTCATGAAACAAACGTTACCGTATAATGCAACAGAACTTGAGTGGGATGCAGGTCATAAAACCAATGTCCAGCAGTGTTACTGCTATTGTGGAGGACCTGGAGAGTAAGTAAATGGATAATATGTAAAAACTTTTCTCTACTGCAGCTACAAACTTGACCTCTTTTCTTGTAGCCTTGATTGTGAACTTGTAAGTTTCTGTTTTGTTTACGTGTCAGAAGCTGGATGCCAAGTGGGATTTTGAGTTCTCTCTACATCTTTGAAGTGTCTCACAGTGGGAAATATATTAATTCCTTCTTCCATGGAGTACTTTTGGTTTGTTTTAATTTTGTCATGTAACCATCACAGATCATTACAGCACATTCTAGAATGAGCAAGGAATTTTTTGCGTGTTGCTATGTTGATGTGTTGAGTTTGGATAGAGTTATTTGTAGATGATCTTGCAGTTCAGGCAGAATTTTTCTGATGTTAACTCAGCTCTGTCTTAAGTCACAAAAATAATAAACAAAATCTCTAGGTACATTTAAATCGGACAACTAATAGTTGTTTGATTCTACCATAATATCATATCCTGGTTTTCAGTCACTGGCAGGATAAAGACTTTTTTCATCTTATGGCATTACAGAGTCCTCTGCTGGTTCTTTTTTACAAGAAAGGCAAGAAGAGGGCTTCTTAAGCAGGTAGAGATGAGTACTCTGGTGTCTGCATAAATGAGTGATGGAATAAGATAGTATTGAAGATTTGAGGTCAAGGCAAGTAAAGAGTTCCACAGAAAAGCAAAGTTTGAGTGTATACACGCAGAACAGAGCTCCAGTTTGAGAGTTCTGAGACTTAAAAAAACATCGCTTCAGTTTTTCATGGCTCCTTTCCTCAAGGGAGAAGCTGGAAAAGAAAAAGATGTAAACTTTGAAGTTTTTTTTTTGAGGATTCAAGTAGTTGGATCCTCAGAACAAATGTTTGTGACCTAATGCAGTTGTCTTGTGCTTTAGAAAATAACAAGGAAGTATGTCAGAAGGAGCTTGTATGGAGTTCTTGAATTCTTCCTGTGAATTAAAAGCTGGATGTCAGAGTAAATTAAATGAGTTTTCTCTTAATTTAATAACTTAATTATTTTACTAGGCTTTTATTATTCCTAGTCTGTGTTTTCTAGTAATTCATTAAGGAACTAAATGTTACTGAGACATCTATAGAGATGACTGTTTTATAAACTATGAAAATCAGTTTGGGTCAAAAGATCCCTTCCTATTTAATTTAAACATAACAAAGAAATAATTTTCAGTAACTTCTTTAACTATCTTGTGTCTCTTTCTGTTGTTGAAGCTGGTATCTAAAGATGTTGCAGTGCTGCAAATGTAAACAGTGGTTTCATGAGGCTTGTGTGCAGTGCCTCCAAAAGCCAATGCTTTTTGGTGACAGGTAAGAAAATTAAGCTGTACTTTATGGATGTGTTTCTTAAAAATGTGAGGGAAGTCTCACATATGAGCTTTTACCAGGGCATCCATAACACAACAGTATCTTTCAAAAAGTGGTTGAGTTTTGAGTAGAAGTTTATAGATGAGACAGCCTGTGTTTAGGTGCCAGGAAAGTGCAGTTCATTCAGCTGAACAGGGGATGCGGTGGTGGGTGGTGGAGAAGTGACCAATGGAGAGTTGGATTCCAGCTGTTACTGCCTTCACTTTGTGTGGAAATCCTTTATACAGTAGGGCAACTCTACATCCTCTTCTCATCTGTGAGGAGTTAGGACAAAAAGAAATGAAAAATAGTGCTGATCTGTGCTTTTATTTTAAGGAGAACTTGGAGCACTCGCAGCACATGAAAGAGGAAAACTGGAGAAGGAAATCTAATAGCATTTCATTCGTTATTATGATTTTATGTGGGAATGTTTGAAGGAACTGAGTAAGGACGCAAGAATGTATAGGTCCTTAAAATGCATATTTACACTGGTGCACAGGTTTTTGCATTTGAAGGGTTGTGCTGGGGACATTACAGAGCATCTTCATTGATACAGTCACAGGTTGAGGGACTTCCTCAGGCAGAATGAAACGGTGGTAGCACAATGAAATTGAAGAATTACCTTGGATCTGACCCAGTAGGTATCAGCACAGATTATAGAAGTTGGTAAAGTAAGATAAAGGGACTCACAAATACCATATGGCTGAATTTCTCACTTGCTTAACTTTCTTTTTTTTTTTTCATAATCGTGGTGTTAAAACACAGTGTGTCTGGACACCCACCACCCAGACATGTGTACATATACATATGTATATATTTTTAGGTTTTATACATTCATTTGCTCAGTTTGCAGTTCTGGACCAGAATACCTCAAACGTTTACCCTTGAGATGGTAAGTATGAATTTGAAAAAAAGAGTGAATTGAATACATGCTTTGCTTTTTTCTTTTTGGTGTTTTGGTTCTCCTTGCTAAAAAGGAAATACACTTGTTAGCTTGAGCTGCTTCCTGAGATATTCTTGGTACATGTATGATCATGGATAAATTTCTTTCAAAGCTTATCTTTAAGGGTAGAGATATTATGATTGTATGCTCTTGGATTTCAATCCTGGGATCATTCAGTGAAGTAACAAGCAGCTACTTGTGTGTATGTGAAGAGTGAAATACCTAAGTTAAGTGGTTTTTGCAGGTTTAGGATACTGTTGTATTATGTAAGCCAGACTTAGTGAGTACTAGAGCACACATCATGATACATTTTGTAATTGTTTCCTTGAATAGTCTAATGGGACTAGTCTCTAATAGAAGTTATATGCAATTTAGTGGCTATATACCTAGTGCTAACAAATACATGGTGGAAATTACCTTGTTAAATGTTAATTCACCAAAATACAGTAATTTCACACTCATAAGCTGCCCCTGGTTATAAGCCACACTTCCGGGTAGCCGAGAAGACCACGGAATTTGTCAATAAATAAGCCGCACTGGGTGATAAGTTGCACTTTTTTTTAAGCAAGGCTCCATGTGCAACAAAGTAATGAGTTAGTAACAGAATCACGTGATTGCGGGGTTTGCTGTCAGGTGCTCAATTTGCAGATGGCTTTCACAGACCAGAGAAGCCTTTAAACGCAGCCCCAGGCGCCCTCCCTGTGCCACGGACCCCAGCACTCCTGCCCCTGGTGCTGGCTGCCGCAGCTCCCCGCACCGCTCAAAAGCGGTGGCTTGGTGGGCTGGCTGCACAAAGCCGGCAAAGCGGCATGGCAAGGTGGCTCCGTGGCAGCTCCCTCCCCACCCGGCTCGCACTTCCAGGTTGGCATTTCACCAGAATTTGTCCATAAATAAGCCACACCTGGTGATTAGCTACACATCTGGGATCGGCTCGATTCTTCAGTGAAATAGGTGTGGCTTATCAGTGTGAAATTACTGTACTTACATGAATTCAGAACTGATACATTCAAGTGTGAATTCAGACTTGCTTACAAATGCCATGGTCCAGATCAGTTTTGGAGTTTCAAAAAATACCATGACAATGAGATGAGGCAGAAATGAAATTGTGATGCAAAGCAGAAGGAATCACTTGAAGACAAAGTGCAGGAGGCTTCATAGGATTGTCTGGATTGAGTCTGAAGTTGGGCTTAGTGTTCCTCCACCTGTATAATGCTAATATCTTTTCTACTAAATTGTTTCAAAGGAAAGCAATTGGAAGAAAAATATTTGTTTTCTCTGATTTTTTTTATTCCAATATTCCAGGGTAGATATAGCACATCTATGCCTTTACAACCTAAGTGTTATTCATAAAAAGAAATATTTTGATTCGGAGCTTGAACTTATGGCCTACATTAATGAAAACTGGGATAGATTGCATCCTGGTGAGGTAAGTAAGTAGAACACCCTTTCTTGTTTTCAAATCACAGTGCATGCATATGTCCTGAAAGTTGACAACCTGTGAACTGTTTTTCTCTGGATGTTGAATCCTTTAGTACCTTAAAATCTGGTAATCCCAAATAATGAGAATTTTTGATATTCTTGCAGAAATAGAATGCTTTTTAAGTGGTACATATTTTTCTAAACTTTCTTATATTTCTTTAAGTTATCCATACAACTAATTACTTGCATGGCAGCTTTTCATGACTTAGCTTTTTATTCTGTTGCATATCTACATTCTCTTTTGGTTTCATAATTCTTTTATTACTTTGATATTTTCATGTGCCCTGACTCAAGAATCTAAATGCTGAATTGAAGGAAGAGTATATTGCGTGTGAAGACCGCATTAATTGTCTCGAAGGTGTAACACAATGTTAAATATTGTACTCAAAAATTTCTTCTTTCCTTCCTAATTCTTACATTGGAGGTGGTCAGTTTGTGTCCAGTTTATTTTTGATCCTTTTCCAGTCTGATTCAGCTACTTGTCAAGTAACTGATTTTAGTTCATTACTATGCTAGTTATTTTCCCAGCTCTTTGATTACTGAGCATTTATCTTAGCATTAAAGGAAATACATTTACTCAAGCAGATTGACTTCATATTTAACTAAGAGGACCGGTGTTGATCTTTGTATATGAGGTTAGATGCAAAAATTTATTACTTAAGTTCAGTGGCATACAGTTAGTAGAGTACATACTCTTTTTTTGTGTGTGAAAATTGTTTAGAGTTCTGAAGATTTTTTTTAATACATGGCATATAATGGGCTGAAGTTTTCTAGCTATCAGTATCTCCTACTTTTATACTTCAGGAAATTCATGCAACTGAAGTCCATTTTTACTAGCACACACAATTTGAGAACTAAGTGTATGTTCTTGGTTTAAATGAGTAAGTATTTTTCATAAATAAATGGAAAATAGTCTAAACCTATATATTTTAAACTATCAATGTCAATAGTTTGTTAAAAAGTCAAGCAAACACTGAAGCAGTTACTAAAAATTAGAGTAATGAATACATATCTGGTTTACATTGATATGTATGCCATCTTTTACCTCAGTCATATAAAATCAGTAAGTCTGTCATATCAGAGCTTGGGCTTTGATTTTTAAAAAGGCTGCACAAAATGTAATTCTTACACTATTTTTTTTCAAAAGAATCAATCTTTTAGCTATCTTACTGTATAGCTTAGCAAGTATATAAGCTGTATTTAATTTTTATTTTTTTTTTCTTAGAGGGAAATGTAGAAGGAATTTGTTTGTTCATTTAACAGTATTCCTTATATTTAAGATAATTACATGTTAGACTGGCTGGTCAGTGGATGAGGACAGTGGAGCTGTCCTTGATTTGGAGCACATAAGCCATACTGGAGAAACTGAAAGGTTACAGTCCTCTCTGTCCTCTTCCCCTTTCTGCTTCCAATCCATCCATGTCTGTGAAAAACATGTAACTAAAGAGAGAGGAAGGAAAGGGCAGATCCAAAATAAGTAAACTCACTCCCGTAATTAGTATTTTTAATTCTTTAATGTTTCTACACCTTCAAGGAAACTACTAATTTGAAGTCTGGATACTACATTTTCAAAGGGCTAGATTTTGAATAAATTCATATAAGCTGTATTAAGGAATTTTCAATATTTTATTCTGAAAAGATTTGAAATATCTCTCATGAAGTAGGCAAAAATTGGCTTGAAAAATCTGACTAACTTTGGATAATGTCTCAGAAATAATTGATACGCACAATATAATGATTTGAGGGTTTTTAAAATCTCCTTAAGTTAGCATTGTTAAAAATGGCACTTTGGTTTCCTTCTCTACCTATTTATACTTGAGTAAGAGGAAAAGGGTTTTAGCTGTAGGTAAGATAGATAGTAGTAAATGGTGGAGTTAGCAGAACTCCTAAGCCAGTAATTTTAAACATGTTATTTAGGAAGCAATAAATATGAGGCAGTTTTCTGATGCAGAGTTGCAAGACCTCTAGATAACAATGGATTGTGTAGAATACATATGTTGGAGATGGGAAAACATAGCTTTGGTAGTCAGGTAGACTGTCAATCTTGCCCAAAATCCTGTTAAAAGGTTGGGATTTATGAGTTATTGATTCACTTATTTTTAGCTGTTAGCATGTTGAATTCTTTGACCTTTTCTCTCTGGCTTGTTTGGTGAGAATTGTATTCTTTAGAAATTATCTGATCCTGGGTTTTTTATTGTTTTTCTTTGAGCTGCAAGTTTGTACAGTCTGGTCTGTAGTATTCATATTAATAGTGAAACTTATAAACTGCTGTCAGCTCTATAATTAAACATAAATTTACAAGTTTTTGCATGGCAACTGGAAATAATGGTAGTTTTGCTGGAATTAAAAAGTAGATATATAAATATAAGTGTAAACAATCTGATTTTACATTCTGGTATGTAAATGTTGTCGCCACATGATAGTCACCACCATACTTGTTCTGCTTTTCTCTGTAATTATTTATGCACATTTTCAGAGAGAAGATTACATGTTCTGAAAGCTTGATAGGGACTAGTTACTTCAGATTTTGATGACAAGAGAGGGGTTAGACTGGGTCATAGCTAAAGGGACATGAAAATAAATCTACTGGGGCTTTTATAGTTGTAATAAATTTTCTGCGTGTTTTCCTTTTTTTGTATTGAGTTGAATAGTATTAAAGAAAATGTGATTTGGGTCCTATGGCAGGACCTACCCATAATTATCATAAATAATTAGGTTCTTTTGTCTCTATACTTATCCTGTGTTTGCAATCTCAATCTGTTAGGAGTCTCGGGAGAGCAATCTGATGTTACATTCCCTCACTACACCAAACGTTTTTGAGATGTTTTTTATTGTACTTCTTAAAACTGGAACCCATTCTATGTCCTTGGCTTGGCCCTGGCATTAATTCTGTGGATGTAAATCACAAAATATATGGTATTATGGTTAATGTGCAACCACAACTAATATTTCATTAATGTACTTCACATTCAAATCTGTAGTTACGACTCAGAGTAACTGGAATCTTTCTATTACTAAAGATTTTGAGAGGTTAAATGATTTCTTAATACTTTACAGCTGGCAGACACACCAAAATCTGAAAGATACGAGCATGTCCTCGAGGCATTAAATGATTACAAGACTATGTAAGTTGTTGATACTTTTTGTTTTAAATGTTTGCCTGTTTAATTTAAGTTAGTTTTCAGTCTTTATGATACTTGCTTTGTCTGTAGCTGACACTAAGTTTTAAATAATGTTTCTGTTTCAAATTACAACATTACATAACTATTTTGTAAGCCAGACTGAGAGAGAGTTGTTATAACTTCCATCCTCCTTCCACTTCACATTTTGTTTTTGAGAAGGAGGATTGTGATGGGGTAAAGAGGGGAGTTAAGTAGCATTTGAATGGATATTCTCTTTGCATGTAATTTTGTTTTTCATGTACCCTGCTATTTTAAGTTACCTTCCCATCAGAATTTTAACAATTAATTTATCATCATCTAGGTTTATGTCTGGAAAAGAAATAAAGAAAAAGAAGCATTTGTTTGGCTTGAGAATTAGAGTTCCTCCTGTGCCACCGAATGCTGCTTTAAAGGCTGATAAAGAGCCAGAAGGAACTTCACATGAATTCAAAATTAAAGGCAGAAAGTCATCTAAACCAATCCCTGATGTGAGGTAAAATAACCCAGTCATTCTAGCCTGTTGTAGTTAATTGGGGCTATTTTGGGTATTTTTTTGGTGCCAACAAAAAAGGTCTTTTTCTTTCTAGAATGTTTTAAAAATATATGTAAAGGCAGATTATTTGTGAGAACAAGGTCGTAGAACAAATGCAGTTGACTTTCTGTTTGGATTCTTCTAAAAAATCAACATGAAATTTAGCAGTAAGAACAATAGAAAATATCCCAAGTTTACTGTCATTTGGGAAACAAAACCTTTTGCCTTACTGGATCTCTTAGGCAATAATCTAATTAGAATTCTCAATAGGAAATATGTTGTGAAATAGCAGCTTGTATTAGAAAATGTGCCATCTTTTTCACCAAGAGCCATCATATGAATAAATGATGTTTAGTACTTGTTCATTCCTCTTCAACATTTGGGAATCAGTAGTGTCCCTAGAAGTACACTGAATCTGTGATGTTATTATATAGATAAAATGTAGCTGTGTACTTGCAAATTTTGATTTGCCAGAATCACCTAATTTAATACAATGTTTTAGAAATAAACATCTAATTGTCCATTCATTGCCAAAGGAAAACATGTATTCAATAAAAATTATCATCAGTAATACAGAATAAAATACAAATTTTCTTCTAGGGAATTAAGTAATGGTATAGAAAGAAAGGGGAAAAAAAAATCAGTAGGTCGTCCACCTGGTCCCTATACAAGAAAAATGATTCACAAAACTCCAGAGTCATCTCCTCTGGTAAGGATATTTCTTCCCCCTTCCTCCCTTCCTTCTAACTGTATCATAAATGTTGAAGAAAAACATAACAAGTTAATATGAATTTATATTCCCCTACCTGCTCTCAAATAAAATCAATAAAAATTAAGTGCCTTTTTTTTTCCCCCCCTCTTAGGATAATGAACCAGTTCCAGTGATAGAGAATCCAGCCTTGGAATTACCCTGCACTGTTGGGTAAATTAAAAAAACAAAACAACAAAACAACCCTCCCATAAAATATTGTGACATCATGTAATTTATCTGTTTGCTTCTGAAATGTCAGCTCAGTTTTTAATATAAGCTATTTTTTTTTTGCATGGCAAACCTGTTATCTTGCAAAACAGGAAATCTGATGGAACTGCACATTCATCCAATACCTCAGATGTGGAATCCACAGGTGCTGCCAGTATGAAAGAAACTACCTCATCTAACATTTCCAGACATTATAGGTAACTACTCAGTTACTCTATCTGCTATAAAGATCAAGATTTGCAGTGCATTAGTTTTAATAAAATTTTCTTAGAGTAGAGCTATAAATAGCACAGGGAAATACAAAGAAATAGGATGAGTGAAAATTTATCTTTAATAGTTCTGCTTACAACTCAGAGTGTGAGGATTTTTTGTGCTTGCTGACTAATGTTTTTGATGTAAAATATGTGAGTAAGTGACATTTACTGAAAAGAATTAAACTCTGTAAACATTTGCAAGCTTAGTTTTCTACCAGTGGTCACAAAAGAACTAAGGTATCCTGAATTATTTTTAGAAGCTTTTGGTTTTGTAGGTTTGTATATTTGTGTTAGAAAATACTAAGTATGCTGTGATTTTCTAGAGTCAGTGTAGCGTGAAAAATTTTGGCACAGAATTTATGAATAAATTATTAACTGCAGTCAACCTTCCTGCAAGCTAATTGTTACTTGAACTTTTCCCTCTCTCAAGTTCAGCAAATATGATTTTCTCAATACGTCAATAGACGCACATGGTTTCTACTATTTTGTCTTCCCCCCTTTCTGGTTCATGCTATTGAGTGCTTTTGAGTCATTTTTGTGTGCATTATTGTTATAATTAGTCAGTTCTCAAAAAGCACGTTTATTTTAGAGTTCTGAGATTGTTACCTAAGTGTCATACTTAGTTACCTCTCTGTAGGTAATAAGTATTTTTTTGATTGAAAAACAACAAAAATTATTACATGAGTGGCATGGAAATAATTCATGATACAGCATACCTTGTGAATTCCCTTAGAGTTAATGCTGTGGGGTTTTATTTTCAATAGTTTATCTGACTCGAGAAAAAGGACTCGTACAGGAAGAACTTGGCCTGCTGCAATACCACATTTGAGGAGGAGAGGCCGCTTTCCACGCAAAGCACTCCAGACTCAAAATTTAGAAATTGTAAAAGATGATGAGAGCAAGGAAGATTACCAGTATGATGAACTCAATACAGAGATACTTAACAACTTAGCAGATCAGGAGTTACAGCTCAATCATCTGAAGAACTCCATCACTAGTTATTTTGGTGCAGCAGGTAGAATAGCTTGTGGGGAAAAGTACCGTGTGTTGGCTCGTCGGGTGACACTTGATGGAAAGGTGCAGTATCTTGTGGAGTGGGAAGGAGCAACTGCATCCTGACTGTAGGACTGAACATTATGTTCACTGCACTGTCATCTGTAAGTACAGTTCATAATGCAGAGCCGTGAGAGAAATGGTCTTTAAATATGTTTCTGAAAAAAAAAAAAAAAAACAAAACAAAACCAGTTTAGCCTTAACACGTAATTGTTATCATTACAGCTCTTGTGATAAAGACTTATCTTTTTAAAATCTGATCTGAGACTTAAATTTTTTAATCTGAACATTGTTAGATTGTTTTAGGTTGGGATATTTTGGGTTACAATTGCTTAAAAATGTGCATGGTGTTTAAAAGAGATGACATTTTTTAGAGAACATTCCATGGATACAGTTATTGTGATTTAGAGAAAATATTATGTAGATAGCACAAATATTTGAAAAATCTTGATTTGTTTTCTTACCCAAATGTTTGCAGAAATGTATTTCTATTTCAATACTGTCTAGATTTCATAAGTGCAGTGTATATAATGCCTACTGAAGACTGTAAAATACTGAAGTTTTCTTTCAAACAAAGTGTAAAAAAAAAAAAAAAAAAAAAAAGAAAAAAATATATTGAGCCTGTAAATTGCTCTGTGACCAGACTTCATTGTCTTCTTAATATATTCTGTGCGTGTGCGTGTGTGCGTATATACAGAGCTGTCTGTATATGCACACACAGAGCTGGGCGTGTATATAGATGTGCGATTGTGACCTATGCAATACTGATTATGGGATTGGTCAGCTTCTGAGAATACATCCCATAATTCTTTTTTCAGGAATAGTTGCCAGTATTTACACAGCAGCATTTCTTCTCAGGCTTATTGGGTGCTGTTGCTTTTTATGTAGTAAGGAAGTGTCCAACCAGTGCAGCGTGTTCTGGCGATGGGTGCAGTCATTGATGTTCATGTGCTCTACATTCCACTATTTTCCTTTTGAATTAACCGTTGAAAAAGAATGCAGGATCTGAAGAGTTTAAAATTAATGCTACTGGAAATAACAATTTGAAAGCTCTTGTGGCACTCTGATTGTAAATTTCGTGTCCCAGTTATAAAGTAAGTTGACAGGAGCTGTGCAGGATTTCTACATACATATAGAATCAGTCATATTTAGATAAATGTAGTATGAACTAAGTGTATTATTGCACAGGGTGAACAAATGTTGCCATTTGAAGTAATGTTACTGATTTTATTACAATATTACCTCTTTTGTGTTTATAAAATATACCAAGTTTTGAATTGGTAAGATTTATTTTACTTGTTAAAAAAAAGTCAAAAAGTCTCTTGCCAGTATTAGATATTTTTTTCTTTGTCTGCTACTTTTGAGGGGGTTTTAGCCAAAGAGTAAACAGAAGAATATTTTTACTTTGGTGGTTATTCACTGTATGTATAAGGCTAGCTTTCTTACATCCTTACAGTTTGCCACCAAAATAAAATTATGTAATGTTAACAAATGACAGAGTGGTTAAAAGTGTACTGCCTGAATTAGTACTTATTTATTCCATTACTTGGTTATTTGACTTTTTCTGCTCATCTTGAACATCTTGAAAAGGTGATTTTTTTTTTCTGATTTTTTTTTTTTTTTTTTTTTTTTTTTGGTCACCTTATAGCCAAAGGAGGCAGAGAAAGCTTTATATCCTGTGCTTGGCTTATGGCTGACTGGGTTGTATTAGCTTTATAAAAATGCTAATTAAAAACTCCCACTTCTGTTTACCTTCACTAAAATGTATGGGTTTTTTTTCCTCATATCCTCAGCTATTAATTTAATGTTGCCTTGCCTATAGCTGCAATACTTTGATAACACAGCAACTTCATGTTAATTTTTGAATGTTTGTATCTGGAGATAATGCAAAATGTAAAGCCTTTGTAACCTTACTCACACCATCTGTATTTCTTTGTTTCACTTTATCCAAGTCCTTTAATTCTAACTGAACACCAGCAGTATTTTTCATAAAGATTCACTTAACAATAAATATTGGAATGTACTTGGGGACTTTAGTGGGGGGTGATGTGGGGAGAAAATACTTGTCAAACTTCAGCTGTCCATAGACCTAACTATTGTGAATGTCGTTTCATTTTATTATGGTGATTGGCTTAACTCTGATGTTCAGTTTGTATTTTTGGAATTGCTTTTCTCTTAGAATTAAAAGACCAACATTAAATGTGTGTATTTTTTGAGAGAGAAGAATGAGTTTTGATTCTGTACTCTGGTGAAGCACATACTTGGTGGCATCCTCTCATCCATCATTTCCCAATCTCTAGCTTTCCTGTTCCTGTCCTGGAGACACTTGCCCTGCACATAGACACTAACTGGTGCTCCAGCTATGGTTGAGGGATGCTTTGTTACAAAGTGTCATGTACTGGAAAATGCTGCAATAGTGCTGCTGAAGATAGAGCTAGAGTAGTAACTAAAGCACACCTACAAATGCCTTTCTCATTTTATGTGAATTTCACTGTATGTAGTAGTGGTGTGTCTAAACGAAAAAGACAAAATGTTGCTGTATGTAATGATTTCATTTTGGTATAACTTGATCATTGTATGTATGCATGTGTGTAAATATATGTAACTCAACTTTGTTGTGGTCACTGATTTAGAACCATTTCTATGTGTATATTTAATATTTTTCCATTATGTTTTATTTGTATTTCAGTAGTATTTAGGTAGAAGTTTCTCGTGACGTTTCTAAAAAATATAGGTATCGCATGAACAAGACAGCAAAGAAATAATGGCACAATACTGGTCAGAATTGTAAAATAGACATCATAGCAAACTATTTGTCCAATCATTGTTCTTAACAAAAACTTCAACAGGAATTTTGAATAAAACTATGGATTTTCTATGCATAATGCATTTTGAATGAGATTACGAAGGAATTTTGAAAAATGTCTAAGCATGTACATGAAATGAAGGTCAATATTTAACATGAAGATGAATAAATTTTAAAAGGCCTTTAAAGGAGAAGACAAGCACTTTATTGTCTGGGGAGAGGGGACGATAATTTAATAAACAGAAAAATGGTTTGTCTTTGGAACATCCTACTAAAATGATCTTTAGTGTTATATTTTAAAAGGAAATTGGTGAATTAAGATGGAACATACCAAGGCTGACGATGGAGCGATAGTGTGATAAACTGGACAGTTCTGTGCACAGAGGGAAGAGGATGAGTCTTGCAAATGCTACGGAGGTAATATGTTCAGGCACATCTCTAGTTGCCTCACATGTGTCTAAATGAAAAATAATACTCCAGTTAAGGATACGATGGAAGAAAATGATATTTTGTAGAAATGGAGTAAAGGATTTTAGAAACATTGAAACATTGGTCAATGTTGAACTTGAACTGATGGTTGAACACCCATATGGAGGTGTCAGATCTATTGCTATTCTAGTTTAGTTAGAAAAACATTATTGCATGAGTTAAACTTTGGAGTTGTCAGTGTTTGTAGAAAACTTTGCTGGTGTTTTTTTGTTTTTTGGATCATCTGTAGGTGAGGTGTAATGAAATGAAAGACATTGGAAAAAGTTTCCTTTGGAGTCGCTGAAGGAAGGTGGAGAGAGAAACACCTATCTCTTAGCAGAGGCAGCGCAGGACAATAGAAAAGTAAAAGACAAGTACAGGCTGTGCACAGTCTGAGAATGAGCTTGAAATTTTTAACTTTGGCTGTCTTTCAATTTTGTCATTCAGCAGCAAAGAAACAAGGTTTTTTGTCTTGGTGTTTTCATGCCTTGCATTTTTGCCCTTAATGTTGTTGTCTAGCTCATCTCTGCTATTTCTTAAATCAGGTTTGTACATATTTCAGCATTGAGAGCTATACTCCATCAATATCATACAATATCAACAGTTGTTCTGGTTTCCATTCGAACCAAAATATTTTGCTGGCAGATACTAATTTTTCAAATACAGCTGTAGTTCATACCATTGTTTTTATACAGACTTTCTTCTAATCTGTTTACTGGTACTATTTCAACAGTATGTGTTTTCCTTGTTCTAATTAGTGTCCAGCTTCTCAATTTGACAATATTAATTTGCTTCCTTGTTAGCTACCTAAGTGTTTGGCACTGATTGACTTCCATATGGTTTTGGTTTCCTAGTCTTCTATTTATTTAATGTTCAACACAGAACCTTCCAATCCTGACATCTGCAATTTTGCTCTTAACAAGCTCATTTACTTCAAAACTTGGCTATTGTTGTATTTACTTGCCACCATCCAGTGGGATAGTTGTTGCTTTGCTATGTACCTGTTTTTCTCATTCATGATCATTACTAAGGTTGCCTGCTTTGTGTTATTTGGTTGCTCAATTTTGGTATTCATAACTTCACGTATTGGTTGCACGATAGCAGAGACCAGAAATTCTAAAGATCATCAACAATAGCTGGAAATTGTGGAAAAGGGAATTCATGAAAAACTGGAAAGATTTTAACTCCCATTAAATCCTTAAGCATAAAAGAGGACTTTTATTAGATATTTATTTTCAGGTCCCTTAACATAAGGTTGAAATGTATAGATATATGCTTCTTCAACTTTTCTTTTGGCAACTGTATGCCTTCCTTATGTACCTGCGTTCTAGTTTAGCAGGTAGCAGATGGAGAGTGAGGATGGATATAGTTTCCAGAAACCTGGTATATGCACGAAGGGAAGAAGGGAGTTTGTGAACACTATAGGTTCCAAGTCTCATTAACTGTTGCCAGCTACAGCACCAGGTAGCATGAGAGGCATTAACTCAGATGCTTCTGCAGAAACTTCAGCACTGTAGGTGGGCTTACTACTACTTCTAAGATGGTTTTCATTATTTGGTTATTATTTTATTATCTTTGCCTTTGATAAAAATCAGCAGTAATGTGAATTGTCAGTTTTGAAAACAGTAAGTTATGTAGCTTTTGACTGCATTTTTAAATTCTGTAGCGATTTGTGTAAATTATGCTTACTCACCTCCTGTGTGAATAGTGAATTTCTGTGAGAGCACTACTGCAGCCAGGAGGAAAACATGGAAAAGGAAGGGCTAAACAGAAGCTGTTTCTTAAAAGTAACTAAGAGACCTATGTTTCCTGTCTACACCACAGGTTGCTAAGTTCTCAAATGAAAGTCTCAAGAATTGTTCTTGGGAACACAGGAAAGGAACTGTTAGTTTTTAAAGATACCAGATACAGCTTAGTATTCCTAGTTTCAGGCTGTCTTAATTAAATTTTGGGGATAATGAGTCTTTAGAGGAGATTGCCATATAAATATTTAAAAACCCAAAAACTCCAGATAGGAGAAAAAAAAATGTAGTTGCTGTGACTAATGGAATAAAATCTCTAAAAATGTGGTCTTAACACTGTGTCTTAACATGTGGTCATGGAGGGAGGATGTTGCTGCACCCTGACAAACAAGTGGAGTTAAACAAGGCCGTGCTGCACTGCTGAGCACAAGAAACAAATGTGCCAGTGTGAGGCACAAGGCTGTGTTGTACAGAAGTGACAGCAGAAGGTGTCATTTCTCATGGTGCAAGCTTGGAGAGATCAGGAAAGGGAACTTGCACAGGTATTTCTCATGTCTGTGTCCAAAAATAGCTCTTTAGAGTTTTTACTGCTCATGTGCTTTTTCAAATTGCTGTTCCTTCTACCACTAACTGACTAATCTGATAACATAACATTGTACCATAGTATTTCATGTTCTTTTTCATTGATTCAAAATACAGCATAAAGGAAGTTCCTATTTCATTACTTGAATGTGGTTTGCAGGCTTCTGGACTGGCCTGGGTGTCTGAGGAGTCTTACGAAATGGTAAACAAACTTGGGTTTGTCCTATATTACTCAAATACCTGAAAAAATGCTCCAATATTTTGAGACTTATTATTAAGATCTTTATTTTATGAATTATGCAAAAATATTACATATTAATAACTAGTGGTATTTTATATTATGAGATTCTTCATTGTGAGCTCCTCTTGATGTTTGCTGCTTAGTACAGGTAAATATTTTCTCTTAGACCAGAGGTTGGTGTCTTTCTGATTGGATGCCTGTGTAAATCTTAAAATATTTGCACTGATAAAGTTGATATTTACAGTGAATAAGAACAGAATTTGAACACTGCATGAGGAAGAAATGAAAAAGCTGCAGTACTAAAACTAAACTTCCTGTAAGCTTAACATTCTTAATTTTTGTAGCCTTCATAGTCTTCTTCATGACAAAACAACTCAAACACAGGTTTAAATTTGATTTATTGAAAATGAGTTTTGCATAATTATTCAACATCTGAAAGTTTTAAAACATTTAATTCTGCATAAAAAGTCCATTAAGAAAAAAAAGTAATTCATATTCTCCTTTGTAAATTTTATACAGTCAAAAGCAATCTACTCTTCAAAATCCAAGTAAAAGGTTACTTAACTGTAAGTTTGAATACCAAATCCTTCACCTATCATACACATATTCCAGCTGCCAAAGTCAATGAACATTTCTAGTTTTATTCCTGCTTTCATTTTCTCTAGTGGACCTTGAATGAAGAGCAAATACAGTCAGAGCTCTTAGTTGCAAAACAGTAATTTCTTCCAGATGAACTCTGCTGCTGATGTTGCATTTTCTTTCTCCCAGAGATTGCTGCTTGTAACAGGAGACACTGAACTGCAGCAGTCTGCATCTCTGATCAGAGCAGGCTGCATCCAGTAGCAGGTTAAACTGGGACACCAAACGGTTTTGCCACGGGCGTGTAACTATAGAGAGGCACAGCTGGGAAACCCGATCCCTTAAGGTGCCCTTGGAAAACTTGGCAGAGCTTATCTGTTGGAGTTTTAAGCTGAAATCTCGACTCTAGTAGCTTGGAGAGCAGAGGTAGATGTCTTAGTCGCAGCTTCCCAGAGCTGGTTCAGCATTTTGCAGATGGTTTGGAGCATCACACATGGTGATGCAAGCTAAGGTAACAACATGGTATAGTGCTACTGGGAGAGGGACAGGGAAATAGCAGGAAAATGTTATTTGCTACTCTAGCTGAAAGAATTGCTTTTTTCCTATACATTGTTCTTATCATAGAAATAAGCTTTCACCTTCCAGGCAGTTTAGAATAGAAAGCATCATATGGAAGTTAAATACACAAAACCTTAAAGGGGTACAGTCTTATTTTGGACACAGCTTTGCAGGAAGATGTAGTAGCTCAACAGCCTATGGAACCCTCTATAACAAGTTCTGTATTAATAATAATACTTTTGCTTATAAAAACTATCAAGAAATATTATTGCTAGGTCCTCCTGTCTGAAGTTGAAGCTGAAGTGCTGTTTCTATGTTCTGTAGCCCTTGCTAGCATCTGTTTCATTTGAACAATGTATTTCTTCAATGCATCTACTGACCCTGTTTTAACTCATAAAATATTTAATCACAGAAAGTCTCAAAGTTGCAACTCTGCCATTCATACAGATGACCCCACAACAAGCACAACACTACTACATATATATTTTTTTAAAACACTTTGAAAAGTGTTTTTAATCAAGTTTTTTTTAAAACTCTTATGATGAAATGTAGTTAACACATTTATACAAGAAGTTCCAATGACTTGGCACATTGTAAAATTTGCTAACTTGAAACTACTAAAAAAAAGTTAATTCTCACGTACCAGGGCTTTTGGCAAAAACTATACCCTCACTACACTGTTAAAAGCAACTTCATCCAGATGTTATGAATTTCTGATTTGGTATTAGCTTTGCCTTAGTGCTACTACATATTCAGTTGATCATAAAACTTACTGCTCCTGTGATTAGTGCCTTACTTAGATGAACAGCTAGATACAGAAACACAGATTATATGAAGAATTTACTTATATAGCTGAAAGACATGTGAGAGTGAGCAAGAAGGGAAAGATTAGGTTAACAGCTTTGGTTTTATATGCCCATGTAAGTCACCTGTTACATTATCATACTTTATTAAAAATAAAGTGGAAAATAAGAGAGATTTTGAAACTACAACAATCAGTGTTTGTTTTGGCGTATCATGACAGATCCCTACCTTTATTAAAAGGAAAAAACATGAGAAATTACTTTTAAAAATTAACTATTACATGAGGTTACAGTAACTAAGAATTTGCAAATCATACTTCAAAGTGTGCCTGTATTTGTTTGTAGACCATAGTCACTTGTCTCATGTAACAGCCAAAAAGGAAAATAAGATTGTGCAACTACAGGACAGAAGGATTTATGAACAAGAATTGTACCTATTTGTTCCAATTGTTTTTCAAAACTCCCTCAATTTCACATTTTTCGCCTTTTTTTTTTTTTTTTAAAGTGCTGATATTAGTCACCTGTTATAAAAAGAGGATCTCATGTTCTTCATAGTTAGCCCAGTGTTTCTCCATGATGTCAAAGAAAAAAAAACTGAGGATTTAAAAAAATGTGTAATTTTGAAGAAAAATGACAGTAACTACCAATCCTGTAAACTTAAGCACATGTACAGTTACTCAGTATTTAACAGCAACTCAACCAATGTCTAAGTTACTATTTAAACTTTCATGTGAAAATGAAGAAAATGACAGTTATACTAACATTACTTTCCATATGCACCATATGCATAAAGTTGGCATTAACAATCATTAACAAATCCTACAAGTACAAAAAAATAGTTAGTAGCATTTGGAAAAATGGGAGAGTTTGGGAGAAGGCATTATGGTCATTAATAAAAAAACCCCACAAACAAACCACCACAAAAAATGAGAGAAAACCCCAAAACACAAAACAAGACCAGCACTATCACATCCAAAAAGCCCAGCATAAATTGCAAACCTGATTTTTACTGTCTGTCCAAAAGAATCTGAAAGGTCTTTATTTTCTTTAGTTTAGTGCTCCCCTTCTCCCTCATAGATTGTTACAATCATAATATGAACATTAATGAACATTAAGTTCTACTTTTCCTCTTATCTTCAAAGAGACTTTTCAACATGTAAACTTGAACAGCTGATACCACCACCATTACTCCCAAGTTGACCATGGACCAGAAATTCACTCTGTCAAAGTTGCTTTCTTGTATGTTTCGGTCACGGGCCTCAAATGCTCTGAGCAGGGTCTGAATCTGGACACTTTTGCTTAATCTGGCTTTGACACTGTTGATGGATTCCTGGTAAGTTACAAAAGAGTATTTTTAGAAAAATACCACCTGAATTAAGTGTAGAGTTTGCAGTACATACAAAATTATGAATATTGTATTACCAACTTACTTTCTTGACAAGTGGAGAGTTAATTTCATTTTAAAATATACATAGCACAGTTTTTTTTTAAATTTGTCTAGCCTGTTTATTGTGTATCACCTAAAAAGACATAATTAATGTAGAATTAGTGTTCTGTAATAATTTTCTTTTTTGTCTTTTATAGGCAGGAAGGTAAGAGGGAAATCAAACCTATTTGGACAAATAAAAAGTAGTGAATTTGCAGAACTAGTCTCAAATTATGTAGTGGTAAGCAAATGTAGAGTTTTTTTCTGCTGCATAATAAAATTAAGGAGATTTTTAATGGAAACTACTATCAGGGCTATATCTGCAGCAAAAGAAAAGTACAATGATGTTACATTCCTGTCTGTTTCTGGTATTTTTGCTCTACAGTGGCTATAAACTGCTGCTTCAGCCTTGATACAAAAGCAATAAATCTTGAATAGGACAACTGGAGGTTCTAGAAAGGACAGATACTATGACCCTGAATTAGACGAAGTACTTGTACACTCTAGCCATGACAACAGCAGCTCAAGATTCACACCTTACTCTTCATTTAGTAAGTTAACATTTGGTCCTATGATCTGTTGAAGTTTCATCCACCACATAACAGATACTGACAACATAAAAGCTGATCTCATGAAGTGCTGAATTATGTTCTTGATATAGTTATAGATCCTGAAGTAACTTTTAGTGAGAAGAGTAACATTTGCAGTAAGAGGAAGCTAATAATTAAAAAAGAACCCCAAAACCATAAGGTTAAATGCAGCAGTAACATTTTCTCTGTTTCATATTTAACAAAAATATTTCAAAATAGCTATTCTGGGGAGCCAAATAAGTTTATGATGATAAAGTTCATTGTTACACAACAGGGAAAATGAACACCACACAAGATCTTTAAACATAAGACCTAATTCCTTATTTTTGCCAGAAAATGTGGTCTCATTAAGGAATTAAACTACTGAGTGATTATGTTAGTCCTCATAGAGCTTGCAGGGAAAGTAATAGCTGGCTAAGTAAACAATGGATCAAATACTAACCCTAACTTTAGAAAAATTACATACTTTTGTAAGATTTTTCAAGGCTCTCAAAGATAAGTTCTGCATTACCTTTTATTTTTTTTTGTAAGATATGTAAGATACCAGTATGTAAACAATTATCTATCAAATCCATTCAAGTATTTTTTGTGATTAGTGTGAGTGGGATTTTCTTCACAACTTCAAATATAAATTTTGCTTTTTTCTGATTGCCAATTTTAAAGCTCTGGTCAGATTTTCAGATTCAGTATTTGGTTTTATTATTATGTAATAGTATGTTATATGCCTATAAAATATTTTAAACATTGTTTATTTTGTTATTTAAAAATCTGCATTGTGTTTATGGCAGTAATTCATTCACTGTAATTTTCTACATGATGTACTTAGTAAGTGTATGTACATGTTGAGGTTTTGGGTCAATCCTTTGCTTCTACATTAATCTCAATATTTAATGATCATAAAGGGAATAAGAGCTTTGACTCAGCAATAATCTGACTTCTACATCAAACAGGCTCAGCATCCAGTTTAAGCAAACATAACCACTCCATATCTGTAAAGATGAACCTATAGTTTATGCAAATTAACTCTCATTCTGTTTGAAAATCTGTAATAAAATTTGGGGGCAAAAAACCTAATAAAGTTATTTCTAATATATCGAAGATAGATACAGTAATCTATACTTCTGCAAAGATATAATGAAGAGGCAAACACAGTAGTTTATCTTTAAACAGAGATAAAAATGATGCAGTAATTCTAACTATATCATTGGGGGCTAAATAATGTTTTAATGCTCAAAGTATTAATTCCATTGCTGCTAGGGAAGAATGTCGCATTTTAGCTGAAATGGAAACCAAGTGACTGAGAGCTAGGCAGTTTCTTGTTGCTGATGAAGGGCCTATTCTGAAAAGATGTCCAAGCTTCTGTATGTAAACAAGAGATCTATAGTACTAGATTTCCTGTTCTAGTAAAAGCAACAGATGGAACTGCAATACATTCCAGGACAGTTCAACAGACCAAGGCAGAATCGCTGCATGATGTTGAGTTTTTTTTCCTAAATGCTCTTACATTGAATATAATGAAAAATCAAATACTAACCAGAATATCTTCCAATTTCATGTCTAGGAGATCTGTGCCTGTAACATACTTCTTCCAGTCTTCCTCATCTTGACCATCTTCTCCCATATTGTCCAGGATCAATTCAAAGAAAATCACCTTTTCAGAAATGGTACTAAATGTGTTGTCAAAACAGAACATGTAATCCCCATCTTCTGTTTCCACCCTGTGTATATAAGCAAAACATGATTAACTATACTTTGTGTGCTGTTTCTCAAAAAGTCACTTTTTGTAAGTACACCTTTCCCTTTAAGACTGACAGTTGTGCACTTGGAAATAACCAAATCTTCTTTTTGTATAAAAATAAGAACTCTAAAGATACCTTACAGATTACACAGTCACAGCAAAACAATCCCACTGACTCCAACGGCTCAAAATTATGAAGACAGCAGCTTGCTTTCATTTCCTTTTGGGGATTTTGAATCATTGCTAATCATTTAAAAAAATGCACAGTAGGTGGAATTCTTATGCTGTATGAAATTACAGAAATTACAGAAAATACTACATTTTGACAAAAGGACTGGAAAAATAGAGCACTTGTTAGCTTCTTGTTTCACATGATCTTTTGATATTAGATATGGAGACCTTTTCCAACTCCATAATAATTATTTTTATCCACTGAACATTAACAGCTAGTTAAAAATACCCTTCACTTTATGGTACAATTAATATAAAAAGCATTCAGTGTTTATAAAAGGAAAGTTGGTATTCTCAAACTGTCCTCTTAGAAAGTCTTTTGTAATACTTAGGAATTTAAAGTACTCAACCTTCATTTAGTTATATTTGCTAAAGAAACCAGAAAAGTTCTTTATGTAACACTTCTGAGTTTGAAAATTTTAAACTTACGTATGAACTCCATCTGATTTTCTTTCATCAAAAACTAGAGTTTCACCTTTCGGGGACAGCAGATGAAAATCAACATCTAATCCTGCTCCATCTAGAACCTGTGAAACAAACAAAAATAACCAACCTCTGACCAGTAGAATTCCTGACTGCATTATGACAGCAACATTTTTAGGGAAGGCAAACATTCTCAGGTAAGGGAACAGACAAACAATCTGAAAGATTAATCTGTCTGGTTAGCTGACTCCAAATGAACTGGAAACAGATGAAAAAATGGCTCAACCTAAAAGCATTTTAACAATTTCAGAATCTTAAACTAAATGTAATCTAAATATGCCAGGCTGGGCTTATATTGAATTGTTCCCTAATTACTTTTAAGAATGGATGCAGTTTTATCAACAGTCAGGGTTAGACAACCTGTAAAAGTACCAACAAGAGATGGCTAAATCTGGCATTTCTAGGTGATGTCACTGATTGGTGAGTACCTGCACTAGTCCCATTTCAGTGGCAGAATTGTTCTAACAAGTCACTTTTCTGTATATACATGTTACACATATTTGTACACTATGTGCTGTCACCCCTAAGATCTCTTTGTTGGGTGAATTAACTGTGTTGAAGACAGGACCAAACTTCTTATGCCAATCAAAGCTTTACCACAAGACCTCACCTTCTGATGCGCATTTAAGGTCTGAATTCTGTCAGAGCATTCCCTTTCCCCAAAGGTAGAAGGAATTGAAGGTGTTTATCTTCCTAAATTCTCAGAGAGTGTCTGCAGCATCACAAAGCTGTGCTGCTTTAGCTGTGTAACACAGCTACAATTGTATCACCACACCTACTGTGTTGTAGAAATTTTTATAGAGAAGGTAGTAATTGCATAAGGGGGCAGAGGGGGATCATTTTTATGTCATTACTTAAATCCGTGCTAGGGGAATTTTTTGTTTGCTTGTTTTTCAGTGAACTTTTTGAGTATAGCAGACTGCTCCTGCTGAAAAGGAGAGCAAAGTTTACACTGACTCAAACTGAAACTGAAGACACTTAAAAAAAAAAAAAAAAAGATAAAGGACAAAGAAAATTACTAGCTAACAGCTGATCAAATTAAAAATCATACATATTGACATATCTTTACATCTGGACACCCAGAAAAGAACCTTTGTATTAGCATAGGGTTTACCTTATGTCTTTGGAGAATGACCTGCATCCTATCTTAAATATTCTTCTGCTTTAGCCACTAATATAATTAAGTACAAAATAGATGTATTTGCAGTAATATACAGAGCTCCTTTTCTACACATTCAAATAGAAAACCAAATCATTACTGTTAACAGTAGTGCTACGTAATTTATGCCTGAGTAGAAATAAGTTGTGTATATGTTACACACACAAGTCCTTTCTAAAATAATCTCTTTATTTAGCTTATGATCAAACTACAACCCTACTCTGTGCAAATAAATTTCTGTTTGGCTTAGACAGGGCTCTAAAAAAAGCCTGAACACCTCTCTTTCATTCTTGTTCAGTTGTGCATGTAGCAGTATTAGAAAAAACCACGAATTTCAGCTTTGTCTTTCAGTTGGGAAACAGGGTAAAAATAGATGGAGAGGGAAAAGAGACAGATCCTGGCCCACTTTGAGGCACACTAATAGGGTGGGAGAATATTCAGTGCAACTTACCTCACTGTACCTATTTTACTGAAAAAAGTCTTTGTTTCAAGGAGGAAAAATAGTCTGAGATCGAGATCCATTCCAGATATCTCTGGGAAACTCGACTCTTCTCAAGAAGTACATCAAAATCTTAATGATAGTCTGTTAAATTGGGCTGTTTCAGTAAAACTTTCGTCATTGAGATGAAAGGTGTTTAATATCAGCACAAAGATAGGCAAGCACGGGCTCTGCGCATCAGCACAACATTCGTTGTGCTTTAGAGCTACAACACAAGGTCACAACCGTGAACTTTACACATTCTGCCCTTTTAAAGGATGGCGACTTGAGCTCCTTCAAAGTATAAACAAAAAACTCCCACAAACCACCAAAAGAACGTATTAGAATAACTGAAAAGGCCGGTAAGTTAACTTTGAACTCCCGAAGGCAGAACTTCTCCAAGAGTACAATTCATCGTGGCTTTGCGGGCAGAGCTCGGGGCAGGGCACCGCGTCCCTGCGCAGGCAGTGTCCCTCGGGGCCGACGCTGCGGCCTCGGGAAGGCAGCACCGAGCAGCGGGGCCGGGCGGAGCCGCTCCACGGGGGCCGGGCAGACGGCCCGGACACGGCAGCGCCGCCGTCACGGGGGATGCCGGACCTCAGCTCCTCTCGGGACACCCCGCGGGGAGATGCCCCCTCCCGCCCTGCCCCACCTGGTACTCGAGCTCCAGCGAGGCCTCCTTGCGCATAGGCTGGTAGAAGCATTCTTTGCGGCCGGCGGGCAGCGTGAAGGTGAAGTCGCTGTCCAGGGAGGGGCTGAACTCGGCGGCGCGGGGCGGCGGCAGCAGCAGCGCCAGGCACCCGAGCGGCACCAGCAGCACCCGCAGCCCCATCACGGCAGCGCCTCGGAGCGCGGAGCCCCCGCGCGCGCACGCACCGAGGGGCGGGGCGCCCCGGGCGGGGCGGTACCA
>VRYO01001717.1:13913499-13973246 GCA_009812075.1 Sialia sialis | reverse complement strand
GGCAGGAATAGGCAGATAATAAGGTTCTATTAGAGCTAGCATGTACAAGGAATGTTCAATAACTGTCTCCTCCTTTATAATAGCATTCAACTGTCAATGAAAGGAGCAGAAATTCAAAAGCCTGGTGCAAACTTAACTGTCTGTCCTGGAGCTGAGCATCTTTCTAATGATACTGAAGGACAAGAAAACAGCAGGCTATGTGACCTGGAAACAGAGCCTGTCAAATTGATAGGAAATCCAGGAGGTAAGCTTGCTGAAATAGCTGTGCAGTTCTGTCTAATCCACAGAACAGAAATGTTCTGCAATGGTTCAAGTTGGTTTTACAGCAGGTGTACTTTGGTTGAACAGGGAACATTTTGTCACCTTGGAAACTGTTGTGTTCTCCATACACAATTTTGCTGCTTAAGTTACTCCTTCAGCAATAGCTGAGCTAGGAGTTGTGTTGAAATGGAATAATGTATTTTTTTTCTTTATGCGGGGTGTGCTAAAGTTTCTGTATTTTTGTTGACTTTTTTCTCTGCTGTTACAGTATTTCTCTGATTGCTTCTGTCATTACTGTTAGGACTGCTCTGTGAAATTACATCAGGGCACCTACGTGATGATACTGTCTTTGTTTTCACGAGTTACTGCTTTCAGTTACATTATGGGTTTGCATGTTTTTATAAATTAATCTTGAATTTATATTTTAACTTTGAGAGAGGAGAAAATGTCAACAGTTGGAACTTATAAGCAAACAGTTTGAGAAGGTGAGGCAAAAATTCCAGAAAGAGATAGAAGAGCTACGCACAAAACTGATAAAAGCAGATGATGAGAATTCTGCCTTGAGGACCAGCATGGCTCAAAGAACCAGTCAGTTTCAAGTCATACAGGAAGACCTATTGAAGAAGGCTTCAAAAACTAGTAGCTTAGAGAGAGAAGTAAGTTTTTAATAGCACTGAAAAGAATATGCCACTTTTCCTTCAGTTCAGTAATCAAAGATATTGAAGACAATAGTTATGGAAAAAACTGCAACTGCCATCATAATTTCAAAATCTGATTAATTAAAAAAAAATTCAAACTGAACTTTTCATCAAGCAGAAAGACTTAGCAGCCTTAATTTTTTAGTTGTCAGAAACAGTGTTTTAAAGCTGGTGTCGTTTGTAGGCTTTTCTCCTACAACTTTGATTTGTTATATGGAAAATACAGTTTTCTTACTTTGGTGTGGTTGAATTAATGGGTAATCCTAGGAAATAGGTTAAAGGAACAGTTGTATTTTTCCTCATTAAATGTTACTGTAGTTGCCAGAGATGAACATCATTACCAGAGAGTCACAAAAGAAAAAATTTAAGCTTCAGCTTTTCTCAGGATGAATAAATTAAATTGCTAATGTTTCCATTCTGGTGCTAATGTGTTTATAGAGTTCAGCATAATGGGCTTTGCAGTTATTTCCTAATAATGAATGTAAGTGTTATAAATATTTAAAGCTATTTCACTGATAATTAATTGGGTAAATTGTAGGTAAATTGTCCTGCACCTTTCTCTGTAAGTAATAAAATACAATAGTTCAACAAAATCATTCAGTTTATTAAAAATACTTTAGTAGTAGCTAAAACTCAATTGGTGATAAGAAAGTGCATACAAATATTTGAATAAAACATGCTGTTTTGTGCCATATTTAATTTCAGATAAGAAAGAAATCATCTCAACTTTCTGCACTTGAGAAACAGTTAGAAGAAAAGACTGTTGCTTATTCCACTGCTGCAGAAAGAAATGCTGAGCTGGAACTGGAACTCATGGTAAACTGTTCTCAGTGAGAAACCACATTTATTTAAAAAGACATGAAAGTTTAACTTGACAGTAGTATTCCCTGTATTCAAAATGAGTGGACTTTCAGATCTGCTAAATAATCTGTGCAGATTTTAGGAACACATCTCATTTGAAATTAAACATCCTTTTTTCCCTGCCCTTGAATGTGTAAGTTATTAACATTACATTTTCCTTGTGGTCACATTGAAGATCTGGCCCTGTTGAATTGCCATTTGTTTCAGTGAAATACATGTAGATTTGTAAATGAAAAAGTCTTCAAAATGGTATTTTAAATATTCCATCTATCCATATGAACACAAAATTTCTTTTTGTCTTTGTCAGGAGTTATCTATGCCATAATCCATCTTGGCAGAGAACTTGTCTCTTTAGTGGTTTCATTTACTGACATTCTATACCTGTGGTACAGGTGTGACATCTTTTGAGATGTCACATGCTCTGTGTAACTTCAGAATTTTGTTTGTTGTTGCTTTACAAAATCTAAAAACCAGATGATCAAATAAAACACTTTTAATATCACAGCTAAATGTTTTTATTAAGACATTTTATTGTTGCCACTTCCTAGGGAAAAAACAGATGCATTCATGATTTGGAAACAATTACCAGTGAAGAACATGAGAAAATAACGTCTGGTTTTGAAAATGAAAGGTTGCTTCACCTTGAGCAGCACAAAGAAATGGAGAAACAGATTGACCTAGTAAGACCTTTATTGTGTGGTAGTGTGTAAATTTTTCCTATATTAATTTGTCATGTAGTTTTGAGACATCTCCATTTAAAAAGTTATGTTAAAAAGCTCTTTCTTCTCCCTACATTCTCTAATTTTAGTACATTTTTCACTTAACTAGCTATACAACTTTTCCTCTGAAATATTCATATCCTGCTCAACTGAAGAGAAATAGGGACTTAGGAAAAGTCCTTGTTGTTCTTTGCTGCAAACACACAGAAAACCAAAAAGTGCCTACTGGGTTTAAAGCATGACAGCTTCTAAAAACGTTTTTGTTGCCTGAACCTCTGCCAATCTGAGCCTTATGAGCATCTGTGCTCTTGGGTTTTTTTCAGTCTCTAGAGAAGAAATCTGTTTCTCCACATGATTAGAAATATAGCTGTGATTATTTCTAGCTGTTTAAGAAGCTTCTCATCTTTTAGTAAAGAATGTATGCATGTCTCTTTGTCTTTGCTGGTGACAGGCAATTACTCTCTGCTTCCCTTCATTCTCCTCTGGATTTAAGATATTAAGTGCTTGGAATTTCTTGGTAATCTTAAGACTGTGCAATACTACCGATGGCAGTAATTAATTTTCATTGTAAAAATGATGAGTGAATATAACTAAATCATGTATTTAGATGAATAAATTCTTATTAAAATAATAAATTGCCGTTTACTTATGGACAGCTTCGGACACAGCTGGAGGAGAAACATCAGCAATTCATTGAACAAAAGAAAATAATATCTATTTTACAACGAGAGCTTATACGTAAACAGCATCACATCAAATCATTGGATGGGCTGCTAATAGAAAACAGAGAGGTAAGGTTGGCTCTTGACTTTCTTTAAATGCAAATCAAATAAGTGATTAAAAATAATGGAAAGCATATCCATAAATACATGGAAAAATTGGGGAAAATGAAAGATGTTTATGTTTTTGCTTCTTAATTCTTGCTTGAGTATTTGACTGTATCTAGTGTAGTCGCCAATTACTTCTAGTATAGTCACTGCTGCTACTACTACGTATTGTATACAAATTTTAATGAACTATCAGTATTTTCTGTCTTACCATTCCCTTTATGCATCTGGATTGCCCCTTGGGCTTCTCTCCCTAATGAAAGGAAAGAGATCTGGATAAAGAATGATTGCATCAATCCTGCACTAGGTGGAAAACCAATAATGTTCTAGTATGATAATGTTTTATTCCTTTTAATAATGCCTGATGCTGCAGAATATGAAGAAAAATCTCTCAGCAACCAAATTCACATCAGAGTATCATTGTGTTTTAGATACACCGATCTGCATTTTTTTCATGATTCTGATTATGAGTTTTTGCTAAATTACTTACTACTTTATAACATTAGATTAATGTTATGTAATATTAATATGTGGCTCTCTTGAATAAAAATATCTGTAAAAACAGGAAATGGAAAATCAAAATGTCAAGAAAGATCAAGAATTGAAGATGATGGAAAGTCAGTTAACAGAAGAAAAAATCAAAGTTAGTAAGCTCTCTGTAATGTTCAAGTAATAGTTTTAAAGTTTGCAATACAGTGTATTTCCTTTTAACTTTTATAGAAAAACTGTTTTATATGCATTTGTCTTAAGTAAATAGTCCAGAAGTCATTTATTTGAAGTATTTCTTAATCTGTTGGTTCATTTTTTGTTTTCTTTTTTTTTAAATTAAAATAAGTATGATGAAACCTACAGTAAGAGATTATGCAATGCATAGTTTTTAAAAGCAGTTACTATAGTTACAAATAAAGCAAACTTGTACTTATTGTACTCACAAAGTCCAACATTGTCTCATAGGGCTAATGTTATATATGTTTCTGGTCCACATATGGCATGTATTTTAGATATATGTGATACTATAATATTAGTCATGTTTTTAGCCATCTCTAGCTCTTCCTGATAAACATTTCCCATGCAGCACTTGTCAAAGGATTTTAATAAACCAGTGCCATGTGCAGATTTACCCCAGTCAGGTTTGAAAATATTAAATCTTCAGTGGGAGAAGATTCTGGGGACTTTGCTGTTCTCATGCTCTTTCTGAGCTTGTATTGGACCCATTTTCTATCCAAATGGCTTTGTAGTATTTGGGATGTTTTCCAGAGACTTACAATTAGGACACATAGCAATTTCTCTTCAAAAAGCTCTTGAATCATCTGGGGACAGAGATACAAAGTCCAGTATGGTTTAGAAAACTGGCAGTCTGATTGCAAAATTGAAAGAATCAGACATTGTGCAGCTAAATTTGGCACAATTCTCATTGATGAGAAATCTTAGCATTGAAACCAAATGCTTAAGAAAAGCTTAATTACTATGCCTTACGATGTCTGAGGGTTTGTTTGTTATAATTTTTATCAGTTCAACATTATAAGGTATTAGAGATTACAGTAATTTCACAACTATAAGGTGCACCCTTTTGACTAAAATTTTGATTGAAACCCGGAAGTGCGCCTTATAATCTGGTGTGCTTTATAGCTATGAAATTACTGTACTCAACCCCAAATGAACATTAAAAGTGCAAAATAGATTGACTGTGTTGACACTGCTCCAAGCTCTTCCTTTCCTGTTTGCTGAAACGCAGGCACTGTCTCCCAGTGCAGAAAGGGAAATCATGCTGCTAGGCAACTTTTTGAAAAGAATTGTAGTAGTATCTGAGTGGTGTTTTTGAAAAACATGTGCCAACTCACCTATGATGATAATTCCAATTTTATTTATGGAGTTCTATATGTAATGAAACACGATGGATTAATGATTTAATAGTGACTCTATGTTTGCTTTTAAATTCTAGCTACTGACAAATGCTGGCATAGCTTCTCATAACTAATAGTCTCATCTGATATAAACACAGTCTGAAGTATTATGATTTTGAATTTCACAAATAATTTTAATTTTTGAAGACTATTTCAGTTTTAAAGTTTATAGTAAACTTCCATGACTGTTTTAATACTCTTATGATAAAAATATAGCTTTCTGATGTTTTACACAAAGCTGTCTTTTAATACAGGTTTTAGACCAGTTAATACAAACCACACCATGCAATTTTAAATAATCTATTGCATTCATCTAGGTGCAACAACTTGAGTCAGCACTAAAAATATGTAAGGAAGAAGTTGCACTGTATTTGAGACAGTCACAAGAAAATAAGGAGATGTTTGAAAACCAGCTGAAAGAAAGGTCTGAAGAGGTAACAGGTTGCTTTACAACTCTTCTGTATTGCAGAGAACACTTGTTGTGATTGATTTAATCTAAAAGTTTGTGAAATGACAGTCAAAATTTGCAACAGGACCTGTGAATGGGAAGTAAGCTGGGAAAAAACTGATACATTTTGTGAGGGTAAAGGGGAAAATCATAACTCAGAAACACTGGGTAAGTTAAGGGAAAAGAAGCACTAAGATAAATGAGTTGTTGAAAGAAGTAACAAAATCAGAATAATGTGAAACAAAGCATTTTATCTTGGAAAAAATGGAGAGAGCACTATTGCAATATAAATTTACCTGCACAAAATTGATCTGTTTTTCAACTGTCTTAATGGGAAAGAAGTTCTAGGCATAAAACATATTTCCATCTAGATCCCAAGTTTTATACTTTCCACTACTAAAGCAGGAGTGAGTTAAATTTTAACATTAGAATTAATTTGTATTTGTGGGTGAACTAATTATGACATGAACACTGTTCATGTCAGTGCTGGCCTACCTGCTGAGAGAGGCTTTAGTCAAGTGGAGATTGCTGGACCCTGTACAGGATTAGCTTGATGGAAGTTGTGTGGTCTGTGTCACACATAGGCCTGTGATATTTACTGTTCTTCCTAAGCACTAAACCCTGTTCTCATACTGCATATGAAGGGACTGGATGCTGTGTGGAACAGCAAGTGAGGCTGTATAAATGTGACCACTGTTTTCATAAATAAATTCCATTGACTACTTCCTACTTCTTGGACTGAGCAGTTAGTGATTTCTTTTTGGGTTTTTTTCAAGAACACTCCCTCCCCTGACTTTTTTTTTTGTTCCCCAGAACAGTTGCTTCTGGCATTCATCACTGAAAAAACAGACTATTCAACATAATAAAACAAGTTCGGCACTCAAAATTCTTTTTTTTTATTGAAATGACTATTGTCATACAGTCAAAAAGAAATACAGGGGAGGACTGAGAACAAGATCTCAAGGGGAAAACAAGTCTTTCTGAGAAATAAAGAAGACTAGCAGAAAGAAAAGTAGTCCTAACTAAAAATCTGCTATGCATGTTTTAAAAATATTGACAAGTTATATTTAGAAAGCAAGAATGAAAACCTGGGGCTGACTGGGAAGTTACTACTTTCCTCACTTTATAGAGCATAACTCAGTGATAAATTGTGAGGTCTGTACTGTTGAAACTGTAGTGCAACTAAATTCAGACCCAAAAGTTTTATTGACTCACAAGTGTGATTAAGAGAGAATAGCTGATGCAACTGCAAATAAAAATGTTTTATTGTAATGGAAAATAAATGTCTTTTCAGCTTCATTATTTACAGAGAGAAATAAAAATAAAAGGTCAGACAATTCAGGACTTGAGTGAGCAAAATATTCTCCTGCAACAAACTTTGCATCATCAGCAGCAAATGTTACAGCAAGAAACTATTAGAAATGGGGAGCTGGAAGATAGTCAAATTAAACTTGAAAAACAGGTACAGTATGATGAGAACTATCTATATATACAGAGAAAATTAAATGCCTTTTATATGTTTCCATAATACCTATAAAGCCTGAATATTTCTTTGATAACTGGGTTGATAATTATTATTTATATATAACTAAAATAAAGAGTTTAGTGGCTTGTTTTATCTTAATCCAGTTTCTGAGCTATCAAAAAGTCTAGTTAGTATTAGAGTGGCTAGGTCCTTGGAAAATCAAGCCCTAGACTGCTGTTAAGGAGAGGTGCATTTAAATTCAGAAAGTTGCATCTTGTTATATTTTCTAGAAACTATTTGTCTTTCAAATGTGCCGAGTTTTAGTTTTAAATTACATACAGACTATAAAGAAATCTGTTGTGTAAAAACTCTCCCTATGTGAATTGCAAGACAAGACTGTGTATTTCTTTGGTATGCAATTTGAAAGTACTGTTTAAATGCCATTTTAAATAGGTATCCAATTTGGAAAAAGAGCTTCAGAAGCAGAAAGCATGTGCAGAAGAGGAGTTGAGAAAGGTGGAGGAGAAACTGCATCTAGCTGCTCAGGAGGCAGATTCAAAGAGACAGAAGATGGATGAACTGAAGTGTACAGTCAGGTGGGTTTAATGTGAGTGAGAGGCGTATTCTGCACATGGGCATATGGATCAGAATGCTTGCTGTGTGAAATGGTGTTCAGCTGTGGGCTTACACTGCAGTCTCTGTGAGCATAAACTGGAAATCAGAAGGAAAGCTTCTGGCCAGTAGAGGCATGACTTTATGGAACAGCTTTCCAATGAAATTAATGCGTGTCCTGGCAACCTATTTAGCTTAAGATAACACTTCATAAAGCAGATCAAATTGTAACTATATCAGCTTGCTTTTAATTGTAGATAGTACATTCTACAGGAGCATGCTAGTCTTAAAGAATATAGTTTTGATTAGAAAAAAAGCCTTCTTAACATGACTTTTATTTCCATTTTATTCACAAACACTTGTCTTGGAGCATGTTGCTTTTGTTATTCCATGGTTCATTTTGTTCTGGTTGCTTCTATTAGTCAGATTAAATTGGAGATGGACCAGTGCAAGAATGAACTTAATGGCATGGAAAAAGAAGTAGTGAAATTAAAACGAGATGGTGCAAACAAAGCAGTGCAGATAAATCAGTTGGATATCACTTTGGAAGAAGCAAGATCTGAGATCAATAAAAAGGCAAATGAGGGTAATTTGGCTATTTTGTTTATCAGGCTTCCTTTCATTAAACTATTCTTCTGTATGTATTAGACATTTGTCCTTTCCCCCCTTGTATAATCAAGTACAGTAATTTCACTCTGATAAGCCGCACCTATTTCACTGAAGAATCGAGGCGATCCCGGAAGTGCGGCTAATCACCAGCTGTGGCTTATTTATGGACAAATTCCAGTGAAATGCCAACCCGGAAGTGCGAGCCAGCTGGGGAGGGAGCTGCCGTGGAGCTGCGGCCAGCCAAGGAGCTGCCACGGAGCCGCTGCGGGGCAGGGAGCTGCCGCGGAGCCGTGGTGGAGCCACTGCCGGGTGAGCGGCGAGACGGAGCCACTACCAACGGCCAGCCCGCCTTCGCCGCCTTTGCGTGGCCAGCCCGCCAAGCCTCTGCTGGCTTTGCGTGGTGGCGCGGTGAGCCACCACTGCCGAGCAAGCTGGGAGCCACAGCAGCCAGCACTGGGGGCGGGAGTGCTGGGGCCTGCGGCATGGGGACAGCGCCTGGGGCTGCGTTTAAAGGCTTTGCGGGTCTGTGAAAACTGTTTGCAAATTGAGCACCTGACAGCAAACCCTGCCATCGGCAATTCTGTTACTAACTCATTACTTTGTTGCACATGGATCCTCGCTTTTTTTTTAAAAAAAAAGTGTGGCTTATCACCCAGTGTGGCTTATTTATGGACAAATTCCGTGGTCTTCCCGGCTACCCGGAAGTGTGGCTTATAACCAGGTGCAGCTTATGTGTGTGAAATTACTGTACACGTGAGTCAAAAAATCATAATCTTTTTAAACTCAAACAAAACCAAACCCAAATGAACAACACCCCCACAGCCCAAAAAAACATCATAAACATTTTCCACATTCTTTTGCCAATTCTCACTTTCGAGGTATATACCTTCACCCAGGTAAATGTGTAAGTGGTTTCCCTATAACTTGGTAATGTACATTCTTAATGTAATAGTCACATGAGACACTTAGCTTTGGCAAAGCCATATGCTATTCAAAAAATGCATCTCTTTGAGAGAAACAAATCTATGGAAATAACAAACTTTCTAATCCATCTCCTTCCATTTAGTTTAATTGTACTGTTGTTTTAAGCTAGAGAAATACCATCAATTCTGGTATTTGCACTTTTCGTAGCACTACATGTTCATTTACTATACCGTGCCTGTACTGTCTCCTTGGTCACATGTTTTTAGATATATCCTTATTTTTCAGGTCAATTGTTGATTATGAACTGAATAAAACTCGCAAATACTTAGTTACCATATTTTTTTTTAATAAGTAGTCACTGTTTTTCTAGATTGTCCTAAAAAACAGTGATACTGAAAATTTATTATGACCACATGTGCTACTAGGTAGTGGTGTTGCATGAAGACCCTGATGTACTGATGATAAACATTCTCTTTTGTGGTGTGTGTGTAAAATAGTGAATGATTTAGAAGATAAGCTGCTTCAAACTGAGACTTGCCACAGGAAAGCCTTAGAGAAAACAGCAGAACTGGAGTCTGCATTACAGAATGCACAGTACTGTCTGGAGGAGAAGAACATTGCTATCATGGATCTAACAACTGAGCTCAGGTGAGCTGGTGTCTTTTCCATAATGAAAACTTAGTTATGTTGGTTATTCCTTAAGAATAGCAGTAGTTTTGATGTTTTTTTTTAATATTCTTAGCAGCTCTCTGTAATTTTTAGGTGTTTTGTGGGTGTCAGATAACTGGATATTGAGATCCTCGGCGTATTTTTAATTTGTAAAAGTGGTGCTGAATTATTTTTGGGGAATTCTGTTTAAAATCTGCTGAAATGGTTTTCTGAATTCCAAAGCAGCGAAGTAAGCATAATTACAGTCAAATTTTCCAGTTTCCTTTCTGACCACAAATTAATAATACTTTATTCTTTAAAGAATCCTAATATAGCCTATTAAATAACTTGAATAATGAAGTTATTAGGAATTCCCCGCCTGGAATATAATTAACAGAATTATTCTATTTGGATTAGTTTCCTTGCAATCAATTCACCCTTAGGGTAATATGCTTTAAGTAAGTAATAGATCCCATGATTTTCAAGCTGGATATTTGAAGCTAAACAACTGAATGTACATTAAGCAATTAAACATATGAGAATTTCAGGTATTGCAAGGATGAAATTGAAGACAAAAAGCAGGAACTCCTTGTCATGGACCAAGCACTGAAAGAAAGGAATTGGGAACTGAAACAAAGAGTAGCTCAGGTCAGATACTCTTTAAACATGTTACTGACAATTATTCTTGTTATATAGTAGATTACTTATAAAAAACCTGCTAGTTTTTGTTGTTTTGATGTGTTTTTCAAACTGTACTAGTTATTAGACAGCCACCTCAAACCAGCTGTTTGCTGAAGCCTTATGTACCAGGAAAATCGGAAGCCTTATGCCATAACCTGTCTCAAAATTCTTCATTAGTGATAAAGTTATAAGACAGTTGTTCTCATGTTTGCTAAGAGGAAGGAAAGATCTGTGGTAAAGGGTGATGATAGATTCCTTTCTTTGTTTGCACTGGAGCACATTTGATACACATTAAAGCAGCCTCTAAATATGAAATGGTATCTTTGTTGTGAATAAATTTCTGTAGCTCATTTGAAATATTTTCAGTCTTTTGTTCTGGCTTCAGGATTTGATGCCCGTCATGGGAAAATTCTGCTTCTGTCACGTTATTATTATAAGCCTCTTCCTGAAGGAGTTACCACCCTTTGTATTCAAGAATATTTGAAGTTCAGAGAGAAGGAGTGGGGATTTGAATAAATCTGTTTAAAGAACTGAGACTGGAAGGAGGCTGGATCTTGCAATATATTTTTGCCACAGCAGCCTGTGAACTGCTCCAGGAAGTCATCAAAGCGTTTGACGCATTGCATTTTTTTGGTTTGGCAAAATTTGGCACTTCCTAAAAGGTGGATTAGTATAATAAACTACACATTTTTCTTTGAAAAGGAGAACTAGGTTTGCATTATGCGTATATGAGGACCTAACATACTCAGTTATAGACTTTTTCCCAATTTCCCCCTATTCTTTTTGTGTTTGGCCACTATTGAAATGAAATAGCTAGGGTGTATCTTTATAGTGACTACTTGAGAGAATACTCTGGAGGCTGCAAAGGATTAATTTCATTCACTTTGCTCTCATAGTTTGCAATATGGCTTCTTAAAATCTGCGTATTAGTTAAAAATAAAATACTTGTTTTTCTTCCTTTTTTACCTCTAGATTACACAATTGGATATGACAGTTCATGAGCATAAGGGAGAAATGGAGCAACAAATAATTAAATTACAGTGCAATTTAGAGAAGTCGGAGTTGGAAATCAAGGAATGCAATAAACAGGTAATTCTTAATCAAACACAGAATTTCCCTAACAAAGGGCATCTAATTCTATGAGAAAGTCTGGTCCTGGAACACTGGCAAGATTTAATCTAGATTTAATCTAGAAGGTAAAAACCCTTTTTTATTGTAGGGAGAGGGAAGGAATGTACCAGTAAAAATAAATGTTTGTCAATTTATAGTTGCAAGGCTATAACAGTGCAAAAGTGAAAACCTATTTTTCACTTGATACGATACAACTCCCAAACTGCTCTTCTAGTAAAGGAAAATGTAGACAAAAAGAATTGACAGAGGAATCCAAAGTCACGGTTAATACTGACAATATTTATGAGTTTTGTTCATCTGTGTGTTTCGGTTTTTTTAATAAAATTGTTCTGACTTTGGTAAAGTATTGGTTCTGATTTAATTGCATTTTGTGTTCAGATTGAGAGCTTAGAGAAGAAACTCCAGCATACTAAAGATGAGCTTCGTGAAAAAGAGTTTGAATTGCTCCAGAGAGATCAGGAAATAAATCAGCTGAAGAAAAAAAGAAAATGAAAGAGAACCACATAGCCTAGAAGCTCTTGGAAAGGTAAAACATACTTTGGATAGACAACAAATCATAAATTTTTAATGCCATTACTGTACTGCCTAGAAGAAATTATATGGTGTCTCTTTAGTGTGTCAGTACTTCTCCCAGAATCATTGTATTTTATATCCTGGTGTTTGCTAAATCTTAATCCCCTAAAGTGAAACTAGTTTAATTATTTTAAAATTACAAATTTAATGGCACACTCTTGATTGTCTGCTTTCTGTGGAGAAATTTGATTACTGAATATCTTTAGAGACCTGATTTTCTGGCTGTAGATGATATTGTCTTCCTTGAAATAAAACAAAGCAAAATGCTGTATGATGAGTGCTTCTTATAACTTGGGTACCTATCTTGTGAAAATTATTGCATCAAAGACCACTGAGATCCAGCATGCTTGTAGGAACAAGAAATGAGAATTTTTTGGCATAGTGAATGGGAGAGAGTAGAGGGACTCGAGAGCGCAGCTGACTCTGTGAATTATACAAATCTTTGGTTGGTGCATGAATCGGTCTCTACAAGTACAAATGGGATCTGAGATAAACAGGCTTTCTTGCAGAAATAAGTTCAGTCAAAGTTAGAGCTAAACACCAAAGCCAAGATGGCCTCTGCCACGTTGGTTATGCTGCATTTATGTCTTTGTTTTCCCTAGGGTGAGATATCAGAGGAGCCTCATTTCTGTGTGAACACCAAAGATGTTTGGTCTGTGTTCAGGATCAGGAGGGCTTGGCTGTGTCACAGCTGAATATGAAGGTTGTTTCACTGCAAATGCCAGCTCTTCAGTCTTGAATTTTGTTAGGTTATTTATGATGCTCAAGAACAGGACAGTGACTGCTGATAACTTTCACACATATCGTTAACAATTTCCAACTTTTTCTAAAGGATGATTCTGAAAGAAAGAATTTGTTAGCTAGCCCCTGTACAGCTGCTGACTAGGCTCTTTCTTTCCAGACAAATTGTCTCATTTTTGCTAAGGAATACCAGCTAGGAAGAAGCCTAAGAATGATATAAGAAAGGCTTTGAAAATAGACCTACTCTGGTCATGTTCCTTTCAAGATTTGGGATAAGGAAATGAAATTTTATTTTCATGGAAGTGAAGTAGATTAAAAAACACTGGATTTTGGAAGCATTCAGTGTAAAATATAAAATATAAAATATGTTGCAGAGGGCTTCTGGCTCCACTTAGAATATGATATGGTTCCTTCTTAGTTTAAAAACTGAGTATATTAACATGATGTAAGAAAACACTTTCTCCGTTAGTAACACATTGCAGCCTGATTGACCACTCTTCCACAGAAATTTTCTGTCCCAGTTCTAAAAAATAAATTGCCTAATCTATCTAGGGAAAAGGGGTGGAGAGGCAGTGTGACAGTGTGTATGTTTTGCCCAGGGGTACAGTCTGTCTCATTCTTTTTCTTCTTAATACATTGCCTTCCTTGCTTATTACAGAAAATGTATTAGTTCAGGGAAGGAATTGCTAGGAGGGTTGATTTGTGTTCTGGTCCACTCTGTCCCTTTGGGACTCATACAACAATCACATCGCAGAGTTTTCAGTTGAATGATTCTTTGTCCTTATTCTGCTTCAATCTGCAGTGAAGAATTTGTAACAGTATTGCACTCCTTAGAAGTTGTAAATATTCCAAATAAAGGAACTGAAAATATCTCGCTGAACATTAAGAATGGCTTTTTCATTTTCCTGGGAAGTAGTTTATTAAAAAAAAAAAAACAGATTGGATTTACAGCAAACTAATTTGACCATAGTTCCTTCTGAAATGAGAGTTACAATTATATTAGAATGCTAAGTGAAGTAAGAATTTTTACAATGTTTTTGAAAAACTGTGCACAGCATTAAAAAAATTAGGAATTGCTGTAATAATCTTTCATTCATTAGCTGTAAGCTACTTACATGCTACTTACAAGTGTTTCTGTACAGTATGTGTAGCATTCCTCATAAAGAATAAGCACCTAGCTAAGCATGGCTAGCTAAACAGAGAACCAACATAACCTCTTTTAAAATTTATAATTAACAGGAACCTTAGTATAATAGGATGTGAAATAGAAGTGGCTGATTGTCACTTGTGCTCCAGCACTAGCTAATGTAAACATGGCTGCTGTGTCTCATATCCTAAAGCACCTAAAGCACTCTGTTTTTTTTCTATAAATGAAGTGTTGATCCAGCATATACACTTGTTTTTAAAAGGAGGGGTAGGGGTAGTAAAGCTCTAGGAACTAACAAAAACCCCCTAACCTCAAACATGCTGTGTTTGGCTGCATTTATTTCTATATACAGCTTACATTCGTGTTGCTATTCTTCTTGCTCAGTGTTGGTGCACATCATAGGCATTTTTTCCTCTTGATACTCGATACCTTGACACTGTTGATGGGGTTTTTTTTACTGAACTGTGCGCAATTTAAGAACAACAATGCAATCCAACATGAAACACTAAGACTCATGCAGAGGAGTTATTTCAAAAGGCAGTGCTCATTTAAACTGTACAAAATTTCTACAGGTATTTGCATATGAAGATTTCTTCTCAAAAATATTCTGCATAACATTTTCCTTATCTGCTGGAACTTAATATGGTATTGGAAAATGTGTAAGTTGTGCTCTTTAAGAAATCAGTTACAAGACCAGTGAACAAAAATGCATTAAAAACATAAATTAGAATTTGAGGTGGCAGCCATGGACTTGAGACCTGCTGTTAGTTTTCTTGAATTTGTGAGATAAAGGTTTAATAATGAAAAGTAACATCTTGGTACAAATTGATTTAGATGTGGTAATCACAGATATTTTGTTTCAGGTACAAGAACTGCAGAAATGACTGCTGCTGCCCATTGGACAAGCAGCAACCCAGGAATGCTGTTGCTGGCATCCTAACTGTGTATTGAAAGAGGACATTTTTAAGTTATATTTCTAAATAAAGAATGTAGTTATTTGTACTGAAGCAGATAACAACCTTTTTATTTTTCCAACTGTCACTGAGATTGTCTTCATATAATAACATATTAATTTATCTTTTATACTTCAGAATAAAATTTAAGGGAATAATTTCAGCTGTCATATTTTTTAAGGTTTCTAAATTATGTACTAGTTTATTATCTCACTTCTAATTAAAAGAACAGTGGTACTACCTTACTAGCAATTTTTGTTTGGGAATATTTAATCTTTTTTTGTACTCATGCAGTGTTATTAAAATTGACATGTTTGTAAGATGTTTTGGGACACTGATTTGATCATAGATAGTGACAAACCTGTTTATTTACTCCAAGCAGCATCTTTAAGATGCACAGGGTTGTGGGACAGGGCCACGACGCTGGATCTTGTTTCTTTTGGTATTTTTAATCAAATGAAAATCCATACAAAAATTGCGATTGATTAAATTCACATCCTAACTATGCATTCTAAGACTTATTTATTTCCAGGTTTTCAAAAGTACTACACAATTTAGCTGGTATTAATGGCTAGTGCCCCCACTTTTGTATTTACATAAGCATCAGAAACTGCAAATATGCTTTTGAGGCCTCAATCTAAGCCTGATTAATGCACACGTTTTATTGCATTAAGACATATGATTCATACTTCAGAAATCAAGGTACAGAAGTTATTTTATGTAAAGAAGAGGAAACAAATGCATTTCAGTTTAAATACCTGGCCTTAGTTAAGTGTTTTGCATATTAAAAGTGTATCTTAACCAACAAACCTATCTGAGGTATTCCAGAAACTCTGCAAGCGGCAGTTTGCTAAACTCCTTGGGCAGTACTGCTCTTCCACTTTATGTAAACACGTTCCACAAAAGCCATGTGTTCTACATTAAGTGGTTCTACAAACCCAGCCACACATTCTGCTACCATTGACAAGTCAAGACACAGCCAGCAAAAGTATTTCTGCAGTTTCAGATTATTTACTCTATTATGAAAATTATGATGTGACAAAACCCACTGTTACTTACAGAAATAAAAGTGTTTTAAATCAAGCTATTTTTTTCTCGACATAACTGTAAATGGAAAACCTTAGAATTAGGTTGACCAGTGCAATAATTAGTTTTTAACTCTGTTTATGCACATCACTTTGCCTTCATCCTAGAAGTGTATGCATTAAATTTCAGACAGATTTTTTTTTAAAGCAGTGGAACATATAAGCCCTTCAAACGAGGATTTCAAGTGGAAAATATAATCAATCTTTAATTACAGCTGCATCACAACACTAGTGGAATTCCACTAACTAGCATTGTGTAAAGCCTCATTTGCTCCTCCTACATGCACTAAATATAAATGTGCATGAGCAGCAAAAGCAATTTGCCTAATCTCTGAATCAGCTAAATAGCATTTGCACTAAAAAAAATTGTCTATATACTAACTTACCTAGTTAAATTGTGGGTCAAACCTGAAAAATAAGTAGAAACATAATCATATTTTATCTTTAGATGTTTTGCTATTTTGTTGCTTGCCTAAAAGCTAATGATTAAACTTATATTGTTCAAGCCAATTTATTTCTTTTGGAAAGGATGGACTTTTTAGAAACATAATTTCAGTTAAATATTTCTGTAGTGTCCTACTTTTCTTGCGTTATTAACCATTTTGCATCTATGCAAATCCTGGAACACTTAGTTCATTCTTCTGAAGTGTATTGCATTTACATGGGGTTGTTGAATCTTTGAAAAGATTTTACTGTGTATAATGGCATTGCAATGAGCTGAATGCTTTTCATAAGGCTAATTGCTTAAGGTCTTTCTTTTTCCTGTCACTCAGGACAGAAACAAGGGACTGATTTTCTTCCTGAATGTAGTATGCCTTCAGTTACTGTATGTTAAACATGAATTGCACTGATGTGCCAGCCCAAATGCCCCTCTCTTTAATCCACAGTTTACATGCAAAATATGTTCTCCAAAACCTAGACATCAGGCTAGTTTTTTGTTGGTTTTTTTTACATTTCTGACGTGTCAATTGCAGAATCAAGTGTTGGAAGATATTTCAGTCTTAGCAAGAATGTAGTGAAGTTGGTCTGTTCAACATTTCTTGACAATTCTCTGCTGCAGCATACTTGCTTACTTTCTCTATTCTTGGTTGGGAATGCTGCCAAAAGGAAATGTGAGGAGTCTGTCCAACAACTTGTCTCTTTCAGAATCCACATCCCATTTTGCAATTTGGGGTTTTTTTTCTGTAATGCCTATTTGGACTCTTACAATAATAAGGCATCAGGGAAGAAATCAATTCCTCAGTCTCTTGCTAAAGCACCAGGAGAGTGCTGTAGATATACGAATTCTGAAGAGCTTTAGCAGAGGGATCCCACTCTGAGTACAGTTTATTTTCCATAGATATGAGTGGAGAATTTACCACTTCAGACCAATTGTAATTGTGGAAAGGCTTTTCCTGCCAGTACTGTGCAAGCTAGTTATTCTATTAAAAAAAAAAAAATCCATATCGCTTACAAGTGCCTCAGTTTATAGATTAATTGAATTCTATATTGATCAGTTTTGATAATGCAGATTATAAGCACATGTAGGAGCATGTGCTTCTATTTTGTTTTGTTGGAGATTATCCCTTAATCATGCAAGGTCCAGGTGTGCATTTTCAGATTTGTTGACACAGGAAAAGTGGAGATGGTATTAAAGGCCAGTCCCATTATGCTGTAGTTACATTTATATTGTTGCTCCTCTGAAGAATTGAACCACTCAGTGAAGAGAATGGCAAGAAGAAATGTCCTCATTACAGGTTGCTCCTCAGGAATTGGACTGGCATTAGCTGTAAAAATGGCAAAAGATGAACAGAAAAGATTTAAAGGTAACTATCTGTTCTTTATAAAAATATACTATTGGAGATGGTGCTGGTTTTTTCTCTGTGATTTCACAGGGGTTGTATTCAGTTTGGTGACTTGTTCCTGGTTTGTTTTCCTCTTCTACTATCAAGAAAATACAGTGATAAAAATATACTGTTTTCTGTAAGCAGTTGATATTTCTGTGCGTTAATTGGAATGGAACAACAATTGGAACTGAACGGTGTACACATACATGCAATGAAAAAGGACAGTAGAATAAAATAAAAAGCTGGAAATATCTGTAGTAGCTGTGATCAGCTTTACTTCTGGCTGCTAAAATCTGTACCTATACAGGCCCATGCCCATTTGAAGATCAAAGCAATGAATTTAAGTAAACAGTTTCTAAACTTGCAAATTTTTCCTTAAGGTACATTTCATTATTCCAAGCCTGTGTAGGCAGGTGAACAAAGGGGCTGGGATTTGTCTTATTGCTGCAAAGCAGAGTATTTGCTATGATTGACAAAGGAGGGCAAAATAAATACAGAAATCTGTGGCAATTCAGTCTCTCAGAGTATTTTACTTCTAGCTGATGGGATGCAGAGCTAAAGCTTTCTGAGCAATTAGGCTACAATATTTTTTCAGCCACTTTTTAATGGTTTGGTGGTTGTCCTGCTAAATATTGTGGTGGTGATTAAAAAAAAAAAAAAAAGAAAAAAGGATATCTGGAATCCAGAATTGAGTTTTAGCTACCTAAAAACAATTTAGTGGCATATTTTTTTAATATTTTGGTGATAGTAGTATCTTTATACACTGCATATTCTTCATTATGCATAGCTGTCTAATTCTTTTGAATTTCTTGAAGATTTCAGAACCAGATTGGGAAATTTGTGACAATATATGTCAAAAATAGAATCTTTTAGTTTATATCTGGTTTCTATCACTGATATATAGGATCTGGATGTAAAAGCTTTGCTTTTTAATAATTCTCAGTAAGACTGCCACAGTGAAGATTTTATCTCTGGCCTTATTTCTGGTGTGTTGCAGTGTATGCCACAATGAGAAACCTGGCCAAGAAAGAGCCACTGGAGGAAGCTGCAGGTCACAGGCTAGGCAAAACCCTGGAGATTAAACAACTGGATGTCTGTGATGAACAGTCTATTAAAGCTTGTGTCAACAGTATCCCTGACAGAAGGATTGATGTCCTAGGCAAGTACAGATGTGTGTGCTATGAAAAGATACCAGATTTCTGTAAAACATTGTCTCAAATACCCTGGAGAAGTTTCATTAGTGTATTTTTTAAATTATCAAAGTAATAATAATTACATAGTGTATTTGGCTCAAGATTCCTAAGACTTCATGCAGACATAAGTGAATTAAATCTCACCCTGCTTCCATGAAGTAGGGAAGCTTGTTTTCCCTTTTTACAAAGAAGAAACTTAATCACAGAGAGGTGTCTTGAATAAAATGATACATTTTTGTAGTAAATGTGAGAAATTTTGCCTGAACTGGCACCTTCATGAGCAAGATTTTCCACCCTATTGATGAAGCATAGCCCTTTTTGCAATGAAGGTAATACCTGCCTGTACTAAGAAAGCAACAGCATTGGGAATTAGCAAGTGAAAGAACAAATGCAAAAAAGAGAAGGATATTTCCATTTTGTATTGAGAATTTCAATTGTACTGTACAAATCATTCAGCAACAAGTGTTTTCATCTTATTTTGCTAAAAATAAATACTTAGTGGAAATGCTTACACCATCAGCTATTAAATCTTACCTACCAGAAAATTATGGACCTTTTTTCTGATTAATTATTAAAGCAGTGCTTAACAACTCTTTTTGCGAAATTTATTATACTCTAATTTGATGTATTACTTCTAGAGCAGAATGCCAGTCCCATCATCTTTCCCCACTTATAAATATCCAGGAGGCAAATAAAAATCAATGGAATTGTGTGTTTTGGTTGGTTTGTTTATTTTGTTGGGGGTTTACTTCCTCTTGAAGATTTATGAATGTTAATAAAACAAAAACCAGACCAAAATATGGCATGGTCTATCACTTTTGAAGATTTTTATTCATTCTTATGGGAATTGACCATAAGTGGCTTCCAATTCTTAATACTGAATTATAAAAAGAAATAATAATTCTTGACTCATTTTCCTGTAATCCCTCTATATTTTTTATAAAAAGGACTAATCAGAAATAAATTAGTTAAAATGCAAAATAGCAGATAATTTAAATTTTATTAAAAGCACAAGTAAAAGTAAAGACATGGAAATGTCAAATGTATTTGTAAAGCTCTAGTGACTAACATACTTTAATCCTGTTTTTAAGGATTATTTAGGATAATTTAACCCTTAATCCTCACATCCCTTTCAAATGCTTTCCAGTAATAGCTACAAGTTAATGTTTATGGAGGTTTTTGCTTGCTGTTGTCTCCCATTTTGTGCAGTGAGCAATGCTGGAATGGGGCTCATTGGACCTATTGAATGTCAGACCATTGAGGAAATGAAAACTGTGATGGACACCAACTTCTTTGGCCTGGTTCGACTCCTGAAGGAGATCTTGCCTGACATGAAGAGGAGAAAGAGTGGGCATATAGTTATAATAAGCAGTGTTATGGGAATACAAGGTAAAGTTGGTTTTTCTGTCTGCTTGAACTAAGAGTTCAGTGCTCAAAATCCAAAGCCTGCCTCTTTTCAGAAAAAAAAAAGAAAAAGTAGGAGCTGGCATATCTGACTCTTCTTTTTTGTAATGCTGAAGTTCCAACGATAAAAAGCACCTGGTGGATTTTATGCATGCGGGTAGTTTGTTACAACACAGTTACTCTCACAGCATTTAAACAACAAAACCTGCAGGGTAAATTTTTTTAGAGTTTTAACTGAAACTATAATTTAAAAAAAAAATGTTGTTGCATTTTTATCATCTGGAAAATAGGGCTTAGCATCATTTTTCTCTTTCCTCTTGGAAAAAATTATGGGAACAGACAAACATGCTTACTACACTCTGCACAGTAATAATAAAATAAAATCCAATCCTGGACAGCTGTACCACCTTTTTGTAAAGTTTCTCAATTCACAACACTCAGGAGTTAAATTTTAGTGACAGATTATGATATTCCTACTCTCATACTCTGTCCTGGCTAGCTTTTGGGGTTTTTTAATTTATTATAAATGTGACATTGATCTTACCTGGATTATTCCAGTGAGCAAGGGTCCTCCATCAAACTCCAAGAACTGGTATTTTAATACAACACTTACCCTCCACCTCAATGGATTGATGCAGTGCTTTTTCTAAATCACTTAGATGCAAGCTGGACTCTTGCATAATTGTATTTCCTGCATTACACTCAGCTTCTGTGTTCATCTAGAGGCTATTAAAGTCTTGCTGATAAATAATGCAGATGTTATTATATGTACATATACTTTCATATCTTAGACTACAAAATATCATCCAAGAAGACCACAGCATCAGCTAGAGGGAGAAAAAAGATTAGCCAAGCATCTTTGCTAGACTAAGCAATTTTAAGAATATAGGCAAAAATTAGTACTTAGATTCAGTGTACACAAGGATTTTTCTAGTGTTTTCCCAGCAAGACTGTAGAAATTTTGGGAAAATATAAGAGTTTTTAAAATCAAACTACTAGTACATTGGGTAAAATCACATTCTCAGGATGTTTTGTTTGTACCATCAGGCATCTTATTTAACGATGTTTATGCTGCATCTAAGTTTGCTGTGGAAGGATTCTGCGAAAGTTTAGCTATACAAGCACTCAAGTTCAAACTGCAGTAAGTATTGATCCACTGGTGTAAATGGCATTGATCCACTGGTGTAAATGGTATTGATCCACTGGTGTCAGTTGTGTTTTAGATAGTTTAAAATATATTTAGAGGTAGGAAAAAAATATCTTTAAAGCTTGCTGCTAAAGAGACTGAGGAGCCCTTGAAAACTGTACATCACAAAAGACATAGAAATGCCTACACTCTTCACATTATATAAGCAAATAAAAAGATCTAGATGTTAAAATAAAAACTTTCTCTTGAACAGCTAAAGGCTATTTAGTTTTGGGTAAAATGCATCTCATGTAACGCTTCTGAAAACAGATTCTTACATGCAATATCACAGGAATAAAATTATAACATCGACATGTGATCTTTCCCCTTAGAAAGGACGATGGCCTGCTTAGGAAATTAACAGATAAAAAAGTTCCAGGATTCATCAGAGAGACTGAGCAAGTGCAAATCCATCAGAATGTTACACAGGGTGAGATACCTGTAATGAAGGGAGTTGGGAGGAAAGTGAGAAGTGTAGTGTACGTTCCTAACGTTTTAGACAGTATTTAAGAGACTGGTCCTGGGACTTGCAGTTTGTCACATGTATATTCCCCCTCATGTTATTCTGGTCCTATTCTTTGTGCAAACTCCATTAACTGGTAAATGTCCGTTGCCTCTCTGTGTGTCTCAGCATTTAGACCTTGTGGAAAAAAAGACAGCTGCTGTTGTGGAATTTCAGAGACAGAACTGTGATTCTGCACATTGCTCTGCAAAGTTTGGAGGGATTTAAAGTAAATGTACTGATATTCAGGATATACCACAATTCATAATGAGATTTCAAGAGTGTAAGACACAGCAAAAAGGAGTTTATAAGAGGAAGTATAATAGGAAAAATTCAACAGGAAGAGTGATGCAAAAGGCTTTACTTCCAGCAGTAGCTGGAATTCTGCTGTGAAGCTCGATAGCTTCATTGAGTTCTGAAGAAGAGCCTTTAGAACACTCGCTGAAGAACTCAAGTCTAGTAAGAGGGCCAATCCCAAAGAGTGTTTTGATGAACACAGTGGCTGGGTGTTACTACCTGAGAAAAGAAACAGGAAAGATCTCACCAGTAACTGTATTTCGGTGATTTGCTATAATGTGCTACTGGGAAAATAAAAACTTTCAGATTTGGCAGAATCCAGAATCTGTCTATCCACAGTAAAAATATCTATATTGTATTTATTATTGTAAAGTGGTGGGATCTTAAATTATGTAACACTAACAGCTTGACAAAGAAAATCCATGTTTGGGCAATTCCCCCCAGCTTGACAAAGAAAATCCATGTTTCAGCAATTCCCCCATCTCTTTCAGCTACTTCTAGTATTATCATGAGAAACTAAGAAACATATGCAGGATTTGGTCCAGAAAGTAATGAATTTTGTTACCATCCATTAATTATTTTTCCTAGTATCTGGTAAGTCCTTGTGGATAAATCACCCTTAGATTCCACAGCTTTGAGACAGCAGGAAATGACTGCACTCAGTTTTGTCATGAATTAAGTTCCAGCAGTTCTCTGAAAATTAAACAATGCAGATTTCTATTACTGTATGTGGATGAGTAGAGGAGCAGGGCAGTAATGCAGAATGGATTGCCTTTACAGAAGGTACTGTCATATACTGTTTGTTACTCTTCAATGTTCCTTTTGGAGAAGGATTGAGGGGTGCATTTTCCATGGAGGATAGTCAACAACCAGTTAACCTGTTTGTTTTCTTTAACAGGTTAAGTTTGATTGAACCAGGCCCAGTGGTTACAGAGTTTGAAAGAAAAGTGTTTGAAGAAGGATTGAAAATGGATCTTTCAGCCGCAGATAAAGAAACAGCTGAGATGTTTACTAATATTTACCTTAAAAATTACAAACAAATTTTCCAGAGCCTGGGACAAAGTGCTGAAGATGTTGCAGAGGTAACTCATAAAAAAATTCATCTTCTTTTTATTTCTTCTATTTTTTTTTCTTTGTAATTTAGGAGTGTAATGGTTGGCTGGTGGGTTTTTCTGGTAGAAACATTTTATTTAATTGAACATAATATACACAATTAAAAGCTTTTTTAAAATTCAAAAGAATTTCAGAATTTTAAACAGAAGTCTATTAAATATTAAAAGAGTATCAAAGTATTGAAGATAACTATGAATTGTAATTTAAATAGCACTGAGTTATTATATGCCCTTTACATCCTGTGGTGCAGTCTGAATATCCTGCATTGTTACCATACATCCACCCAGGGTTCCCAACCACTGGTAAAGCTCTGTCCTTTCCATCTCACTCATCTCCACTCAGTTCACTCAGCCACCCCAGGCCACCAAGGCACAATAAAGAATCATGGATGTTTCTGGTGCTTGGAGCTTCTGCAGGAGGACAAGTTTAGGCAAGCTGTGGGAGGGGATGATGATTTCAGGTATTTGCTGGGAAGGAATAGCTTTGGTGTCAAGTGAAGATTCCCAGATCTTGCTGCAAAAGGCACTGCCCTGATCCTTTCCCAGTGAACTGAAAAAGAGAGGATCTACCTATTGTGGGCATATAAACCCACAATAATTTGGAAGACTACTTAGGATACTTAGGTGTCAGGTGCTATCACTCTAGTACAGAGAAACAGAAATAGAACTAAGAAAAAATAAGAAATACTCCTTATGGCCTTGAAATATTTGAAGAAGAATTTCTAATGATGTTCTAATAAAACCATACACAGGGTTTTACATAATTCTCACACTTTATTCTACTTTTCCACAGTTTAACTGAAAATTGTGTTTTTACTTTGCTGTCATGGTAAAAGGTCCTTTAAAAATTCTATTTCTCCTTCTTTACAGCATACAGTAAAGATAATTCTTGCAGAAAATCCACCTTTTCGCCATCAGACCAACACCTTGTATACTCCAATGACAACTCTGAAGTATGCAGATCCAAATGGAGATCTACCCATTGACATATTCTACAAAATGGTTTTTCAGCACGACAAAATCTTCAGTGCAAGTCTCAACTTCATCAAATTGCTACGGTGGAGAAGCAGAAAGAGCTTTGACCTGGGAAAACCCTCACAATAAGTATGAGATATAGTGCAAATTGGAATTACTTCTAGCTACTGATGTTGTTACTCAAATGCCTTTGCTCTGTAATTATGAAAAGGCATGCAAGATGGTTTTTTGAGCTTAGCTAAGGTATCCATTTCAATGTGTGTCTCTTGAATGTCACAGTTTACAGAACCCTGCAATTAAAATCCTATAACTATAGTTTTACTCTGTTTAGTATTTGCTTTTTCTAGAGATGTTTTCTTAGGAACATGAACATTGACTGATATTTGCGTATTCAGTATTAACCTCCTTACTGAATATAATACACATTGAGAGGTGTACAGTATGCAAAATATTTTGATTCTTAATATCATAAAAATATGTTTTTACTTATTAGGATAGAATCAGTATAGTAATCCCTCAATCACACTAGCATAATTTCCAGAAGTCAGATCTATTTATCAGCAACATAAGAGAAAGTCTCATCAATCTTAAAATGTAACATATAGACTATTTATTATTCATATATATTTATTATAATATTCAGAATGCTTCCTTTATATGCAATGGTTACTAGCATACTGCACTTAGTGAACAATAAAATGTTTTTTTAAAGCGTCTTAAAACATCTTCTTACTATCTAGGTACTACTTTTTGAAAACAAAGTATTGGCAATCCACTAAATGCCTTCAGTACCTTCAGTGTCTGACACAGAGCCCTCTTGTTCCAAGCTATCCTAATAAGTATGTGTTAAACAAAAATCCTACCATGTAAAGCAGGTCTTTTCCCTTCTATTTTCTCAGCCCAGTCCTCCAAGTGGGCTGAGGCCAAGCAGGGAGCCGAGGCTATAGTGCTGTTCCTGTCCGGCATTCCTGCTCTGTGAGGTCCCCCCGCGCCGGGCGCTGCCCTGAGCTGAGGCAAAGGCCGAGAATCCCGCGGGCTGCCGGCTGCACTTCCTCAGCACACTGCAGGAGCTGTCCTTGTCTCACCCAGAGCCCAGCTGGAGCTCACCTACCATGCAAGAACTGTCTCTTTCCTTCAACGCTGTCTCAGAGGGCCAAAGTGTAATTCCGTGCTGGGACTTGCAGCGGCCCTGCCCTGCCTCTCCCCTGGGGAGCTCAAAGCTCTGCAACTAATGCAGGGCTTGCTCTGCAGCTGTGACCCTTTAAGTGGGGCCGAGGGGCGGGGGCACGCAGGGACCTCCCTGGGACAGCAGGCGGGGGACTGAGGGGACAAGGGCATCCACAGCAGCCCTCAGGCACAGCCGGAGGCCCCAGGCACATTCCTAACTCATACCTCCTGCAAAACACCGGGTCTGGAGCCCGGATGGATGCCAGAGTTGGGAACAGCAGGAGGCTGAAAAGGGGAAAGCAGAAACTAAATGACAGCAGAATGCTGCTGGGGGTGAGGGAAGCCTGGCAAATCGCACCTCTGCAGCCCGAGATCTCCTCACCATCTACTGAGGGTCAGCACAGGCTACTGGACAGAGACATGCACGGAAGGGCTGGGCCCGTCAGGAGCCCCGCAGTGTCGCTCAGCTGTGGTTGTCTCTGGCCTGCAGCTCGGGCTGGGCTGCATTCCCGGGCAGTTCTTTCCTCTGCAGCATACAGCAAGGCAAGACCAGCACTGTGGGTTTAATGGGCCTTCCACAGATACTATCGTGGTCTGGCTAATTCTGTCTCATACAACCCTCACATTACTGGTTATGGAGTGAGTGAAATCAGAAAGTACAGTGTAACAGATGGCTGCCGAGAAAAACCAGCCCTGTCTCCAAATCGTGGATAAACTGCGGACGAAGCGCCGAGCCTGTCCTGCTTCGGGGACAAGCTTGGCGGGGCTGTCAGATCCCCTGCTACTGCCGGAACCGAGGGGAAGGGCGAGTGGGGCCCGAGGGCAACTCCCGTTGGAGGGGGGTGGCTAAAGGACCCATCGCCGCCGCTACCGCCGCAGCCCGCACGTGGCGCCCCGGCTTTTCCGGCGCTCCCGGCGGCGGAAGCTGTTCCGCCTTCCGCCGGAAGCTCCGTCCTCACAGGTTGAGCCGGAGTCGGAGCGTTTCCGCCTCGCGGCCGCCTCACGGCCGGGACCCGCCGAGCCGAGCCGCGACGCGCGCGGGGCGTTCCGCCGCTCGCCTCCCCTCAGGCTGATCATAAGGCAGCGGCGTCGGCGGCCGAAGGATGTGGCGGAGGCGGCAGTGGCAGGCGCCGCGGCCGAGGGAGCCCTGAGCCTGAGCAGCGCTTCCCGGCCCCGCGACCCCCCGGCCCCGCAGCGACCCCCGGCCCGGCCCCCGCCGTCCCCCGCCCCTCCTCGACGTCGCCCCCCGCGGCCCCGCCCGCCCCCGCCGGGTCCCCGCGCCCTGGAGCCCCGCGCGGGCGCTGAGCGCAGCCCGTGAGCCGAGCGCAGCCAGGATGGCCTCGTCGTCCGGCAACGACGACGACCTCACCATCCCCAGGGCTGCCATCAACAAGATGATCAAAGAGACGCTGCCCAACGTCCGCGTGGCGAATGACGCCCGGGAGCTGGTGGTCAACTGCTGCACTGAGTTCATCCACCTCATCTCCTCCGAGGCCAACGAGATCTGCAACAAATCGGAGAAGAAAACTATCTCCCCGGAGCATGTCATACAAGGTGAGCTTCCGCGGGCGCTGTGCCGCTGCCGGGTCGGGCACCTGTGAACCGCTCCTGTCCCGCTGCCGCTTTTTCCTCTCCAGTTGTTTGCAGCTGCGGAGAAAACAAAAGGCAGGGTCTCGTCAGGGTGTGGAGGAGAAGCGTGTGTTGTCCGGCTTGCCAGTCGCTCTGCCAGAGAGCTTGTCTTTGTGTGGTTAGAGCGGCTGCTGGGTGTGCTCGGGACCAGCTCTGGTGTTGTGCTTCAGAGAAGCCTGTGATGCTCTGAGTGAAGTTACCAAATCTCTTCCTCTTACCTGTGAAACGAGGTCTGCTTTTTCCAATGGATAAGCAGCGTGTTTTAAGATTCTGAATGTAGTAAGTGTCTTTCTAGTTGGAGATTGATTATGTGGGGCCCAGGCTTTATTCCATGATAGTCTTGTCTGGAATCTCTAAAGAGTATATTTCTTTAGGGCCGGCCTTACAGTCTCATTGTTTAATGTTGGATCTTCGTATCTGTTGCAGAAAGCATTTAAACGTGACCTATGCCCTTGTATCTTTCTGTGCTGTTGACTTGCACTTCTACTTGCTTGAATAAAAAGCGAATTCTCTCTCTGTCTCGTTTGTTTTTCTTTAAATTCTGTTGCAAATAAGTTTTCTTGCCTGATTCTGAAGTCTACATTAGGCATCGTTTTTTGTCAGAACTAATTTGCTTTGCTTCTTAAGCCAAGGTTGTTGATACCAGTGTCTGCTGCAAACAAATTTATAGCAGCAGTAGTGAAAGAGTACTTTACTCAGCTGCCTGGTAGAGATATTAACTGCAGCATTTGTAGTAGAGGTATTTTCAGGGCTGTGATGGTATCGAGTTAGTTTAAAAAATGTTTTTGTATGTATGTTGTATGTATGTTTGTTGTATGATTTTTTTCAAGCAATATTTGCTGTTTGAAACAACAACAAAAAAATTTGGTTTGCTTGAAATTTATTAGCTTGCTTACCAGAGGAGGTTCAACTACTTGACTGGATCATGAACAGCGGAAGAAAATATGTAGCATCTATGAGCTGTAATGTTAAATGAAATACATGCAAGCTTGCAAGTTTAGCAAAGTAGCTCTTTTACAGAAGCCTTTTTACAGGAGCCCTGTGCTTGCACTTGGAAGCATACTTTAGGTGTGATGCTCTTTAATACATGCGTAGTTTCTTCAAGTCATCACAAAAAACATTTTACTTCTCAACATAGGCATAGACATGATCCTTAAGGCTGAGGGCAATAAAGACTTAAAGTTTGTGCCCTGTCAGTGGTGGTTGGTAGACAAGATTTCACCTATTGCTGTCCTGGGCTTAGTCTAGGATTTTTGGAAAACAAATTGAAACTGAAGAGAGTGTGCATAACATCAGCAGATGGTCCCATGCCAAGTATTTTGCTGGGTTCTGTGTCCTTGTATTATCACATCTTAGAGTTTGGAAAAGTTATTTTCAAATTAAATCTTACTTTCTAGTAAAATATTGCAATGTATCCATTTTTGTAATGTTCTAGAGATGGAATGGATTTTCTGCTGTGCTTATGTTTAAGGAAGCTATAATTGCTATTAGCTCCTTTTAGATGCTGGCAGATGGTCCCTCTGTGAGGTTTGAGGGCTTTGGTTGCCAGTTTTGGAAACAGTGCTTGTGTGTATAGGTAGAGTATTTCAGCATTTTCACCCATCGTCATACATTCTAGATACTTGCTATTTTGAATGCTTTTTAATGCAGCTTCATGACAGTGATGCTAACACATGAGACAATTGGAATCTGTTTGCTGTGGCTATCCAAGTATCTTTTTCCTTCTGAATGCTTTAGAAGTCAAATGAGCCCATCACACCTGGTCCAGCCTAAGCACAAGGCTCTGCCAAGAGGAGTCTTTCTGCACTTGCAGATAAAACTGATCCTGTGGCTTTTGAGAATTCAGGGCAGAGCAGGGTTTCCTTTCAGGTGAGTTTGCTGACTGACTGGGGCTGTAAACAAGGAGTTAGTAGATTGGGAGCAAGAAGCAGGAAGGGTATTTTGCTGGGCCAGAAGAAGGGGAAGAGGCACTCTGCAGTTGGTGACACTACCACTGGACTGTGTTAGAGGTGAAACTGTGCTTGGTCACTGTGCTTAGTTCAGCACAGTGGTACTTGAGCCGCCCCTTCTTTTGCTGCACTGCTAGTGTAGCCCTGTGCTGAGCAAGAACTCTCTGCCCTTGGGTTATACTTCAGATAGATGAGGACCTTGCTGTGTTTTATTGTGTGGTAGCACTGGCACAGTGCTGTCAACAGCATAGGGAAGGGAAAACAGAGTCTTTTGGCATCCCATTAGAGATCTGATTTGACAGATGTTCTCAGACTATGCCAACACTCACTACTGGTAACAACATGCAAGACAACTTTACTGGAGAGTACCCAAAAGCTTCAAGGCTATGTAATAGTTGTAAGTGGAGATCTCCACGTTGATTGTTGAATTCCACTATCAGGAACCCAGCTGTGCAGCTCTAGCAAGCAAATGAATGTTCTTCCATCCTGGAACAGAAAATAGAATCATTTGAGTATTATATGACTAGTGACAAAGCAGGCTTTTTTTGAGAAATGAAATTTTCATTGAATCCTGAAAATGATGACTTTTAAAATGACAATTTTTATGAAGTTGGTTATTTTGATGAATCGGTCTACATGGAACTGTTGTGCAGTGAGATAGGCTGTGGATTGATGTCAAATCTTGTAGTTTCTTCTCATGGACTGTTAGGATACTGACAGTGTGTATATTATCACTTAATTAAAAAAAAAAATCCCACGCAACTGTTCATGCTTGGGATTTTATTTTGGAAGTTACTTTTTTTCTTTGAAAGGAGCATAAAAATTTCAAAGTCTCAGATATTAATGATTTGATTTTATGACATAAGGTAGTGCTAACTGGTGTCACTGGTTACTCAGAGACCTGCACCTTCATGCAGTTATTGTGAGTAGGAGGAAACTGGGAAAAGGATAATTGTGATCTGGTGTTCGTAAATATGAGTTGTGTTCCCCTCGAAATGCGATGTTTTGGAATTCAGCTTTTTCATAATTCTAGCCTCAGGAAGATACTGAATTTTCAGCAGTCTGGGTAGGATGGTATGTTTAAGACTCAAAAAATAGAAAAGCTTTGAGTTTTGATGAAATAGCAGCTCTAATAGAGTAGTAACCACTTGTCCCACATTTTAGCACCATGCTGGTATAAAGGAATTCATATTCCTTCCATTCATGTGTTCTGTAAGCCTTGATGTGCTTCAAGAAAATGGTAAATGTTGTAAGTGGTTTCACAGGCAGTAGAATTTTGATGCAGTAGATTTATGGTTCTTCATAGCTTTGTTACATCGAATAATTGTAAAAATCTGTCTTGGTTCTATCACATGGGGGTTTTGAAATTTATTTTTGTGTATGTCTGTGCTATATTTGATACACAATTGTAAGTTCTTTACATGAATTTATTTTCTTTTAAGGGCCATGTAAAAATTCTATAAAAACACATCTTGCTGTTAACTTCAGATTTAGCAGTTCTTCATACTCTGATGCAGTGGATTGCCAACCCTGATCTTTTGACAAACACGTCTGGTTTTGCTGTGATGGTTTGTCTTAGTGATGTTAGACTTGCGGATTTCTTCAGTTTGGTTAAGAAAGTGACTAAAAAGTTTACTGTATATACTGTTTACATTTTAAAGTTGAGTGATTCCTTAAGTATCTTAGGGTATTAAGATAACCAGTTCTGGACTATGAGACATGGATTTGCCTCTTCTCCGCTGAGGCTGGATGAAACAAGTTTCTAAAGTTTTTGGTAATTTTCCTAGAAACTGTGGGCTAATTGGAAGAAGTGCTTCCAGTGTCTGTGTGTGGGCTAAGGCTGAACTGGCATAATTTTTCTGGAGTAATTTGATTATCTCTGAATCAGTTTATCTTTTAACTTTTTAAAGAATTAAGTATTATGTGGACTCCTTTGCCAGGTGTTCTCTGTTAAAGGGAAGGTAGTGCTGTATGACTAGAGAGCAGCACCCACAGCCCTGTTGAGGACAGTGTGTGAGTTGTCTTCCTTAGTACGAGTTAGAAGCTGAAAACTTAGAGAATGCCTTTGTCTTATTGTTTAGATTATGATACAGTGTCATGCTGCTGTAATTATCGCTAGGAAAGTATTGCTTACAAAACTAGTGTTAGAAAATTGTCTGAGTTACTGTAAGATCTTGTTTATAACAAGTTGTTAATTGCTGTTGTGCAGTTTAGTGCTATTTCTTAAATACCTTGTCACAAAAGTTTGAAATTAAGATAAAGGTTAAAACAACTCTTGTGTTGTAAACTCCAAATTGTGTGAATGCTGGAAATTAACTGTTTTTTTATTGAAGTGATACTTGTTTCTAGTATAATTGGTGTTTATGTAAGGTTTCCAGTGTATTCTGTAATAGGTTCACTTTGGGTGAGTGTGGAGGCAAGTCACAGTAAATGGTACATGAGGAAGCTGCCTTTTGTCACATGTGCTGCCTGGGTTTTTATGATCCTTTCTGCTATGCTTTACGTTCTTTAAAAACCTGCTGGTGCAGGATACAGCTGCTTTACCAATTTCTTTGCGCAGATAAAAGGTGCAAGATTTTAGCTTCTGAATGCATTTTAATGTGGAGACAGATAAAAGGGGTTCAGTTGAGAAATACAACAGTTAGGAGCTTATACATAACTTTATATAGCTTTATATAGCATTGATATATAGGAATTTAGATACTAAAAGACAAAAGTTAAAATTGAGCAACCCAACATAATACTATTTATTCCTGCCTTTTTGAAGAATCTGTGATCATTTTACATGCATAACCTCTCTGTTATAGCTTGCTAATTTACCTTCTACTGAAGACTTGCAAAAACTGGAAAGGTAGAACCTCTGAGAGAAAATTCAGATAGAAATTCAGATAGAAAAGACTTCTTAGCTGTATAAATTACGTCAATTCTGATATAGGAAAGATGGGAAAAAGAGGTCTTTTGGAGAGTAATGCCTATTTCTACCAAAGTGTATCTAGAAGCCCTGAATCCTCTGCAAGTGCAAGCTTCTTTGGTTGTGCTTGATGAACCTTATTTTTTTCAGCTTAAAAACGTGTATTCCTAAAGGACATAGCAGAAAAGAGAGGGAAAATTGCTGTCAGATCCTCTAAAGAGTAGAAATTTTTGTCACCAAGTGATAGGAAAGTTACCAAATGTTTTACTATTTTTTTTTCCTTTTAAGTAAACAAATCAATATCTATTTTCAGAAGCTTTGTAAAAAATAAACAATGTATTTTCTCCTTTTTTTTGTTTCTTTCTAGCACTAGAAAGTTTGGGGTTTGGCTCCTATATCACTGAAGTAAAAGAAGTCTTACAAGAATGCAAAACAGTAGCACTAAAGAGAAGAAAGGCCAGTTCACGCTTGGAGAACCTTGGCATTCCGGAAGAAGAGCTACTAAGGCAGCAACAGGAATTATTTGCACAAGTAAGTGAAGCAATGCTTGTCCTGATGAGGTTGTAATAATTAATGATGAGGTTGCAATAATTAATACTGCAGGTCTAGGGCCGCACAAACAAGTGCACACCTCAAGAAATATCCCCTTCCTTGTGAATTGATGTGGCATCTAAGATGCTATTGGCCTTAGCCTGTTTGAATTGGGGAATGTGAAGTCAACAAATAAGAGGCTGCTACTTCTGTGAATACTTCTGTGATTTGACATACAGGACTTTGTATGTGACCATATTTCATATTCTAAATTTTTAAAGCATGGGGTTTTGCCGCTACTTGAGTATTTCCAGTCTATTATGGAGAATACATTAAGAATTAGTTGAGGAAGTAAAAGAATAATGGCTGGTTTCTAGGAAATTACCCATTTTGAAGCACTAACAAGTGAAAATAGCTTTTCTGTTTCTGACCATCAGTGCAGAAATGTTATTTCTTATACTTGGAAAGAAACTTTATTCTTGGCAAGACTATAATTGAGTGAATTCATGCATAAATTTTTAAAGAGGCCTTTGAGGCATGGAAAAAGCATTTGCCTGCAAATAGTGTACTGACACACACACACACACACGCACACAGACGCACTCTTCTCCATCCCAGCCTTACCCCCTTCCAGCTTTCCCAGACAGTTTACCATCTTCCACTTTGACTAAAACACGATTTTATCTTTCTACACCATCTTTCTCTTGACTACTCTCTTAGTTTGACAAGACCGTTCTATAAACTAAGAGATGGGAAAGTTATCTTGTATTTTTCTTTTCTCTTAACCAAGGCCAGTCTTATTTTCTCACTTTGCTTAGTTAGATTTCCTCTGATGAAAATGCTTATTCAGTTAATGTCTGATTACTGTGACCTTCTCTCCCCTTTGCAATACTTTTATCTTGCTGAAGCTGTTGCTTTTCATCTTATGACATGCCAACTACTTTAATCTTTATTGCATGATGAATTTTAAGGCATTTAAAATTTCAGCATACCATGTAGCTGTTGCAGTGAACTAGTTATGATCAAGTCACATGTACCTAACTCTTTGATGACTACTAAATTTGGAAGACCAATATGGCTGCTTCTGGATTTTGGGTAAGATTTACAAATAGGCAGCTTGATACCTGTTTTTTACTTACTATTTTATGCAAGTAACTCAGCATGATACACAAAATAAAAAAGCAGAAAAACCAAGGTATATTAAGGGAGTACTAGCTCCTGAGTATCACTGAAAAAAACAAATAACAAAAAATTGCTGAAACCTCCTTATGCAAGGCACATTTCGTCTAAGGAGTGACAACTTGAAGAATATTCTTTTAAAATTCTGTTACTGTGCCTTAACTTCTAATTTAAGACAACACATGCCAGTTTGACAAGATTGTATGAATGCTTTTTAAAAATAGTGTTTGGTAATATGGAAAAATGTTTGCTTAGATTCAAGGATGACAATCTCAGTTTTCAAAAATAGTAGCTGTGATGTGTTGTTGGAGGTACTGTAATTAGTCTTAAAAATAGTTACACAAGTGCATGCTTATTTATTTGTGTTAATCTTTTTAATATTCTAGAGCATGACACTTATACTGACTTTGTGCTCTATTTTAAAAATACCTGCCTGTTAATGTTATGAATATTTGACACCTCTGTCTTGGATGATTATAAATGTTTGAAATCAGGGATATGAATAACCCAATATTAATGTCTAAGTTTTTGTGCAAGATAAAGGTCTTCATAGGTTTGGGAGTTTTTTGAGGCTTCCTTACTGGAGTTGTAAATGAGTTAAGTTTAACAAATGCTTATAGAGTTTCTTGGTCGATCCAACTCAAAGGAACTCTTCTCCTTTTTCTGAAATGGTGAAGTGTTATCATTACAGATTGGCAGTGAGGGTGGGCACTGACAAAGTGATGCATCCAGTGTGAAGTGCTGAGCCTCTGTTTCCTGGAGCATGCACGTGTGTCAGCTCTCTGAGTGTACAGTAAACTTTACTGCACAGGCTCAGTAGGGAGCCCTATGGTTGTCTCCTGGCTGATAAATATTTGTGCCTTCCTGTGTGGACAGATGCTGCTGCCTTTCCTTTAAAACTCTACAATGTTTTAAATTGTTTTCCAGCCCTTGTAACTGTGCTACCATTGAAGTTTGAAATACTGGAAAGTTTTAATTGAGAAGAGATTTCTACTTCTGTAAAGTGCTTTTTTTTTACTGATAGAACAGAAGAAAATATGACACTTTGTAATAATAAGGGAACACTCCTCATTTTTTCACATTGCTAAGTTGAAAAACAGGGTTTGATTGTTTTCCTAACATTATCTTTTGGCATCTTGTAGTTTGTGAAACTGAAAAAAAGATTGTTGCTTTGGAAAAAAATAGGAAAATTCAGTGAGTACAGTAAGATTAGAAAGAAAATTATAATAGTCTTAGTGAGGACTTGTAAAAATAGAAGAGTAAAAAAGTGGAAATTTTTCATTTTGAGAACTCTTTCTTAATGTTCACTCAAAATAGAAATTGAAGTTGTAACTTCAACACAATCAATTAGTATATTGCTGAAATCAACAAGAGTTACCAAAAACAAGTAAAAACCCTGGACAGAAAAATGAAGGTTCATCAGTTAACTATTTGAAATGTTTTGGTAAAATCTCTTGTCCTTTTCAGAAGAAGTCAGTACCTTTATGTAGCAAAGCCATCCTCAGTTGTCATACCTGAATTTGAGAAGACCTTGCCTTGCTCTGTTTTGCAAAGATTGCTTAGCAAAGGAAGATAATGGCTTGCTTTGTTTTTGTGATAATGTGTGCCTCTGTGGTTCAGTTGGATGATTTCATAATTGGAAGTTGTGTTATTTGGAATCAAAAAAGCAGTGCTGTTCTCATCTCTGAACTGTGATTAAATGTTATGATCCCTTGAAACTGATGTCTAAAGTTTCCTTTGCTTTGTCTTAGTTAAATTTTTCATTAGTTAGTGGTTCAGCACAGTCCTTACAGTGGAACTTAAGTACACTGGTTTCTGTCTGTTTGTTTAAATGTAAGGCCTCCAAACACTGGTGTCTTCAGAGGAAGAGAGAATATATAAACTTCTTGATACAAATTATTAAGGTACTTCTCAATGTCATTTTGCATATGCAATTAATAAAAAACATATAAAAAATGAATCTGCAGTTACAGATAAAAATGTGTTTAAGGAGAATGTGTTCTAGAGGCACTTCACAAGCTATGTATGGCCTTAACAATCAAATTCATGTCTCTAGGCTAGACAACAGCAAGCAGAACTGGCACAGCAGGAATGGCTACAGATGCAACAAGCAGCTCAACAGGCACAGCTTGCTGCTGCCTCAGCCAGTGCATCCAATCAGGCAGGATCTTCTCAGGATGAAGATGATGAAGATGATATCTGAAAATCACCAGCTGAGTTGTCTTACTAAGAAATACTTTTCCTGCACAATGAAAACAGTGAAATGAATGCTTACCTGTAAGTTTGTATGCATCGTGGACTGGCAGTTGGTATTCTAGGGGTGTCTGCTGTTGTGTGCTGTACATGTATAAACTGTCTTTTTTGAACTCTTGAAGATTTAAGGTTCAGTATCATATCAACTTTCAATTTTTAATGGTGTATATGGAAATTTTAGATAGCAGTGCGTCATTTATTTGATCAATAAACAGTGTTACAATAAACAACATGTTTATAAAATATAGTGAGATTTATACAAAAAGCTCTAAATCCACATTTGCATTTCTTCCCTTTTAACTAAACTATAAAATCTTACTTAGAATTTTTAATTGTTTTTTGGGGGAGTGGTACAGTAGACATAATCTGTTAACAGGAAAAAAGTAGAGTTCAGCATAGAAGAGTCTGAATTCTTAGTTCTTTTTAAAATGAGGATGTATATGGCAATAAATATTATATATGCTCGAATACCACACTTGTTAAAATTTGAAAATGATACATTTTCACCAAGCTAAGAAAAGGTATGTTTAATAGGAGTTGTACAAATTCAGTCATTTTTTTTGTATAGGGGTGAAAAAAAAATAAACCCATGGTTTTATTATGACATCCTTTTGACAGTCCTAACTGAGTATTTCACTTCAAAAACTGCCTGGTTTGAAGAACTAACTCTTCTATTACTTCACTCCAGTTTAATGTTAACTGTTGTTGATGGTATTTTGTAGTCCAGATTTATTCATATTGTTGAACTATAAAGCTGGAACTTAAAGAAACAAAATAGCTTGTTCTGCTGATGTGACAGGGAGTAATTAAGTATTCAAGCCCAAGAAGGCAAAAGCTGACCCTAACAGCATGTTTGTCATAAAAGAGAGAATTTATTTAACCTTGATTAGTCATTGTCAGCATAATGATAACATTCTCCAGACTAGATTGCCACTGGATTACTGAGATACCTTGTTGAAAGACAACATTTTCTTCACTCAGATTGGTTTGTAGGTAAGTCCAGGTTTCTGATAAACCATTCCCCAAGAGTAATCAGCAGCAATACATGAAACAGAAATGATGTACTTGTCCTTTTGATAGTTCTGTTGATTTAATGGATGAGCAGCTGTCCTTTGCGTTGAAATAAAGCACAGTAGTGTCCATTGCTGAGTTTTAATGTGTTACTTGAAGTAATACTGGCATATCTTCTGGTACACTAATCTGAGCAGACTAGAAAAGCCACTTGCATGCTGCTCTGTAGATGACCCTGTAGCTCTCTAACAATGTGGATGATTTTATAACTTACATCCTCAGCAAGTTGCTCTAGTTAGAATTCTTGAGGAGGGCTGCAGCAGTCTGTTTACATAAGGGTGCAAACAGCAAATGGTGGGCCCATTTTTATGTAAAGATCTGAGCAAGATACAATTGGCATGTATTCAGATCTCAGTCACTTAGTGACTTTCGATTTAAATTTGAGATGTGTTAAGTTGCATATTGAATAAATGTGAACATGAATTTAAAAGCATTAATGCAGTGAAAGTTCAGAAGAGTATTTGTTTGAAAGTTTGAGTTTAAAAAAAGAAAAAAAAATCCTGGATACTACATAAAATATGTTAGGCAAGGTTTGACTGAGGAAGTGGTTTCTGTAAAGGTTTAAGTACCAAAGGTAGAAAATCTAGTCTAGTGATACAATGTTAATGTGCAGTGTTGGCTTTTCTAATTTGTACTGTAACACCTTCACACTTTCTATTTTAAATGAGTCTTTTCCTTCTAAATAATACTAGGTATATTTTCACACCTTTCTTTTCTGATGCAGAAATCAGGTTAACATTTTACTGCATCTGGTGTGTATGGTGTAATGTTTGAATTTTTGTGACCTTTCTTTTTGGACATTCTTGTGCTTTTTCATATGCTGTATTCTTCAAGCAATAAAATTCTGATGTGTTTTTATAAAACTGCTTTTATATTTAATGAACAGTCTGTCTTCTTCATTTCCTTTATAAAGAAAAAAGACTTTTTAAACCCTGTTTTTATTTTGGCTTACGAGTCTTTACAGTCTGAGTGCTGTTGGATGGCATTGTTGTGTACTGGAGTTCATATTGCTTGAAAACAATATTTCTTGGCTTGACCTGCTCTCTTTCCTCTAGGGAATTGCATTTAGTATGTATATATTTTTATAACCTGACATTCTGCACCAGAGAAGTTGCACAAAAGCCCTGTAGATTGTGCACCAGCTGCTGAAATACTTTCATAAAGTGAAAGGCCACAGGCAGAGGTGGTAAGAATTTAATTTCATGTAGATAGTCATGATTAGAGATTACTTATTCAGCCATTCTTCCCCAGGTATGAAAATAAACTCTGGTACTTTCAGGGAGAATCTTCACTGATCTTTCAACAAACAAATTTTGTATTACTTTGCTGTTGTGCTTCCATGCAGGAGCTGCTCAGCGAAGACACATTTCTGAATTTATGGTACCCCTGATGTTTTTGGTACACCAGGTACATAGAGCATAAAGTTTGGCTAGTAAACTGCATTGTTACTTTGTTTCACAAGAAACATGTATAAGAATGTCTGTTTCTTAAATATTGAGTTGATGAGATTATCTGTGGGTTTTCCATAATTACTCTGACAGTTTCAGAGTGCTCAAGTAACTTTCTTATGAAATCTTTCTATTCTGTTTCTTTAATAAAGTGCACATCTGCATGACACTGTGGAAAATTAATACATTTGTATTTACTACACTGAGGTACTTTTAAAGGAGTGTCTTAGGGATTCTAAACATCAAATGCCTAAAATGGTATTTGAATTTCAGTATTTGTATGTGGCTAATTGAGCTATGTTTTGAAACACTGGAATTTCTGCCACAATGGAAAATGTCCCTGAAAGCCACAAATGCAAAATTGTGTTCCTCAGATTTTGTGATAGTACCTCTGCAAAGGAGGACTGTGTGTAGTAATGCTTGGTTGATCATTTTATATGGGAAGATTGTTTTCATTTGAAACAAAGCCAAGTAAAGGTGACTTGGCATTTGAAACAATGCCAAGTAAAGTGACTTAATGATTTTGGAACCCTTACTCTGAAATGTGTAACTCATTTTAGTTTCCTAGGGGTGGATTGTGATTTTGTAAACCGTGCACGAAACAATGTGCAAGGAGGAGGGGATGTGTAATATGAAAGATAAAGCATGCTATGGTTAAATTTACTTTTGGTATTTTACTGTTTACCTGTCTAACATGGAAAAGTTTTACTCTGCAGATTAAGAATGAGAGCACGTCAGTGGGATGCTGGCCATTGTTTGGATGGATTTTGCTTACAGTCAGTACAAGCTCTTTGAGCCCTCAGACTTGTTAAAGGGACACTCAATAAATGTGCCATCTGGGACTAAAGGATGCTGTATAGATGCAACTCAGTGAGGAAAAGGAGTGTCTGTGAGCCTTGCTGTTGGCCCATGAAGGTTTGCTAGAAAGCAGAATCAATGGCTTCCTTTTCAAATATATTTGTGCTTAGTATGATTATTTTTTCCTGATTTAAATGAGTGCTTTTTGTTTTGATTTCATGCCACCATTGGTACAGAAATCAGTAACTCTGAGAATTTAATAATGGCTTTGGAAGTACTTACTCCAGTTCTTGGGTATGTGGGCCACAAATGTGCTAGAGCTGTGCATTTCTGGAAGGAAACAGATTGAGTGAAAATGTTCTGTTCTGAGGTACTGAGCTGTAACACAACTGAAGCCAATACCTGGGGAGGGGAGGTTTTTCAACAAAATACAGTAATTTCACAATTATAAGCCACACCTGATAATAAGCCACACATCCAGGTAGCTGGGTAGACCACGGGATTTGTCCATATATAACCTGCACCCGAATATAAGCCACATTTATTTATTTATTTATTTAAAGGATCCATGTGTCACAAAGTAACAAGTTAGTAACAGAATCATGCCAGTGCAGGGTTTGGTGTCAGGTGCTCAAGTTCCAAACAGTTTTCATAGACCAGCGAAGCCTTTAAACGCAGCCCCAGGCACCCTCCCCAGCCGTTCTCACTTCCGGGTTGGCATTTCGCTGGGATTTGTCCATAGATAAGCCGCACCTGATGATTAGCCACAGTACTGGGGTAGGCTGGATTCTTCAATGAAAAAGGTGCGGCTTATAATCATGAGATTACTATAATTAGACAGTGAATCCAGTTGAATACACCTAATGCCATACATTAGTCATGGATAAATCCAGTAAGTAGAGGTTTTGCTGTGGGATGAGCCTAGCAGAAACTTCAGTAATCTGGAAATCTGTAATACATGATGCTCCTGCATATGTTGGGGAAAGATTTTAATTCTTCATGGTCATGATTTCTTGTTGCATCAACTGCAGGAATACAGGAAGACTTTTATCTCACAGCTTGAAACAGAAGTTCAGGTAAGGATGGACCATACTTGTTACAACCAGGGTTTTTTTTCCTGCATTGTAAATGTGATCTGGTACTATGCTTTACATATCAGAGGTGAATTATAAGAGGCATATTGAACTATATAAAGATTACACTTAATTTTAAGACTGAATGTTCATGTAGTTAATTTCTGTAATACTTCAGAGATTTTCCTTTTGTCTTGTTTCAAAGGAAATAATTGATTTTTCCCTCAGCCTCCACCCAGGGTGACTAACATTAGAGTAATAAAACTGCATTGTGTAACTGAATGATTTCCACACTCATTTCAGTAGTAATTAGTCCAGTTTTGGTATTAGTTCTAAACTTACTAGTCAGTAATCATAAAATATTACATCTTCAAAGCATGATACAAGTATTAATCAGGTGTGGGCAATGTTAGACTGTGCTTTGAAGTTAACACTTCTCACACACTACAGAACTAAAAGGTGGTGCCCTATGTAGAGGAAAAAGATGTTTGTCTTCATGGTAAGGTGAATCATCTAGAGAGTAAATAATTGGGAAAACAAACAGACTTGTAAAAGACTTTGTCAGAGATGAAAGCATTTATTTGTAATAGCATAGTGCCTGGGATTGCTGGTTATGGACCAGGATTTGGTTTCATTAATGTTGTGTTTGAGTTTCATTCCATCAGCTCAGAATGAAAAACCACAGCTGAATTAGAAATCAAATTCAATGTTGTTTAAGTTTCATGTACTTTATTTTCTCAGGTAGGCAGCAGTGTAATCCATGGAAGGGACAGTGGCAGTGTTAGTAAAGCAAAATCCAACAGTCTTCACCATCCCAGCCTGCAATCACTCTGTAGAAATGTTAGAAAATATGTATTAAGAAGTAATGTGACCAATAAATATATTATTTTTATTCTACTGTAATGTAAACACCTAACTGGTGTCATTTTTATACACAGATAATTAATATTCAAGCAGGTAAAAATCAGAATTTAAATGCAGTTTCTTCTTAAGTATGTACTTACATATATCTTCCATATTATCTGATGGATTAGCTATTCTGTACCCGTGGTAATTTGTTTGAGATTGTTGGGTGAGTTGTCTCCAACTTAACTCATTATCCTTAAATCATTAATCACTTGTTTTGTTTCCAATATGTTCTAATGGTGGAAACAACCATATTTTCATTTCTACAAAAATTTTAGAGTTTTTGAGATGCCTTTGTTTAAAAAAATATATAGTTCTAAAAATGTAAACAAAACAAAATGTTGTGGACAAAAAAAAATAGTTTATCTTGATACATTATATCATTAAAATAAAGGGATAGTTTTTGAATAGGAAAAGGTATTTATCCTGACGGCAAGATGTGAAAATGGGTCTAAACTCAGCATCACTTCTGTAAGCAACTTATCTTTTCCAAAATGTGTAAAAAATAGTTTAAGTATTACATTACCTATCAAAAAAGTGCTAGTGGACGTTCAGACTTTGCTCTCAGGGAGAGGATTGGCTGGCAGACATCCCTTCCAAATGTGAAGGATCTCTGGGGCATGAATCACGCAATCCTGTGGGAAGAGCTATAGGAGCAGGCAAGCCTGGAGGGAGGAATTTCACTGATTGCTTTAACTGTGTTTTTGGTTTACTCATGTGCAAAAGGGATTGAGAATTGCTTGTTTCCCTAAAATGAAATCTCTAGTATTGACTGTGTTGCAATAATATAATTAAAAGTTTCTCCTTTATGGATACAGAATAAAGCTTCTGAATGCTGAGAGTTTTCATATCTGTGTTTGTGTTGTGATGTATTGTTGTTACCTGCCCCACTGGTCTCTATATTCCAAGCCAGAGGGGCCATTTATTCCTCAAATTAAGTCAAATTTTTTATTTGATTTTAAAAATAGTGGATTTTTTTAAATGTGAAAAAAGGGCATAGGAAATAGTGACATGATAACCTTTTTGTGGATTAGGTATTAAGTAGCAACACAGCCCTTATGTTCTGTGTGTTTAATTTTTGGAAATTCATCAGCTGATGAGATCTGAGTATATAAGGAAAATTCTTAAGACAGTGGTAAATCCAAAGGGAAGAATCTTAGCTACTAGAAGATGAGTGTTAGGGAGGGAAAAGAACAGTCTTAGTAAGTTGTGTATACTCTTCCCTTTGCATGTAACCTTTCTCAAAGGGAAAAATATACAAAGGGATTTGGAGGAGAAGTCTCTTACTAGGATGCAATTGGCTACCTGTTGGATTTGATCTGCCTTTGAAATCCAAAGAGCAAGCATTGCACTTTGAATTTAGTTAAATAGAGCTTCAAAACTGTAATGTCACAAAACCAAAGTTCTTCCATAATGAAGTGATCTCTTTAATTTTGGTTCTGTTCCTCTGGGATTATTTGAAAATTTCTGCAGTTAGTCTCTGATCAGAATCTCACTTGGAAGAAATAAAAATGGTAACCTGGTAGCTGTTTTTATTGATGTGAGATGGAGACATAGAAAGGTAAATTGTTTGCTTAGTGGGATATCTATTCTATGCACAGCACACTGTTTGCATTCCTGTTGTTCATTTATTTCCTGACTCCTATTCTTTTAATGTTATTAATAGTGGGAAAGAAAGCATTTTATTTGACATTTCAATAACTTTTGAGTTTCCCTACAGATTGTGATGCTTTGGAATTTTTTCCTAGCATCAGTTAAATGTGGTATAATGCAATGGACATCAATTTTCTCATGAAAGAAGCAGGAACCACCGCAGCTGTAAAATAAGGAAAGGACACGTGAAATTAAACCCCTGGCCACTGAAATGAAATCCTTTAAGGGAGAAAAATGATGACTTGCAGTTGTATGGAAGGTAGGACAATCAAGGGGTCGCTGGCCCTCCCTTTCCCGTTAATGTGACTCGCATGGGGTTCAGTAGGACGGGAGCGGCTGGTGCAGCAGCAGTAGCAGCAGCTGCAGGCACTGCCGTGTCCATGCAGCAGCAGCAGAAGCAGCAATAGCAGCAGCAGCAGCAGCTGCAGGCACTTCCGTGTCCATGCAGCAGCAGCAGAAGCAGCAATAGCAGCAGCAGCAGCAGCTGCAGGCACTGCCGTGTCCATGCAGCAGCAGCAGAAGCAGCAATAGCAGCAGCAGCAGCAGCTGCAGGCGCTGCCGTGTCCATGCAGCAGCAGCAGAAGCAGCAATAGCAGCAGCAGCTGCAGGCGCTGCCGTGTCCATGGCGGCGGTCTCTGCCGGGCTGGCCCTGCCGGCAGGCGGCTGTCGAGCCCAGAAAATGGCTTTGGGCGGTGTGTGCCCAGACTACTGAGGGTTACCTGAGTCGCTCTGTGCCGATAATGCGCGAATCAGTTCTAAATTCAAACTCGCTAGGGAGATTAAACAGTAACCTGAGATACCTAGCGTGTTCAAATGGTAAGGCAGATTTTGCACAACTGCGCATACATTTGTAATTCAAAGTCAGATGATAGTAAAATATTGATTAGCACGTCTTAAAATGGGTGATGCTGATCCTTAGCTATTCATCTGCTATTCATTTTTCTACAGCTTGAATAGGTTCCATGACAGAGTCTCCATCTTTCACTGTGGATGTGTATGTAAATCCATAACTGGTTGAAAGATGCTATTGATGCCAAGTGCAGTTACTGTTCAAGTTTCTGGTTATTGTCTAAAAGCTAATAATCTTTATGCCTGTAGATAATACGGTAATGAAAAAGACCCTGAATATCAGAATTCTCCATGGCCATACTTAACTTTGGGCATTAGTTACAGCTTGATGTTCTTTTAATTTAAAGTAATATGCATGGAAGGGATTGATAGGAGAAGACATGGGTTAGGTGAACTGGAGGTAACAAATTAAGGTAGCAAAGCCATTTATGGTTATGTTCTGATATAATTCTGAAGGGATGTACAGTGGAAGCAGATGGATTTGTACTTATTTAAGCAGTCAATGCAAGTATTAGAAAGTTGAAAATCATATTTTGAAGTAATGAATTTGTAATTGTCCAGCCTCCAGGTTGTGCTATAGCTTATGTTATCAAAAGAAAATGTTGAATTATCATGTGATAGTCTTGTTTCACCGGGAAAATAGTAAATTCCTATGAAATAAGGCTGTTTGTATACTTATAACATTGCTAGTTGATGCTGATTGACAACACATTTTCTCTGCTACATATGGCACAGAAAGATGTGCTCTTGGCTATAGTGCAGGCAAAAAAAAGTGAGCACAGGATATTTCATAAAAGCAGATGGAAGTTCTCATTTTTCCTCCTATTTATAGCTGGTGTTTGTAGTGTCCTTTCAGTTGTTATCCAATCACTCTTGATATACTTCTGTTTGCTGAGATGAGAGGGGGGGGGAAAAAAGAAGCAAGCCTTCCTTTTGCATTGTAAAATTCATTTCAGTACAGCAACTGGACTGGAAAAGATGGAGGGGTACAGTTCTTCCCACAAAAATTCAGAGATAGGAGAAAAATTCAAGTTAGGTCATTCCAAGCAGTGGCTGAGTTTGCATTAATAAATGAAGTTTTTCTTCTGCCTTGAGGCAGGAGTGGTGTGGTCTAGCTCATATAGTTTCCTGGTAATTTTCTGTTTTAAATAAAAAATAAATCAGTACTCAGAGTAAAACCGTAAGTTTATTTTGCCTAATAGTTGAAATAGGAACTGAGTGACAGTCTAGGCAGATGCAGAGCTCCCAGTGCTTTGCATAATGCTGGTTATGGTTAACCAGCCTCTGGGAGACACAGGAAATCTGTGGGGAGCTCAGCACAAGCTAAAGTGTTGGGACACCTATTCTTTTGTCTCAAAGTATTTCCTGAGCTGTGAACTAATGATTACCCACTCACCACATGGAGGTGTTATGAATATCAATATTTTTTTTAAATTAGAGCACTTTGAGTGCTGGTGATGGGGGAAATACATGTGTGAAGGAAGGAGGGAGCTAAATTCTTTTGGTTTTGAAGCCAAAAGAGATAAAATGGTTTTTGCAGCCCTCCTTTTTTTATTGTGGAGTAAAAATCCAATTTTAATATGACAAAGAGACTGCTGGCTAGCAGAGAAAAGGATTAATGGCACCTCACACTGAGACAGAGATATTTGGAAGTAATTTCTTTGGTCCTGCTGAGTTTTGTGGCAGTGGAAAGCTAAGCTGCTTCTGTCTTTAGAAAGTGTGCCCACAGGGAGTGCCAGACAGCTTTTCTGCCACTCCAAATTAATGATTCAGATTGTTTTTCTGCCAAGATAATATCCTTAGGTACACTTGGAAACTCAACTAGATTCTGTTGAAAAATGAACAGAATTAACAAAATATACAACTACTGTAATAATTAGAATTATGTGGATTCAGTCCAAAAGCAGAATTGGGCAGTTTTCTTTTAAAGCCTGCATTAATGACTCAATGATGGGGAAAACAGCTAAATATAAAAATAAATTTTCTAAGCTAAAAATAAGTTGCCATCATCTGCCAGAAGAAGCTAGTGGTTTACAAGGATACTAGAACAATGTCATCTATCATGAAGCTTTTGCTGCATGTAAAATTACTTGAATATGTCTTTAATATGTACTTGAGTCCCTTTAGTTGCATCCCTTCCTCCAACTGATAATTTTAAGGATGTGACTAGAAGAAATCTTTATGGCAATATTTGTTTAATTATTTCTAGGCTTAGGGTCAGCTCTATTCCCTGATAAAGGAAACAATGTCAAAATTCTAAGTGATTAATTTTAACATTTCTGGCAATATCCCGCAGAGATGTGGTAGAGTCTTCCCCTTGTCTTACAGACTGGCCATTTCACATCCTCAACTGCTAAACTGGAGGTGAGCATGGCTCAGGATTTATATGGGAATCTCCTAGAGCAAGAGTGTACTTGAGCAGGAAAAGGGAGTAACAGTGACTGATGTCAGATTTCTCACTAAGCTGAAGTGGTAAGTATTATGCTGCTAAGACTTCTGCTTTATTTTTAATGAATTAAAATTTGTTTGAGTCATGTGGTCTTAATATATTATTCATGAATTCAAAATTTTGCAATAATTTGTCTAAAGGCTTTTTTGTCTCTTAACTTCAAATTCATTACCTGTACAGCTTATTGTGATCTATGATCTTTACTGATTGGCTTTTAGTTAAGTAAAGGTGAAATGCGCACCTCTATGTATGTAGCTGATACATAGATGGCTCCTGTTTTCAGTCTTGAAAATAGTTGTGCCCATATTCAAATTCAAACACTAATAAAACTGCTGAAATATGTTGGGAAGAAATAGGCTTTGCACTTGACTTTTTGGAATATTTTTTATCCTTTGAGGCAGATTTTGTGCTAATTCTCTAGAAAAAGAGAATCACAATGCTTGCAGAAACACTAGGTATGTTACTGTGTTCAGTTTCTAATCAGCCTGACTTCCCAAGTCTAACAATTAACTTTCAAGCATGAATAGTAAGCCAGACTGCAGCATTGTTCTGGTGCAATGATAGTGTCCTGTTCTGGTGCTACCTTGTTCAAAGCCTGCTCAGTAATGTCTTTGGAGTTGCTCCTCTTTATTGTGTACATTTGCTCTTAAAAGGCAGGTATAGCCCAGAGCTGCTGTGCTAACACCTGTTCTGTTTTACACAGTGTTTCAGAGCAGCCTCTCAGTCGGTTCTGGAGGTTGTGAAGTTACTCAAAATCTCTGGAACATCCTCCAGCCCCCGATGCTTGCTTTAACTTAAGGTTCATAAAGGTGTTTTTTGGGGCGAGCTGGCTGGAAAGAAGGAATCCTGTTTGTTTAAACATTAATGAGTATCTACATATTGTATTTATGTACCCATGATACAGGCTGCAGTTTCCTTCTCCTAAAATGTCTACAAATCACCAGAGAACATTTGATTTTGTTACTTTGCTCTAAATAGAAAACAAATTCTGACATATTGAGAATGTTGGCATTGCACATTTTGCAGAAATAGGAGTAATGAATTAATTATTTAATTAGAGCTAAGTAATAGAGAGTTCATGTATCAATCAACCAACCAACCACAAATATAAATATATTTATATTTATGTAATGCATGGAAACTCTCTTGATGTATATTTAATGCAATGAAAGGCCGGTATTTAAATTTGAGTGCCTATTAAGTGCCTGATTTCCAGAGCTTCTGACTCCATAGATGTAGAACTTAGGATTAATTTTCCTGGAGATTAATTTTCAATACTTTATTGGGACTTCTAAATTTGAAAATTGAAGCTCTAAATTTGTTTTTCTAGGGTACATTTTTAGATGTCTAAACTGAAACCACTGCAAATCTGAATTTTCCTGCAATAATAATCAGGAAGTGAAAAATCCTGGCAACAAATTTCAAATTCACATCAGGACTCTAGTGTCTATTAAAGGTTCAGTGTACATTTGTTTCTGAAAATGACCCTTTAAAAAAAAAATAAAGTTCCATACCAGGCATCCAAGACCAAAGGTGCCCAAATTGTTGCATGCATTTAAAAACCTTGGTTCGGGGGACAGTGCAGTATGGATTACTGTGTGATTAAAAAGTGTCAAAATGCCTCTTTCTAAAATTATTACATGTGAGCAAGTTATACGTATTAATTTACAAGAGATACATTGAAAGCATATAAAGTGAACAAATTCTGTTAATTTTTACTTGATCAAGTGTTATTTCATTATATCATCTGATTATATATTTTTAAGAATTACCTAAAGATAGCTGAGCAAAAGGCTGATTGGTCTTTCCAGCACTTAATGGACACTGTTTTTTCCCAATCCTGAAAGCCATGTAAATTGAGTGAATTCAAACATATAAGTAAACAATGAAAATTGTTAATAAATATTTCTGTTTTATTACCTGAATCCTCAATATATGTTCTGCTTGCTGAATACTTTCAGTAATTAATACTCATTTTGTGGATCCCCATGGACCCAAATGCATTTCTGGTGTACTGTGAGTACCTTTAACATTTTGCTCCAGAAGGTACATTCACCTGTGAGCTCCACTGCTTATTTTGATATTCTGATGTTAATATTATTGTACTACAATAATCTTGTATCAATCTGAAAAAAATTGCATGTTCCTTTCATATGGAAAATAAAACTAAACCTAAATTGTGATGCAAAGGAACATTACCTGAAAAGTGACTTGGGAATCAAAAAATTATTGGATTTAAGTAATTTTTGCTTAATGATACAGAGACTTAGCAGTATTTATTCTTTTATTATATTGAGTTTTTATCCCACCTTATAAAAATTATTTTTAAGCAAAAAGTGAGAGGAAAATTTAAAAATTCATGCACTCCAAGGGGAATTTAATTCAGATGGCTTTCAAAACATTTGCTTTCTATTAGTAGCTTTGTAACACTTGAAAAACGAATCTTTGACAAGGCTTTAACACTTGTCTGAGGAAACTCCCTGTTACAGTCAATGATATGGTTCATCCATAAATGAGCTTTTTTTTCTCTCAGCTGCCTCCCTCACCTTTCCTAAAATCTCAGTTTGTAATTTACGCGTGGAGCTGTGATGTAACCACCACAAGAATCGCTGTTTACGTGCCCGTGTGTGCGCGGTGCCCGCTGAGGAGGGGGCGAGCCGGGACCCCGCCGCTGCCGCCCGTGACTCAGCGCTTTGGGGAGGCAGGGAGGCCTCGTAGCCGCCCGGGGCACGGAGCCCCGGGGCCTGGCCGCGGCCTCGTTAATGAGTAACAGCGCGGGGCCGCTCCGGGCGCGACACCTTCGCCCCGCGGCCGCTCGGGGCTCCGGGACAGCGCCGGCCGCTCCCGTCCCGGCCCCGCCGCTCTAGCCGGACCCGCCCCTCTCCCAGTCTCCTCCGCGGCTCCCCCTCCCGAGCCAGGCGGAGCTGGAGCTGGAAGCGACGTCGTTCCCCGCCGCCGCCTCTCCCCAGTGACCGAGGGCTCCGGTGCTGCTTGGGGGGCCCCCGTTCTCCGGCCGCCGCCCGACGCCTCATCCCCGCCTCTGCCGGAGCCGGCGCTGCCCGCGGAGGAGCCATGAGCTGGGGCACGGAGCTTTGGGTGAGTCCCAGCTCGCCTCTCATTGTGTCTGAGATTCGCCGCCTTCCCTTGTCTGCTCGGGCAGCTGCCCCGGGGAGGCGCGGAGCGGCCGGAGCCGAGGCGCTGTGCTTTGTTCGGCGCTGGGGCGGCGGGCAGAGGCTGTGGCGGGCGGGGCGCGCCGGGGTCCGGCGCTGGCGGCGGGAGGGCGGCGGCGCTGGGCCGGGGGCCGCTGCGGGGCGGGAGCGCCGCGTCCGGGGCGCGGTGCGCGCGCGCCGCCTGCGCGGCCATGGCGCTCCCCGGGGCGGCCCCTCGCCCCCCGCCCGCCCGGCGCGGTCACGGCGGGACGGGCGCTTTGTGTGCGGCCAGAGCAGCGCCCCGCTCGGGGCCCGGGGCGGGGTCCCGGCGCGGCTCGAGCAGCGGCCCGCACTGGGCAGCCTCGGGGCGGCGGCAGAGCTGCTGCTCCCCCGAAAACCTCCGGGCTGCTCAGGCCAGCGAAGCTTTCAGCTGCCGGCCCTAACTAGAAGCAGCTACTATAGCTTTGTCTCCAGAGGTACCAGAGAATATTGGCTAACAGTGCATTGTGTTTGTTTTAAATACCGAGCAACGAGACAGGGAGTTTTTGTCTCGCGTTAGGGCTTTTCTTAAAGCTCCCTTCTTCCCTCCGAAGGCACCGTGGCTGTGCTGAGGTCGGGGGAGTGCTGGAGCGATGTCTGCTCGCAGTGCTGCGTGCTCCATCTCCTCTGTCAGGTTTTCTGCCCTTGCTGCTCTGGCTGAAGCTAACCCTGATCGTGGGAAGGCTTAGGCTTGAAAAAGAATAGTGCCGAGGTGGGTTTACCGTCTCCTCTCTAAATGCCGCCTGCCCTCCATTTACTTCTTTTAAAGACTGTGAAGCAGACACTTTAGTGCTAAGAAAAAAATATACAGAAAGCCAAACGTTGCAGCTAGATGTCTGGTCTATGAACTCTTAATCTGGATCTATCATTACAGGTTGTTTTTTGCTTGTTTGTTTGGTTTTTTGGGGGCAATTTTTTTTTTGCATTGAATGGAATACCTTTTTCAGTGTTTTGTAGTGCATGGCTATTAGTCCCTAGAGGAGCAAAGATCTGCTCCGCACCGAGACAAGGGGTGCCCGAGGAGCCGGGGCAGGCGGGGCTGGGAGTGCCAGCGAAGCTCCTGAAGCCACCTGAATTAACTTTGTCTGGTTATGCAAAATGAGGATGTAATAGCATCACGTGTACTACGTGGAGAAGCCTGATTTAAATGTATTTAGGAGTTACTTTAGTGTTATGCGTAGTGCCTTGTACTTTGCTAGGATTTGTAGGCACGCTGAGAATTCAGACAAAATAGGCTTTTTAAGTACCAGTGGCACTGCTGTAGCAGGCCTGAAATCTAAAAGTGTTGTGACATTGGCAGCAAGGGGTAAGTAAATGCTGTGATTTATATTGGCCACACAAGAGTATGTGTGTAGCTCATGCCTGTATGTACTTCAAGTGAGAGATGAGTGTCACTTGAGGAGGGTGAGGATTGGCATTTGGGTGAGGACTGGCTGTAAGCACTCAGATACATATTGCTTTAGAAAATAAATGCTTTAAATAAATAAATACTTTAAAAGAACTCTTTAAAAAAGACTTTTAAGTTACTCGTATCTGCTCATTTTTGTAGCCTCTTAATTGTACTTTTTTTGTTCAGCTTGTAAATGATAGTTGAAGTTTCTACACTCTGTCTTGTGTTCAGTTTTGTATGAAAGTGCTAGTCTTTGCCCTGCATTTAAGAAACATATTCAAAAAGATGGATTTTGACCTCAGACTTCCTTTTAATGATAGGCATTTAACTCTTGGTGTTGTGAAACTAGCTGAAGTTTATTTTGACCCTGTTTTCTCCTAAGTCACTAATTGTTATGCATTAGTTGGAAGAAATAATGCCAGAATTTTAATATAAAAGTTTTACTGCAGTGCTTCTATTTTAGCAAAATTTGCTGTATTTTTTGCTTGGTGTCTGGAGAAGACTTGCAACTCTACGCTGAGGTAACTTCATGCATGAAATGCTCTGTTTGTAACTGTATAACTGCACTTTCACAATGCAAGTTTTTACATTACAGGGTACCTCTTAATTTTTTTAAAATTGAATCTAATCATACTTTTAAAAATCTACTAAGTTTATCAGCCAAGCTGGTTTCTTAGTTGGAAGAATACTCAGTGCTTCACTTACTGTGAAAAGTATTAAACCTTAATTATTTTAACAACTTGTGCTAGACAAGTAAAGATTGCTTTTTGAAGATCTGGCACAAAATCAAATTCATTAAGAATTATCTTAAATCTAGGTTAAAAACACAAGGAAAAACAGTAATGTGAGTCTTCAAAGACAGGGCTTTGAACATGATAAAAAACCTCGCAGACATGTTTGTGTTCTGGTGTAGCAATTCCTTCATCATTCCCTGTTGTTAGCATCAGTGCAGCTTTGGGAGGCAGCTGGAGCTGCTCTGTGTTTGATGATGGCAGCAGGGGCATGAGATGTTCAGTCCCCAGCTGCACAGAACTCTTCTACTCAGCTTTTCTGGACACCTCACTGGGCCTCAAGCTCTCCTTCATTAGTGCTTTCATCTCATAAAGTGAAATTTTTCAGAGTTAAGACTGGTATCTAAGCATAGTTTTTCAAACCATTTGCACTTTTGTACGTATGCTTTGCTGATTCATTGAAGCAAATTTGATGATTCTGAATCAGGCTTTTTTAGTATCTCCTTAACTCTGCCTTCTTAAGTTGTATCTCTTCATGCTGTTTTTTCATGCTTTATGCTGACTGAGTTCTGAGGTATTTTTTTAATTGTTCTGGAGTTTTATACTGTATGTTCTTTTGGATAAAGTAAAAAACTGAGCATAGGTGAATGTGGAGACGAAGAAGAAGCCAGAAGTGGGGGGATAAGGGAAGCAACTCATGTCTGGTATTTATGTGGCAGTTATTAAATATAGCAATTCTGTTACTGAAATGGTACGTATGCTAATTAAAAGGTTATATCAGGGACAGGACAAAGAAAAGATTTTCTTTGATTTGCCAGTATTTTCTAGTTCTTTAAATTAGATAGCTGTTTGTTTTTCAAGCAAGTTTTTTTTTTTAATAAGTACAGCACCATTCTTTGAAGTGAGTGTACATTGTACAAAATGTCTATGTCTTGATTGGACTAAAGCACTTGGTGCTTTTCAATGTGTCTTGGCCAAAAAATGTGCTCCTTGTTGTGTCTCTTTTGATAGCGTTGTATGAAATAATGTAAATTAATAATAACAAAATAAATGTCTAATTGTATAAGCCATCCTGTAATTCGAACTGTTTCATTCCACAACATTTTCCGTGCTGTGGAAAATATGCTCCCCTTTTCTGCTTTCTTATTGCAATAGAAAATTTTGATTATGCTTTGAAGGTAATGTTTGACAAATTTTGTTTTTTCCATCCGCGTGTGTATCTTTGTGGTCACTCTGCAGCATATTCCCTTATGGTGTGACCATACAGGACCTAAGATACTTTGGTGAACTGCTTTGCATAATATTCTCTTAAGGGTTAGACCTGAATAGTGAGAACTGGCAAGTCTCGTCTAATTTGGTTGTAATATATTTTGAGAGTTTGGCTGTTGGGTGCCAAATTTTCCTATCTCTAGTATATAATTTCTTCATAGGTAACATTTGTAAAGCAGTAATCATCTGAAGAAAGCCAGCACATAATCAAGAAGTAGCATTGCTGCACTTCATTAGTAATAGAAACTTACTGCTGTTTATTTAGATACAGATACTTTTCAGAATTAACATTTTGGAGCCTGTCATGCTCTTTTCAAATACTGCACGCTTATATTCACCTCATGAACAGTAGAAGGGTTTATACATTGAAGTTGTGGTTAGACATGTATTTTTGCTTTATAAAATGCCCTGACTTCTATTAAATTGTGCTGCAATATCCAAGATAGATGGGACTAGAATTGGGGTGGAGTTTAGTAACTTTAAATATTTGGAAATAAAAATGATAGATTATGATATGTTTAGGAATCTTCTCACCATGAGCATCTGTTCAGTGTGTATGTTTCTGTACATCTGGAGTTCCTTTTGTGGTGGATATAATGTGTACAAATAGCATTAACATAGAATATTTTAAAAATACATCTGGTTATTGTCATCTTGGGTTATTGTAGTGTTAAATGGAACATGTAGTGCATTTGCTTTGAGGCTAACTAAGCTTTGGAGACTGGAGTGTAGCTGATAACAAAGTCCTTGGTAATGAGAGGAGACTGTGATTGGCACTCTGAAGTGGCTTCTTTGGAAATTAATTAAAAAGTTTGTGCTGTTTCTTTAAAAAAAAAAGCACTAACCAGGAAGGATGTTTTTTGACTTTGGATGCACGTTCTGTTGTTCCAACCCCTGTGAACTCCTTAATAGCAGTTGGCAGCAAAAGAGTTTGAATACCATGTCAGAACATTTTCAGTGTGTAGAACCAGTCTAGCCATCTGTTTCTCACCTCTTGATAAATATTTAAAACAGAAATTTTGCTAAGGGCTTTTTGTGCTGAGATTTCTTGATTAAAAAGAAACGGCCATAGAAGATTTAATGATACTATTGTTGTGAGCTCCTTGGGGCCAGAAGCACACCATCTTCTATAATTAAGAAACCACTGGCACTGTAGAGTAGTATTTTAGAAATTAGTTATGTTGGACCAAAGAAAGATCAAAGTGTATTTGGTGATGTGCTCTTTTTAATCTTTCCTTAAACAAAATTCATTCTGTGCCTAAACCCAAGTTCTATTTTAAAAAATATTAAATGACTTGATTGCATCATTATTTTTTCAAAAGCTGTTAAAAATATTCTTATGCTTTCAGTCCCACTTTCAGACATTCAGACATTGTTTCCTTCTTGCTTTAAAATCTTATTTTTTTGTAGAAGATAAATCATACAGTGATGTTGTCTAATCTTAAAAGTTGTCATGTGCAATTATATATGGAAAGCATCCACAGAATGTAAATACGAAAGAGTTAGCTTCTAAACATAGCTAACTATTATGTAGCATACTTCTGTTGTAGTAAAAAATTTCTTGTATTTTTGTTCACTAGACTAGTACATTTATTTCTTAGCTAAATAAAAGTTTTTTTCCAAGCAAAAAAAAGTTTTTTCTCTTGAAACTGAGAAGCCTTTCTTGTCTGTTAATGTGAATGTGGTTATGTAGTTACTAACATTGTGAATATAGATAAAAGACCATGTAAATAATTCTAAATTCTAATTCTAAATCAAGCCATATCCCATATGGATGTTCTTATGTGCTTTTGAATCCTAGTATTTTGTAAACTTACTTTCCAGTGTGCTAACATATACTCTGTTGAAGACTCTGTTTAACAGGGGAATGTTGGAGAGATGGAACATGGATTTTTTTTTTTTTTTTGTCCCCAGATTTCTCCATCATCTCAACCCAAAGATTGCAAACAGTTCTCTGTATAGATTCTCTCTTCAGTCAGTACTCTTGCTGTTGTGGTCTGCAGATGTGTGCAAGGAATGTGTCTTGTGGCTACAGTATAAGATTGCAGTCTTTTCCAGATGCATGGGATGGTTACACATCCCCCTGCCTAAGATACCTCATGGCTGTGAGGTTCCAGTCTTTCCCAAGCAGTGTTGTGAAAATCTTGTGAAGACCTCTGAGATTTCCAACTAGAAAGTTATGTAAGGATCAAATACTTGGTTATTGAAAGTGTAATTGCCTTAAGCTTTGGTGTGAAAACAATTGTTCTGAGTTGTAGTTGGAAATGTTTGTTCGCTTTTTTCCAGCAATTGTCTGGTTCATAAACATCTGACCTTTTTTCTGGTTTTTCCAGGAAGGGGTGTGTCATTGTCATGAGACTTTATCAGTTTGGGTTTGATGTTTGCCATGATTTAAGAATGCATACGTGTGTCTTTGACTATCTATTTAGACAGTGTTTTTAAAAAAAACTTTATGATCTGATAGTTATTAAAAAAGGTATCTGTTTTTATTTATGGCCCCACTTGTTTACATACTTGGAAGTATATATATATTTCAATGAAGTGTATACAAACATACATGGGACTTTACTTATCTGGACATTCTGAACACTGGAAAACTATTGCTGTCTTGCAAAAATGTATGCAGTATCCTTGTTCATAGTATGAAATCTGAGAGTTGCCTGTATCAAGATTCTAAATGCTGCAGCTGTCATTTGATTTCCTGAGTGAGATTAGTAACAAGGTTGTTGGAAATTGCAGGGTCTTTTATCTCAGCCAAGCTGAGGATTTCTTTAAAGTGTGTATCTGTCAAAATAATGATCCTCTGGAAAATAATGATTCCTCAGAATTTGGGATGGGGAAAAGCATGGGAAAAGTGTGTTGGCAATGTGCTCATGAGCTGAGGGTTGCTCAAGTAGGTATGATTTGTGCTTTCAACTGTTTGCAGGTAAATACTGGAAAACAGAAGGTTTCTTCTTATTGCTTGTGTAGAGTAGTCACTGATGCTGTAAACCTGCTGAAATAAGTCTAATATCTAGAAGTTAATTAGTATTATTTAAATTTTTTCTTATACTGTATTGATCTGAGTGAGACCCTCATTTGTTAATTTACTATCTTTAAATACTTAAGTCCTTACATTTGCAGAACACTTTTTAGTCCTTGGTAAAGCCAGTAATTTAGCAACAGAGGGGGTTTTATTTTTTGTGGAGGGGAAGTTATTTAACACAAGGCAGATTAAATTTTCATTGTTCATGCAACACATGTGCATACTTTTTAAAGAACTTGAATTCTTTTTGGTAGAGAGAAGAATTCCCTGAAGTCCAGATATGTTCAGCTTTTTCCTTGTAATGGTGAACAAACTGTTCAGTGAAAGCTGAAATTCCAGTCAGATTGTTTCATTTTGCCCCTAGTGAGTTTACATACCCGAGTCCCAGTGCTCTCTTGGCAGAAGGTTTAGAGGTTTGTCTTCAGATGTATGTCAGTGCTTCAGCTGGATGGGAAAAGAAGGGAAAAAAAGTATTATACTAATAACAGCCTTCTGGTTTTCATTAGCATGCAGACCCTCTACACTGACTTTGTTTATGGAATTATCTGCAATAAATTTTTGCGTCGCTGGGGTTTTTTTCAGCTACAAGTTCTAGTGTAAGAGGAGAGTGGTAGGAGTATTACATATCCTGCTAGGTGACTAGAGCAGGAAAGGGCTTTATTTTAGGTGTACTGAATTTTCTAAAATTTCTACTGTATGGAAATTTGAAATAATTACATGTAAGATTTATGAATACCTTTTCTTTGATTTTTTTTTTTTTTTTTAAAGACCTCTGCTTCTGCTTTGCCATTTACTAAGAGCAGGGCATTGGACTGACTGATGAAACTGCATTCTGGCATCATGCTTTGTACTTTTGTCTGTAGTTTTATTACTGTTTACATCTTTTGAAGAGGTGCAGTCTTACTGCGAGCTATTGCTGGACCTGAATTTTTCTTGGACTTTAATGTGGAACTCTTGTATCATCTTGGGGAAAAAAAAAACGTACTTTTTGTCCCTGTTAGTTTGGTTGTAAAATTGGACTACACTTTGTTTTAATCAAAGTAATTGTAGGAATATTTGTAGAATGCTTCAACATTCTTTCATGTGTAAGGGCACAGTAATATAGTGTTTTAAAATGTTGAAAGTAACCCTTCCACTTTTATTCTGGTTTTAGAGGGGATAGAGTTAATTTACTACTTAGTAGCTGGAACAGTTGCCGTGATTTGGATACTCACAAATGTTTGTTGCAGAGGAAAGTACCATGTGAATGGCTTCTCCTTGGCTGGTACACAAGAAATAGTACAACATGTTTTTTTTGTAGTTCCATATTAAGTAAAAGATACTTTTATTGGCATTGTGCAATGAAATGTCTTTCACTAAATTTGAGTTAGGAATTACTTAAGTACTAAAGAACTTCTGAAATATGACAGCAATTGCACCGGAGGCAGCCTTAACTTCTGGCATGCTTGTGGAAAACAGATGTGAGTGCAGGTGATGAAGATGGGTGTGCCTTGTGGATCTCCATCTGCATTGTAAATCCTTTGTGAAGAAAGCATTTGGTTGCTGGATTCTTTCTCATGATAGATGCCCAATTTGAGTGGGTGTGAAAGTCTCACTTTGTATATTCTGGCTGGTAGAGTGATTGGAGGGCATTTTCTTTTAATATGGATATGCTTCTTGTACGCTTTGTGCTTTGTCCTTACCTCAGATTATTTCTCTCAGAGTAGGTCAATAATGTTTTACTTTTCTAATAACACCTTCAGATAAGCATTTGGTCTAGTGGCATGGGGTTTTCTTGTGGCAGTGAATGGGAAAATAATTGATGCATGTGAACCCCAGACAACATCTGTGCTCCAATGCAGTTGGCTGTCTCTGCAGCAGGGGAATACTCTGGAAGAGGAAACTGTAATATTTGTAATATCCAACACTTTTTAATCCTTACAATAAATGGATAAAGTGTTCCTCTTCCAGCTTCTCTTATGACATCTACTTGTCCTGCAATTTTTTCCTGTGTTTGTATGATGTCAGTCACAATTAGAGGAATATATAGGGTTGACAGTTTGATATTTGTGATCAATCGTGGCAGTGTATTTTATGTTTGTATTTACATATGACATAGTACCATTAGTCACATTGTGTTGTGCTGCATTCTACACAAACTCACTATAAATAGCATCCCCAATCCAGTTAACTTTGAGTTCCACCAGGGGCTGGGTCATGTAGTGGTGGCGCCAGATGTGAGTTGTGCAGACCCCACTATTGTTCAGCACAGTGATCTCAACTGCAGCCTCTTGAGTGGTTTTTTTGGTAAGCCTTGCAAGCAAAGGGTAGCAGTGGAGTGGAACTTTGTCATGTTTGCAAGGGATGAGCACCCAAACAACCTAAGAGAATGCAGGAAATATTTGTTGAAAAGTACAAGGGAGTGTTGATGTCTCAAGTGAAGCAAGCAGTAATCGTGTGGTATGAGGTAATAAGATGGAATCAGCCAGCAGTGCCCTTGAAGGGAGGTTAAGAAGCTAATGTTTGATGTGATAGAGAAGAAAGAGATAATGCTGGGTGAAAAACATGTGGGTGAAAGGGTAATCTCTCAATACCAGAGAACAGGATGTGATGTGGTTGAGAAATGAGATGGATAGAGAATGCCTAAAGATTGCAGATATTGGAATGGTTAGAAAGAGAACTGATTAAAAAAAAAAACACAACAAAAAGCAACGGAGAAATTGTTAACAAGTTTTAGGATGGATATAGATTTGAGATTCAGGAAAGAATTCAAATAATCAGGTGAAAGAAAGGTTAAAGTTTGGGACCTTAGTATAAAAGGCATAAACCAGTAAAGTGCAGTAGCTGCCAAGATATGACATGCATTATATGCTTTTAAATGAAATGTTTTATCTTAGTTTTTCCCTGGAAACAAGTTCAAATTTGTGATTAGTAAATGGAAAACTGTTTGAAGGTCCACTAAGGACAACTGATTAAAACAATTTTGTTCTCTTGAGTCAAATATGGCTTCCCTCATGCCCCTAATATCTACTTTATTTAGACAGTAATAGTGCAGGTACTCATTTACATATTTATTTTTACCAATACTTGTTTATTTTATGAGCAAAAATCTCACAGGATCAGTGAAACTCATTAATGTGCTTGAGATCAAATACTGTGTTACTAGGAAATTTTCAAAGCTGTCTTTTGTTTATGAGAAAGGGGATATTTGCAGACTAGTAGTACCTGTAGCTTGTAGTTGATGCACAACATGATTTAAATCAGGAACAATTACTGATGTTATTTTGTTTAATTTAATGGATCTTTTTTCAGCCTTTTGACTTCTGACTGCTACAAACCGTGAATTAGAAAAACAAGGATATGTACTTGGATTTATGAATGCTGAAAATTTTATTTTCAGAGTACAGTAGTTTCACGATTATAAGCCGCACTTCCGGGTAGCTGGGAAGACCACGGGATTTGTCCACATATAAGCCGCACCCGAATATAAGCCGCACCTTGTTTTTTGTTTTTTTTT
>VRYO01001717.1:13893309-13904095 GCA_009812075.1 Sialia sialis | reverse complement strand
CCCCTTCCTGCAAGTCACTGGGAAATAAACTGAAAATACTGGGCCCAGTTTTGATCTTCAAGGTCCAGTCAGAGATAATAAAGTACTGAGATTTGGTGCTTGTTCATCTGTACCATTCAGATATCCACTGGATTTTAGAGTGAATACCCTTCTGTATTTAGTCAGGAAGGAAGTTAAAGAAGAAGGTAGGCTTCTGCTGAAGTACCTTTTAATTTCTGCATTGACTACTCATTTGACTCTCAAAAAGAAATTGGCTCTCAAAAAAGAAATTGATGTGATCTGGTGTTACTATTGTCAGTGTGATCCCATTGTTCATGTTTATTTCTGTCCTGAATGTGAGTACTATTCATCTTGCTTCAGAAGTACTGGCACTGATAATGCTATAAATTTGCTTGCTTTCAGTATGGAGCTCCTGAAGTGGTGCAGAGTGTATTTATGTACCCCACTGTCTTTTTAATATGCTGGATCACAGAAACAGTATGAAAAATGAGCTGTTGTGATTCTGGACTTTGTACATGTTTTGGAATGAATGAGGAACCTAGATATGACAGTTCAAAAGTGTGGGTTTTCAGAACACTGTAGTTTGTACTTAGCTTTTGTGTCTGCAACCTCAGTGTCCAAATATGCTAGAATAGGGTTGTTTTGCCTTTGTGAAGTTGTAACTTTTTTAATGGAAGTGCGTATGCTTATAGTTACTTATATCCTCTTCTTGTTTCTTTTGTAACTTAATGGAAAATACCTTGTTAACCAAGGGAAACAGTATGTGTTTTTGTACAATTTGGTTTATCAGAGGAAATACATTTCTACTAGAAATAAAGGTTTTATGAATAATGTTATTTGTACAATGCAGGTTATGATTCTGAAGTCTGTAGCGAAATATAGGAGGACTTTTCTGTGTATTTCTAGGGTCATAGCTTAAAAACTCTGAGAGAAACTGATACACAGCACAGTTGTGTTACATTTTAATGTTATCTGAATCACAAAATCTTGAAAAATTCCAGTGTTTTGAAGGTGCCAGTAATAACATCTGTTTTTGGTTTAAATTCTTTATTCAGTTATGTTAATGTTACTATGAATTTTGCTTCAAAAACAATGAGTACAGTAGATTCTACTGCAAGTAAAGGACATGGGGGATGGTGTTGGTTTTCATTTTGTTTTGGGTTTTTTGATTTGGATGTTGTTTTGTTGTTTCTGGGGTTTGTTGTGTGTTTGGCTTGTTTTCTGTCAGGGTATTTATCTGTGGCTGGAAGTAATGTTCCAGAGTATAGAGGAAGGCTATGTTAATTTCTTGTTAAGTGTCATATTAATTTCTTGTTAAGTGTATGGATCTGGTTTTATAATCAAGTTTGGAAAATATTTACTGTTGATAGCAAGATGTCTGTGAAAAATATGTGGCTTCTGTAGTCTTTCTCTTGAACACTGAAGTGTATTCACAGGTGATACTGAAAAGGGAAGTTCACTTTACGGTAGGACTTGTTCATTGGGTTGACAAAATAAACAGCATATGGCAAATAAGTTAACAGCCTTCCAGTTCTGTAACTATTTATGTAACTGGTCCTGTGATCTCTGGTTTTTTGAAGTACTGAACAGTTTCTGCTCCCTTTTAGTGGGGAGTGTGCTCAGAACAGTCCATGGTGATTAACTCTGTTAGTATTTGCAGCCCTTCCTACACCATAAAAGGCTAATGATTTCATTCAATAAAATTGAAGGGCTGATCACAATACCTATGTATAGATATCTTACTCTGAGTGGTTCAGAAGAGCAAATATTTATTTACAAGTTATGTAGGTATAATTGTATCTTTTGAATATCAATAGCAACAAATGTAAGGTTTGCGCCTTTGTCTTAAGTATGTCTGATGGGAGCTGAAAATAGCACTAGGAAATACCTTCTCATATTCCAGCTGCATTCACTATAGCTTCCTATATATAGAGTAGTTGAGACAATTCATCAGAGCTATGCTAAATGAGGAGATTTTGTCTGAGTCTCTGCTGAGAGGTAAAAGATTCATGTTACAAGAATTCCTGTACCAAGTTCTTGTAGGTTTACTGGGTATTGTAATTACGCCTATTGTGAGAAATTAACTAGAAGTTAAGAGCAGGATATATTTGTTATATTTGTGGGCTGTAAGTTTTATGAGTTCATTGTTCACTCCAGTTGCTGTGTAGAAATAGTGCCAGGAAATGTGTTTTTTTTTAGGGAACTGTTGACAGGAGTTTGAGTCTAAATAATATGCACATTACAAATGAGGAAAGTTTTGAGGAATATACCATGGGTATACCTTGCTCTCTATGTTGAAATGAAGTTCTACTGGTGATACTCAATGCCTGGATTCTGTATAGGTATTTTTACACTATATTTGTCCTAATTGTCAGATTCATAAACAATATGATCCAACCCATACCAGATAAGTTCTCTTCTTTCTGACTGTTCCATTGAGATAAAGCCTAAAGATGCATCTTTTCAGTGTGGAACACACTAAATTCACTTGTCTGCCTGGGATTTTTCCATCATACTTGTCAAACAGTTTACAATTTTTAAGTCAGTTGAAAATGGTATCCTGCAATTTACTTAATAGCTGAGCAGATAAATACAAGGAAGTGATATTTGGATAAGAGGGAAGTTGCTGCTCTCCCTTGTTTTTCTTTTCCCCCATCTGGCAGAAAGTACTTCCTTGTTTTAAATTTGTATCAGGCATCTTGGCTTTTTGAGGAGTTCAGGGCTGTGACCCTGTTACAGTTCTAAACTGTAGCAAAATCTATAGAATAGCCTCTAAGTTAAATGCTAACTAAGTTATTTTAAATGTCACATTTCGATGCAGTAAATAGTGCAATGTAAGCTGGGTCTCATGGTATTGCAGCTGGACATGATGTAATCAAATTTGTACAGAGTTGTGTGTGCACATGCAGAGCTGGTGGATCTTGTTTTCTGAATTTGTGATGCAGGGCATCTAGGTGTTCTGTAATATTCCATGTGCAAACCTTTTCTCTTTCCTCTATTGCCTTGCTTTGTAACATCAAGACTACTCCCTTCCTGTCTTGAGCATACTGTTCACTCCCTTGGTGTATGGAGAGGAAAAAACCAGTGTATACTCTGCTTGTTAGATGCTATGACAGACTGGCCAGAGCAGGAATTGTAACTCTTCCCTGAAGAAGTAGGTGAGATCCCTTTCTTGTTTCTACAAGTTTTGAAAAAACAGATCCTCAGAATGCAAAAATAGATGAAGTCACATGTGCGAGAACTGGGGAGTGTCAGAATTGCTTGCTCAGTCAGTCTCCTGTGGATGCATTTTTAATAATATTGTGGAAATGTCTGTAATCGGTGGAGACGCGTTTAAAAGTTTTGAAAGGTTTCAGTAGTAGTTTCAGCAAGGGTTCTTTAGTCATACAATGAAACATTCACCTTGTACATAGAGTGTCAAGTCATGTAATAATATTTTGTAACTAAAGAACTAAATGATTGTTTACACAATTTTTCAAAAACAGAAGTCTTGCATCAGTGTTTTCCAATCCAGATAATTGGTTTTTGCAGATTTTCTGTAGGCTACCATTAATCATGCAGTAAATGTGCTGGTTTTGCACAGAACTTCTGCTTCACATGAGGCCTCACATGGCTGGTGGCCATACAGCAAATTAAGTATTCTGCTGCTTTATTGATTCATAGCCTCGCTGCTTTATAGTCTGTTATTCTAATGTTACTGGAAAGATGGGATTTTCTCCAGATTTTTCTTACAATGAGCAACAGCATCTCTAAGCATTGTACAAACAGTAGTAGCATTTTTTTACTGTGATGCATGATATCTCGCTTACTTCATTTAGGCTTAAACATAGTCTTCCTGTCTCCTATTTCAAGTGACATAACTAGGACTAAAATGTACTTAGGCTTCAGTCAGTTTATTAACAACCTTCAGCCATTCCCACAAGACTCAGGAAATGCCTGTTTTCTGGCTTGTCTATGGTGAAAATAAGACTTCTGGTGTTTAGGGGAATGGACATAATTATATCCTCTGTATGTACAAGGCAAGTGTAATACGGCCCCTGTGTTAAGATGGCAACTATTTTAATCCAATAATGCTGGAAAATACATGGTTTGTGATCTGCTTTTGTCTTGGATAGAGATGTTTGAAAATGGTCTGTTTTAAGTTAGTGTGGGAATTAAGCTTAAAATAGAACGTGTTTCAGAATTAAGCTTTGATTCGAGTGCAGATAAGACTCAAGTATTCTAACAATCTCTATTAAGAACATATGTGAAAAAAGTCTGGCTAAGTTTCTTTTAAAAATTTCTTTCCAATTAAAAGTTGAATGAAATTAAGGGGATGATTGAAAGCTAAGTGAGTGGATTCTGATCCAATTTGCAAAGTGGGATTTCCTGGTCTATATTTTATGTATGCTTGTGTTCTAGTAGATGCTTCATATGAGTGTGTGTGTGTGTTTGTATTTTTCTCAGGTGGTGGTGGTAAAGATGTCCATTCTGACTGTTTGGGACACACTGCTTAGGTCCTTCCTAGCTTGTTGGGTGAAGGTGTTAGAGCTGAGACACACCCACAATGAAGAACCTGTTCGTGGACAAGCAGAGTGTGAAGAGGCTGTGATGGGCAGCAGAGAGGAAGGAGACCTGGAACTGTGTTCTGGCAATTACACAGTGTTGGTAGAACTTGCTGAAGAGGAACTAGTGGTGTGTTTAGGGAATAGCCCTCCCTGCAGTGTATGGCAGGCTGTGAGCCTGATGTGAAATTACAGAGTGGGGCCATCTGAGTGAAGAAGAGAGCAGACCTGTAGGTACTGCAAGGAAATTACATTTTCCTTACTTAAGTTTGCATCATGATGCAGTGAGGTAAATATGCTGTTCTAGTTCTTATGTATGTGGCCATCTGTTAACTGAAGAATTCTGGAGATTATTCATTAACAGGGCAAATAGGAGTGGTTGTTGAGATACCCTGTGCTGCAGTGTGTTCTTTTCCTGTCTTAACACTGGTGTTCAGTGTCCCAGCTGTGAACTTTTTCAATCAGTTTGCTCTGCTGGTAGGAAACTATTGCTGATTAGTCCAACGGATCCATTCAGTGGCACGGGTGAACTGGAGAGCACAACTCTAATCTCCAATGTTCTTTAGCTGATCTGCAAATCTCTAGAAGCAGAATTTGATTATTTTGTCATTATGGCTGTTCATTTCAAAAAGCAGTCACAAGTGTTTCCGCACATGTTCTGTCTGTGGCAGATTCCTGCTCTTTCCTGGAAACTAAACGTGTCACACCTGGGAAGTTGTTAGATCTCAAACAAGACATCCCCTCCTGCCAGACCTCACTTTCATCTAGAGTTTCCAAAGCAGTTCTTTTGCTGCTGGTCTGGAGACATCTTTATGGACAAAAACAGTCTTTGTCTTTCTCTTCCTCAATTGCAGCTCTCCATTTTTAGCTTTGCTTTAGAAAGCTGACTTGCTGTATACATTATCTTCCAGCATGGCTGCACCTCCAGTGGGTCAGTACTTCTTTGAGCTTTTTTTTTTTCACTTTATCATGCAAATGTTTCTCTAATAATAGGAATTGACTTTTTAAAATTAAAGTTGATGGTGATACTGCTTTTTGAAATTATATGCTAAAGCTTGACAGGCACATAGATTTTTCATCCTGTGTTGATGCAATGAATTTATTAGTTCCTTATTCCCCAGAGCAAAGTATTCTTTTGTCCAGCTAAAAGTGATTTTTTAAAATTCTTAATGTTTTCCTTTTGCATATTAAACACTGTGAATTTCTAGCAATTTCTCTCTTAAATATTTTCAAGCTACAACATAATGTACTGTTAATACCGGTGTCTTAATTTTTGCAAGCAAAGTAGCTCCATGTCCTGAAGGTCAACCTACAAACAGTGTTCAAAAATTCTTTTTAAGAATTATTCTTCTTTGATGTCTCCATAAGACTAGCAGATTTTTTTCATAGTATCCTGTATACATGCCTGTACAATCTGTAGTGAACTTAATGTTTTGATATGAAATTAAAATGTGAAGTATTGTTTATGTAGATGAAAGTGTAACTTTCTTTTCTCATCTTAATCTGAGTGCCTCTGCTTTGTTTTCAGTGTCACTATGGCTTTTGATGTTGCTGCCCTGAACCTTCTAATTGATATTAATCTTTTAGTCTATAAAAAAGCCTTTAAGTTTGCTGACATCACATTTTTTCCTCTCTTAACTGCAATACCTAGATTGTTTTCAGAGAGGAATGAAGTATATTTTGCAGATTAGTCTGGAGCTACAATCCATAACTTGTAGAAAGCAAAAAAGCAAAACACTTTCTTTTTTGTTCTTGATATAGAAACAGCTCTTTGTTAGTTTTTAGATGTGAAGCTAACAGGGTGTTTTGAAAAGATAAAGTACTGTTTAGCTGGAAGCAGCTTTTGTCTGCCTGTTAGGAAGAAGCACATTGCAGTTGCAAGGAAAGAAGAAAGACCGAACCAAATTGATAATTATGAAAACAAACAGGCAGGAATACAGAGAAATGATAATCAGTTCAGACAGTAAAATAAAAGAGCTATTATTCTAAGATAGAAAAGGAAGCAGGAATGCATAAAGATAGAGACAAAAGTAGAAACCAAAAACAGACAGAAGAGGTATCCACAAAGAGAAAGTGAAATGTATTGTCAGAAGTAGGTGAGTGTAACATGCTCTAATTAAAATACAGTTTTATAATTAACTTGTCCTGAAGACAAATAGGGAAAGGTATGGTATATTATACTGGTAACTTCTCATTAATATATTAATGGACGGTTATGGTTCCCATAACTTTTAGTGTAGTGCATCTGGTAGTTCTTTGTACAAATAGTGCAAGATTTTTTTGTGTGTGTTTTGTTTCGTTTTTTGAAATAAAGAAATTTACTTGGAGATACCTCCAAGTAAAACAGGCCTTGATCATTATCTAAAAAAATTTTAAAAATGAAAACCAAGTTACATATTATTTCATAATTCAGCTATTTAATAAGATTTTTATGAAATCATAATATGTTAAATAGTCTGTAGTGTTTTGTAACTTAAAATATTTAACTTCTCAAATAGAGTTGGGTGTTATGAAGTAGTCTTTTTCTCTTCTGCAGTGCTGCTCATGCAGGAAAGAAAAGACATTATGCAGAATTTAATCTATCATTTAAATTTATCCATAATTCAGGTTCATTTGATAAACCCTCATGGGCATTAATTGAGTAAACAAGAACTGCTAAGATTGGTATTAAGTTATCTAATCACTCACATTTTCTCACTTGGCTTTCTGTGGACTTGTGTAGTTAAATAAGTCACGGCTATTCATAAGATGATAATAAAATACAACATTTATATCCATGAATGCACTGGGGCTTTTTTGATGCCAGGTGTTTTGAATATTTTTTTCCCTGAACCAAGGCTGATTGCTGCTTTTCCGTGCTCTGAACACTGGTATAGTACATATTTCCTTATACCAGCCTGCATAAGGATTAGGAATTTAGGGAGCAAAAGACAGGATTGAATTTTTAATCTTCCACTCACTGACTTGGAAGTTTAGACTGGCTGTCCAGCCTGGAGAACAAAGAATTGGGATAAAAAGCTCATCTGAGCCAATGCTTCAAAAGTGCAAATAAGATCACTTGGGTAACTGCAGAATAAAATTGTGGTCAGATGAAAGTATGGAAGTAAAGATGTACAGTTGAGTCAATAGGGAATGAAATGATGGTAGAATAATTAATGCAAAGTATCCCCATTTAAAATAAAATGTTTTATTAAGTAGATATTGCAGATGTAATTAATTGAGATAGGTTTCTGAAACTTGTAAGTCAATGTACTTCAATGTTTAATGTGATTCTTAAAACTTTCAGCTGTATTGTCTGGAGGTCAGTGAAATGAGAAACTAATTTGAAGGCAATTTGATGTTAATGCAGCTAGCTAATTTACATATTGTAAAGGAATAAATTAGTGAAACAGAAGGATTTTTTTACAGAAAAACACCACAATCCTAGCTTTAAATGCAAGTAGAACTGCCTTCTGAAGTTGATGAAAGCTGGGAACATCCCCTTTAAAAAAATCTCAATCTTGTTTAATGCCTTTTATTTGAAACTCCCACCAGTCCAGTGTCTGGACTGGTAGCTTTGGGAAGACTAAACGTCCAGTATTTGTGCTGTAGCATGCTCATCCCTCTGAAGAGATATCCCATGTTTTTCTTTTTATCGGTTCTTGAGGCTTGTTTGGAGAAAAAACAAGTGTCAGTAAGAGGAGGAGAGCAAATCTCGAGTTTAACCCAGGAGGATCTGTTGTGTCTTGGGTGCAGGTTTGAGTCAGGTTTGCTCTTGGCTTTGATGCTTCAGCTGCTATTTTTGCAAATATCTTTGCTGGTGCCTGCAAACGTCTGAAAGGTTTAGAACTGCAGACCTGTGGTTCCAGTAAACAATCTGGAAGTAGAATTTAGGTAGGTGAAATTTGTTTTGAAATAGTGTTTTGACCTGCTACAAACTTCTTGTCAAGTGTCAGATTTGTTTGTTTGTAGTGGAGAGGCTTTGGACTACATTCCATTTCTGAGAGGGCAGTTTCTGTGTAGGGCCACCATCAGTTAGCTGACCTTAATTGCTTAAAATTGCTTAAAAGCTGCAGTTTTAATAAAGTTCTTTACAAAAATTGTCTGCTCAGCTGCCAAGAAGTGTGGGCAGTTACTAGAAAAACAGCAATACATAGTTGCTTGGAAATATTGAGAACATACTTCACCATCAAGGTATAGATAGCCGTATATTGTAGCATATTTTTTTTTTAAAATAACCTTTTGCTGATCTCTAGTTAATGCAATTTTCATATTTCTTATCAAGGAGCTAACCTAATTAATACACTGATATATTTGTTTTAAATTACAGACCTGAATTTTGTTGGAACTATTTGGCCTATTTTCTTGTCTATATAGCATTGCCTGATTTTTGACCAATTTTTTTTCCATTGAAGATATCACTTGTATCTTGGTGCATTAGTTTGATTTCCTTTTTAGCAGTCTGAAAGATCTGCTGTTTGCTCGTACAAAAAGGAAACTTTTTGCTTAATCGAAGCCCAGAGCTTCTGGAGAGAGGCTAAAAATAAATAAGGAAATTTGTGACTCCCCTCTGGAAACCTTTCTGAAAGGGCCAGTCCTTTTTAGCTTATTCATTGATCTTGCCTTTATCTTTTGCTCATTATCTCAGTGGTTTTACAGAGCAGTGTAAGATGATTCTTGTGACTGCAGACTTTCATTCACTGCTTCATTGTTTATACAGAATTTCAAAACTTGTGGAGTTTGTGGGATAATCCAACAAAGCTGTCTTTGCACAGAACATACTGTTTCTAGAATCAGATGAAGAAGAGGAATTGAGGGGGGAAGAAAGAGAAATTTTTGTCATGTGATCAGTGATTAAATACTTGTAGTAAAGCATGATAGCATGTTAGCTGTAATTTTCATATTAATGGCAGATATTGAAGGAAGTTTGAGCAGTGGAGTCATTTTTTGTTTCAACAAAATATTTAGAAAGCCACTGTCTCTGGTTGCATGTTTGGAAACATAAGTAATGTGGTGTTCCCTAATGCTAATGAAACCTTAGCAGCAAATGAGAGCTTTGTGGGCTAAAGAGTTTAAGTAGGACAGCAAAGGCTTTGTTCTGCTGTGTGCTGAAGGAAGTCAGTTCTTTTTAATGGTATGAGGTATTGACTTCATGCCAGAAGCATTTTTACAGACTACTTTTGGATGCTAGGTTAATTTTGTAAGAGTAATTACACAAATGAGTGGAGTATAAAAAAGAAAGGCTTCTTGAGGTTGATGTATTTGCATGCATATTTGCAAATGCGGTTTGACGCCACAGCCTAGTAATTGTCTCCCTCTTCCCACACTCAAACAATGCATGTGCAGCAAAGCAGTAGCAGAAATGTCACTTTATTTTACATATTTTGAGTGGAAATGTCCAGTTGGTGCAAAGTGTGCATACCAGAATAATGTGAGATACAGGCCATAGTTTCCCAAGTACATTGAAATCTTGTCTTTAGTCCCTCTCCTATCTCTTGGCTATGTCTGTGGTTCTGTGGTGAAACATCAGGGAAGGTGGTGGTGATTTGGGTGGAGAGAGTGGTGCAGAGGCTGCTGGTGGAACAGGATGGATGCTTTTGGGTGGCAGTAGCTGCATGCCATTGGGCTGAAGTGTTCCAGCACTAATGGCTGTGGTTGTTACTCCCTGCGGTAGGATCCTGGCACCTGCAAGGCAACATTTGAGAGCAGCCTTCATCTTGTTACCTTATTTTTATTTTACTGGGTTCTATAGTTGTGTTCACCTGGTATCTCTTTAAGTGAATGCGTATTCCTTGAGTCTTCGGCCTGGCAGCATTTTATGGCATTTTTTGATTTAGCTGTAGATCATCCTACTGCATGTTGAAATTGAACTTAAATTGCTAGTGCTAGAAGTCTACATCATTCATTAGGTTCAGGCAAGCTACTGAGTCTGCAAGAGATAGCCTCTGATAAACAGCCTTCAGAGCATTTTTCATGTAAGTTAATTAAACTTTGAACTTAATTGCTTCCTTAGCTTTTTTTTCTGTTTCTGCTCTTTATTTTTTACGTTTACTCTGAGGTGTATTTGGATTCAGCCTCTACAGGACACAGACTTTGATGTTTCAGTCTCTTGTCTTTTTGGATTACTAAATAACTGCTAATTTTACATGCTATTGTAAGCTGAAAATCCTTGATTTTTTTGCTGTGGTAGATTATTGTAGCATAAAATGCAAGTACAGTAATTTCACGATTATAAACCGCACCTGAATATAAGCCGCACTTCC
>VRYO01001717.1:13765023-13892309 GCA_009812075.1 Sialia sialis | reverse complement strand
GCGTCAGGTGCGGGAGCGCAGGGAACGCGGGGAGCAGCAGTGGCGCCCAGCGCCGACCTCACGAGCAGCGGGAACGCCGGCAGGGGCGGGGAGCGGCAGCACTGCCGAGCGGCGGGCAGCAGCGGGGGTGGAAGCTGAGGGGCGGGGAACGCCTGTTCCCCTTGCGGCTCGTACTTCCGCCTTGGTAATTCTCCTGAAAATGTCCATAAATAAGCCACACCTGAATATAAGCCGCACTACTGGGGTAGGCTGGATTCTTCAATGAAAAAGGTGCGGCTTATATTCGTGAAATTACTGTATGTGTTAAACTAAAAATGTTTGCTAGGTATTTTGTACCTTTGTTTTCTCCTACCTAATTCTTAAACCCCATATTTCCTCTTGCTTTTTGACTTTTCAATTTGACCTAATTAGTTTATCCTCCATCTGTTGATCAGTACAGAATGCAGTGAAAGATTTGTTTTGAAGCTGCTTTAATGCATAAAAGTTCCCCAGCTTTTTTTTTTTTTTTAATGGAGTTTATTTTTGACTGTTTCTCCTTTTTGTTTTGTGCCTTTACTTTGCTATAACTTCCTTAATTACTAAGAACAGATTTGCTTTCTTAGGACTCTCCTGTTAGAGCTGATCGTGAGCTGTGTATATAGTTTTGATTTAATAAATATTTTTGATATGCAGACTACACCCAATTCAGTCATGCTGCTGAAATTTGTTATTTTTCTTTCAGTGGGTAACCTGAGAGTGAAAGTAATTTTTTGTATTCAGTGAAATTACAATTTGTGTTTTAAAGCTGATGAAGATGCCAGGCATCTCTTCTGTGAGCTGTCTCTTATTTATCAAATAGTAATCTTTGGTTGTGTCTGTTACCTTGGTGGAAAAGATTCACTTTTGAAATGAAGTGTTTTGAGTGGAGAGAAAGACAGATTTGCATTTTGAAAGTGATGAAAGATTGCTTACAACTTAACATATAAGTATTTAGAGCAGTTTTTACAAAAAAAGGTTGATCAGATCCTGCACAGGAAACCTACTGTTCTGGTATATGACTGATACGTTTATATACAATTTGACTGATTTATAACTTGAATGACTTCTACCCAAGTAGCAACATTCCCTTAGAGCACAGCTTATAAATAAATGATGTGTAAATCTGGTTCTACCATGATTCTTAACTAATTCTGGGTAATTTTGTTTCCTTTTGTTTTTAAAGGATCAGTTTGATAACTTGGACAAGCATACACAATGGGGCATTGACTTCTTGGAGAAATACGCCAAATTTGTAAAAGAAAGGATAGAAATAGAGCAAAACTATGCAAAACAACTGAGGTAAGTTTTTTTTTTTTTTTTTTTGTTTGCAAGAGGATCTTGAAAGTTACTTAAAACCACTGTATCACTTGGTGGGCAAGCATGAAATGTCGTGATTAATGACTGTTTTTCATTTACAAAGGGAGTTACATCACTAGCTGTTTTCACGACAGACCAGTCCAAAACAGAAAATTATCTTTGGGTGTGCACTTGCTTTCTTGTTTTTGCCTTCTCTCCCGCTCTTCTCTCCCACCCACCCTTCAGATCTTTGAACTAAAAAGATTTAAGGCTTAAAATTAAAGATTCAAAATAAGGAAAACCATAGTTATTTTTTTCACTATCAGGATGTTTGCTGTAAAGTGCGTTATCTGTATCTACACTTGAGTCTGTGTATATGCCTCTGTTACTAATTAATTTCTCATGTTGAACTGGCAAGAGCTGCACTACATTGTGTTAAGAAATCTGATTAAAATACTTGAGTAGAACTTGAGAAAACAAGACCTTCCTGTCCTTGAAAGCACACCCTGTCCATAGCAGGTCTTGTCCCTTTGGGTGAGACTCTAACCCAGCCACCCTTTGTCTTACCTCTGTTCTATAGCTGCCAAGTGAAACATCTTTTAGGTCCAATAGGAATTTCCCTTCAGGGGTCATATAAGAAGAGCAGCAGCCATGAAATGGCTGCTTCAGAATAAAGTTATTTCTTCAGAATTAGGCAAGTTGATTTTTACCAACGGTGTACTCAGTGTTTGAAGAATTAAGTTTAAATTAAGACACTCCTGTGAACTTGGCCTTCACTGTCATTTTTGCTGTCTTGAATTCCTTTGAGGATTCAGCTGAAGGTGCTGCCTACCCTTGCCAGACTGAAACTGATAGCAGCTTCTCTCCTGTGGTTTCTTCCATCATCTCATTATTTGCAAACCAGATTGTCACTAGATAGAGAGCTGAGAAATCCTTCCTCGTTAATACAGTAATGAGGCTCACAGCTGCTCATTTCCTTTTGATTTCTTTATCAGTTTCTTTTGATCCTTTTTGTTTCTTGTATGTATTCACCTAACGTAATAACCTATTGTTTTACTGAAGGATTTTTTTTCTTAGAAGGAAGAAAATAAATACCACTTTTCCAAAGCTGGTATAGAAGAACTTGAGGAGGTAAAGAAAAATTGGAAGCATGCACAGCAGTTTGCAGCCCTGTTTTGAATTGTGTTCAGTTGTCTGTTAAAAAATAGAAACATATTTTATTTCCATAGATCCCTATCAAGACATTTTCCTTATTATTAATTATTATCCTATATATTAATATTCCTAGTATTAACAAATGTCATTTTGCTTAATTGTATTTAAAGGTTTATTCCACAGCTAACAAGATGAGACACCACATTATTATTTCAGGATTTGGCTAAAAATGGGAAATTTTCTCTGTTCAGCCTTTTACTCTGGGTAAAACTATTGAGTTTTCTTGAAGTGTCTTTCAAAAATGAAAGAGTTCTGTGGAATACTCCTTCTGTGAGATGGCTGGAGTGACTGTCCCTGTGCAGTAAGTATGGCAGTTCTGGGAAGCACAGGTCTTGCTGCACACATGTTATACAGTGCATGCATGCACTTCCTGCCTGCTTCCCACGAGGGTCTGGACAGCACACACATCACAGGGTGACTGATTTCCTGCCAGTAGACCAGTTCATGAAGCTACTCTTTGATATTCTTGCATATTTATTCTTTGGAGGAGACTTGATTGTTTGGTAGTGAACTGTCTCGTGATAACAACTTGATTCCAGCCATCATTCCTCCTGAGGACACTCACTGTTTTTTATTATGTAAAATAGTCATGAGGCCAGGAGGGTTTGAGATCAAGCAAAACTGTCACCTTCAGAAGGCTTAGCAATCCTGCATCTTGCTCCTGGGAATTCTGAGAGAGATCTTGTGGGATGGACTGTGGTTCTGGTGAATTTTAATATTGGCAGCATATGATATTAATATCCCTAATGGAAATTTCTAGTATATCACCATTTGTTCCTTTTGTGGTGGAAGACAATTTGAGAAAGAGTGTTGAGACTCTTTTCATAATGAACTTTATGACTGAGATGAATAATGGTCTTGGTTAGTAGAGTATAAACAGTACAGCAAGTGGTCACCTCTTGGTAGTTCTGTGGCTCTCGTAGTACTTGGATGGGAGACCAAGGAAAGCCGAGTTCCGTCAGGAGATAAAGCCAGTGATGTATGGTGGTATTTTTTTTTCTGTCTTGGTTTCAGTATGCACCATGAACATCCTGTTGAGATTGCTGATGGATATTATTCTTGTAGACTTAAACCTAAGGATGAAAACTTGAGTGAATTTGCCATAACAGTTTTCACAAATTAGAGTCTGTCTCCTGGCAGAAATTCACATTCACTTTGTGTATACCCTTGCATTTTGAAAACTATTTTTCTTTATATGGTCACAACTTTGATGCACCTTTCCCAGCTGCAACAGCCCTTCCAGGTCTTCTAGGAGATGGGAAGTGGTGCATGTACAGCATATGAAGAGCTGTTTGAGCAAGCTCACTGTAGAATTACTGTATGCAGGTGTTGCAGCTCATTGTTGCCAAGTAATTCCAGAACTTTTTTGAATGCTGGTTTTAGGTTACAAGTCATTCCTTGCTATTCTTTGATACTGAAAAACTTACAGGAAAAATTGGAGAATCCTCAATTGTCTGTATGGGGAAAAACACACTAGAGAGTTGGTCTTTGTCTTGTCTTTGTCTCCAACGTAATATGTTTAAAACAAAAAAAAAGTGCAATTTGATTTTGTTTGAGCTAACTTAAAAGAAAAATCTAAAGTTTTGTGTGGTCTAGGTCTCAGCTAATGTATTGTGTTACCCCAAGGTTTGGAAAGGTTATTAGAGGCTGTTACTGAGTTACAGGGATGTGAATCAGGACAAAGATACTGCAGGGTACATTGTACATTACCACATTCCATTTTAATGATATGACTGTTTAATTTATTTTGTAATTGGAAAAAAATAGATTTAGTATGTGCCAAGCTGCTGGGCTCTTGACTGAATTTTAAAATTGAATTCTCAACTGGTTTTGATCAGCATTATTTCTTCAAAGGGGCAAGGTGAAAGTCTGTTTTGTTCCACATCGTTACACCCAAAATAATTGTGGAGGTTCACTCCCTTTTCATGCTGTCTAAAGCATGACACTCGAGCAGAGAGAGGAGTTTCACTGGGATGTTAGGCAGTAATACAGGTTATACCTGCAGCTGGAGATTAAACTGCCAAGGAATAAAATTTCTGAATATGGTTATCTTCTCTATTGTTGGTTTAAAGGAAATAGCTACGATTGTTCTTGAGCTGTTTGTTGCCCATTAAAATTGTGCATTGTGATCTCTGGAGATATCTAGTTACTCTGATCAAATCTATTTTTTGTGTTCCTTCTGCATACTGTTGTGTTTAAGTTATATTTTTATAAATGCTATATTAATATATGCATATGTCTAGTCAAACTAAGTTTCTACATTTTTATATGCATAATCTTGGAAACATTTTTGAAAATGGGTGTAAGCTCAAATATAAAGCTGGGAACACAGATTATCACCGCATGTGATCATTTCTCTAAACTCTCTTCCTTTGATTGGAACTGAGATTTTACACTGCTCATTACTCCTCAAATACAGTTGTGGCAGGGTTTTTTTTATAGTCCTGTAGCCATAAACTTAAACATGTAATTTACTAATGGTCCTAAGGATATTCAGCTTTGTAAACTCGAAGTCCAGGTTACAATTTTTTAAGATTGATTGCTCCAGTGTTTCTAGTGAGCTGTTACTAAACACAGTTAATCGTTACTGATTTCACCCAGTCCGCAATACTGATGTGCAGTCACTGAAGACATTGGAATTGTATTGAAACTGTTACTTTACATATAAATAGGAAATGCTTTTAAGTACTTACTGTGATTTTAGCTACTTATGAGAGCAAAAAAAGTTTGTGACCAGGCTCATCAGTAATATGATACAGAGGCTGTAGTGGTTTAGTATAAGCAGATACCACAGTACCTGGGCTGCTACTTTAATTGAGATTGTACCATGTTGGTGCTGCTGCTTCTGTTCTTTATGTGCTGTATTAATTGACTGAAGAAAACTTAGTTTTGAGTTGATAAACACAATTTTTTACGCATCTGTTTAATTTTGTGTAGATGTTCTATGTACCTGACTATAAGTAATTTTTATCAACTGAAGTGCTTTTTGAAACTTCTGCCTAGGTGACTGAGGTGGTACTTCTCTTAAAAATCAGGTTCCTGTCTCACTGGTGTTGACCTGAGACCAATTTATACCAGGAAGAGAGGTTAATAAAATTACAGGAGTAGCACAATCAGATGTGGTGAATCATGTATAAAATCTGCTTCCAAAAGGCTGGCTGTAAGACAGAGTGTGATAGAAGCCATAAAAATTTTACTTCTGAAGAGGATTTAAGTGTCATCAGCTGCACTTTTCTTAGGAAGCAAATACATTATTCTTTAGATTTGCTTCTGTTATGATGATCAGCAATTACCTGTACAGTTTTCTTACAAACTAGTTCAGATCCATATCTGAATTCTAAGGCATGGATTTAGATTGAAATGTCAGAGAATGTTATGCCCCCTTCAAAGTGTCAACTGGCTCCTCTTTGAAAGAATGCTCTACTCTTCAAATCCATGCTAATACTGGCTGCTTGTCAACCTGTGCTTTTTCAGAGATTTAAATCTACTATCTCTGTTTTTGATTAGGTGTTGGTATTCACTTACCGAAAAAGCCATCTATGCATAATTTTTCACATGAATGCTGTCTTTTCCTTTGATCTTTAAAATCTCAATTTTCTTGTCATTTCATATTTATTGCCTTTGATTACTGTACCTTGTGCTGTTAAATCCTGATCAGTGTCTCAAACCTGTGTGTTCCTTTGATCCAAAGGTAGATGGGATTGACTGATGAAACTGGCTGTTACTAGGAGAAAGGATTATATAATATTTCTGTCTTTTTAGAAGTAGTAAACAATTGCATTAAAGAATGAAACCAGAACAGAAATCAGCATGCTAGTAAATAATCTGTATTTATGCCCCTTCTCTCCTGCGTTTTAAACTGTATGGCTTTCGTAAATAATTTCTTTTCTCATTTTTAACAGCTCTGAAAATCTTCCCTTAAAAAGGCTCGGGCATGGTTGCTTAGCTACAGCATTGTATGTGTGTTATGCATTTCACCTTCTGAATAAAAATAAGGTGAATTTTAGGGATTTCCTATTCATTAATAAGCACTGAGGAGCAAAGCAGAAATGTAAGGGAAATTGAACACAGGAAAGTTACTTAGTAAATATTTTTTTTCTATTGTGTTTATGCATTTTCATATCAAAATATCTGCATTTAATCCCTACTGAGTAAAATGTTACAACAGGCAGTGGATTCTGGGGAGAGCAAGAAGAGATTCTTACTTGAACTTCAGTAAGGAGGTTGCTATACAATGTGTAGATACTTTTTTAAAAATCAGTGTTCATTCTGTTTCTTAGTATGTATTGATATAAAAAGCACCTGACTTTCTTATCATAGTTGGATTTTTTTGGTTGTAGTCTCAGAGGGTATAGAAGCAGGCAAAAGATCAAGCTTACTATTTCCACACCAACTCCCTGCTCATATTCTGGTGTGTACTTTGTAACTGGACATGATCTCACTGTGTGGGCTTTTGTACCATAGAGATGACTTCCAAATAAATGAATTTGAGAAATTGTACAAGGTTATTGTTAGCTAAAAGCAGAATTAGCACCTTTGTTTTAATGGTTTAATAGTTTTACCAACTGAAGTTACAGAGGGACAATAAGGTGAAATACACAACATGCATGCCAGATTTTTTTCTCTTAAAAATCTTCTCTTAACTCTTCCATTCCTTTTTTTCCCTACATTCTATGATAAGCAGATTATTTCATGTCAGTGTTCTCAAAAATTGGACTGTGATACTGTGTTAAGTGCAGGTCCTTTGGATTGTCTTTTAGAGATTTGCTTGGTTTCTGAAATCCGGATATTTGCAATGCTGATGGTAGGACTCTCCTGTTCTGGACATGTCCTTATTGAGTATCTGGAACTACTGTGGTTAAAATCTTCAGTCTGAATCTATAGTCAAAACTTACTTCAGGCATGGAGTTCTGTGCTCATGGCATAGCACACAGTGTGTGCTGTCTGTGTTACGCTGTGGTCACACATTGTCCTCGTCTGCTGCTGCCTTCTGCATGTGGGAAAGGGATGTTAGGTAACAAACTCCTAATTTCATGTCTAGTCACTGCAGTAGAAGTTGTAAAATATTTGCAAATTGTTCTAGGTCAAAGTGGTGTAAAATTTTGATAATGCCATAGATTTCAGCCTTGCGTTATCTAAAGGACCCTTATAAGTTGACAGAGCGAATAGATATGGTCATAGAACATTAAACAGAAATAATTTGTTCATACAGTTTTCTAAGTGTGTCTTCTCAAAAGAGACTCTAAAATAGGATCTTTTTTTGTTCTTCTTTAATAGAAATCTGGTCAAGAAGTACTGTCCTAAACGCTCACCAAAAGATGAGGAACCCAGGTAAAAATGTCCATTTCAAGTTCTGTGTGTAAAAAGTGAGAACTAATAGTATATGCTTTTTTTTTTTTTAGATAAGGTATTTAATTGGTGATGACAGCAAAAGAATTGTGCTTGGCTTGTTACAGTTCGGCTGTAATTCTTAAGCATGAAACTTTTGTTTACTCCTCTTGATATTTTAATGTAGTAAACATGTCAGGTTGTACTTGCTCCCTTCCAAATTAATCTTTAGGCAACTGAAAATTTGAAAGCGGAAGTTTATCTTGCTATGTACGGTCTAGTATTGTTTTTTAAAGAAAAGCAAATCTGTGTCCTTACGTTTTGGTTTTTTGGTTAGTAATAGAGGTTTTCAGTTCATTTTTACGGCAATACAAATGCTGCTGTACATCTCTATACTGAGACCTGAGTGCACACAAATTGTCATATTATGGGCAAGAAGAGCTCTAAAATGCTGACTTTGACTCCAGAGACAAAATAAGCAGATGTCTGATGGCAGAGGAACAATTTGTGCTAAACAGCTTTATTTATCAGAAATGTGCTTGTTTTGCTGTCCATTCCATAGCCATTTAAAAAATTTATTTGAAAAAGCACAATACTTTTTTTTCCTTTAGGGTTAAGTCTTAGGAAATTAAAAAAGTGGGTAAGTTTTCAGGTTGTATCCAGAGCATATGCTGTGCAGAGTGCCTGAGAATTCACAGTAGGATTTCCTCTAGCTCTTTTACCTATGTAAAGATCCTGGACCTGAGGGAATGGGCTTTCCAGTGCTAGAGTGGCATTTGAAATTCCCAAAAGCCGAGCCTATGGAGATGGCAGTATTCCACAGTTAAAAGAGAGAAAGATGTATATTTTAATGTGGTGCCTGTTTTTTTTTTTTTCCTTTCTTCCCTTCCACACACACTTTCTACCCTTTGCCCCTCCTCTTCCCCCCTTTTTAGTGCCAGCCATAGTGGCACCTTACTTCCAGCCAAGAGGTGGGCAGGCAAACAGGCAGCTGTCTCCAGAGTTGATAGCAAACTTGTTCTGTAGAATGCATCGGGCTGCATAGGAGTGCTATGATTGGCATGTTCCACCCTCAAGACTACCAAGTACATCATCTCTGCAGCAAGCTCAGCCTCCGAGCCTAGGGACGTATGTATCCGTTCCCAAGCTCAGGCTCTCCCTGGGCAGCTTAGGAGATACCACTATACTACAGGGCTTGCCAGGTAGTATTCTTCTTCTTTCTTTTCCATCCACAAACCCCATGTTCTCATAAAATGTGTTTGAAGAGATATTGCAACATGTAGTACATGCTAGGCTTAACACGGGCTTGCTTTCCCAGCTTGTGTTTCTACTCTAACTCAATCAGCATTAAGATAAGGTTTATAAAATGTCTATGATTTTTTTATTTAATCAGGAGTACAGACTGTATTAAAATAAGTATATTTTTAATAGACGCCTAACTTTTTGTGTATATTTGTGTGTGTGTGCTTTCTGTCAGGTTTACTTCGTGTATTGCCTTTTTTAACATCCTCAACGAGTTGAACGACTATGCAGGACAACGAGAAGTAGTTGCAGAAGAAATGGGACACAGAGTCTATGGAGAATTGATGAGATATTCTCACGATCTAAAAACTGAGAGAAAAATGGTAATTTCTGTGTTTTTAAATTTGAAAATAGGATATCAAGATGTATGTCTTTTAATGAACGTGTATTTGTTGATGTATTTGTTTACCCATTTTGATGAACATGGAAATACATAGGTTTTGTAATACATTTATAAAACACATTTAAGATTTTTCTATAATATATAATGTTATATACTATAATACAGTTATTAAACCTAAAAATTATTATCTTGGGAAGACAGTGCTTATTAGTAACCTTTTTTTGGTAATCATACTAAAAATATAGGCAAATTTAATTTATTTGTGGTGTTTTTAGCATCTTCAGGAAGGGCGAAAGGCTCAGCAGTATCTGGACATGTGCTGGAAACAAATGGATAATGTGAGTTTGTGTTTGGATTGTATTCCTGTTGAACTTAGATATACAGGCTGTAAGTGGAATTGTTTTCATCTGTCTTGCTTAAATTTAATATTTAGTTATATTACTGAATGTCCAAGCAACTTAGTAATGTAATACAGTTTAATGTATTTATAGTTCCCTGGTTAAAAAAAATCTCTGTAATCAGCTTCTGTGTTTATGTTTGAGAGAAGCCTTGGCTTTTATCCAGCATAGCTGGCATAAAGGAATCTGGTTTTGACATGGGCACAGACTTTGGTTGCTTCTCCTTGAGCTACTAAAAACGATAGTTTATTTATATGAAGATGAAATCTTAAGTTACTGAATTTGATTTGAGCTTGAGAGCTTCCAAGGTGTATTGAAGAGTAACACTATACACTATTGTACTTTCTTTCAGGAGGTAGAGCTGTTTCACAGAGGAAGTGAATGTCTCTAGTCAGACTATATGCTTCTCTTTTCTTGAAACAAATGCTTTTAAAGATAAGAAAATATAAAATTCAACCGAATCTGTTCAAGATGTATTCTGATATTCTGGTTTTCTGTCTTAAAAATTTATTATATCTTTGATGCAGATTATTGTGAAGCAGTACTGGAGAAGAGAATTACAATTTTGTTTTTTTGGTCTCAGATGACAGGGTCTTGCTTCACTGTCATGTCAAAGTGTTTAATTCATCATCAGAGGATCAGAATAGATGTGGTAGTTTTAGATGTTACTATTCTTCACCAAGGTAGTTTCCACAGTTCAGCTCAAACAGTGCAGTGCCTTGTATTTATTTACCTGAGTGCAAACTCAGTCTTTTAAATGCATTTAAATGCCTTTAAGGGACACACTAACCTCACTTGCCTGATTTTGCTGTGAAGCAGAAGCTCAGAGTCTCAGTTGCAGTTTCTCTCTAGAGATCTCAACTTCTGCAACAATTTTTCCTACAGAAGTTGTCTTGACAACAGCCGCATATATGGAACATCAAGTATATTGAATAGTGTTATCTGTGCTACCTACAGCTGTGCCACTTGACATGAATACTGATAATGATTGTAGTGTAGAGAACTGCCTTCAAAATAATTTAGTTGACCTAGTTGCTGTGCTAACAATGTGCTCCGTTAAAGGGACTTAGTGAATTTAAGATACTTAAATGGAAGCTTTGATATTTCGAATTCTGAATTAATGCGTGAAACCAAACGGGAATAGTAGCTTACTGCTGAAGCAATAAGTTTGTGCCTTTTGTAGAGCAAAAAGAAATTTGAGAGAGAATGCAGAGAGGCAGAGAAGGCACAGCAAAGCTATGAACGACTAGACAATGATACTAATGCGACAAAGGCTGATGTTGAGAAGGTAAGGGCAGTGGATTTTCTTTATTTCATTATCAGTAAAATTTCATTTACCTGTTTATCATCAGTACTGAAACAATATTCATTGAATGTATAAAATCGTGTATAAAATATGCTTACTTGTTATGTACAAAATCAAGTTCCAGTGACATGTAAGACAGCACCGGAAAGCAGTGTACTTCAGAGTCAGAGGGGTTTGGGTTGGAAGGGACCTTGAACACTCCCCTGCCCTGGGCAGGGACAGCTTCCACTGGACCAGGTTGCTCAAAGCCCCATCCAGCCTGGTCTTGAGCACTGCCAGGGTGGGGCATCCACAGCTGCTGTGGGCAACTTGTTCCAGTGCCTCACTACCCTCATAGTGAAGTATTTTTTCCTAATGTCTAACCTAAACCTGCCCTCTATGAGTTTAAAATCATTCCTCCTTGCCCTATCACACTACCTGCCCTTGTGAAAAGTCCCACTCCAGTTCTCATGTAGACCCTCTTTAGGTACTGGAAGGGCCTCTAAGGTGTCCCCAAAGCCTTTGCTTCTCTAGGCTAAAAATCTCCAAATCTCTCGGCCCCTCTTTATAGAATAGATGCTTCAATCCTCTGATGATCTTTGTCTTCCTTTGGGCTCTTCCCAGCAGCTCCATTTCCTTCCTGGGCTGAGGGCACTCCAGGTGGGGTCTCAGTAGGGCTGAGCAGAGGGGCCTGTCCTGCTGGCCTCTCTGCTTTTGGCGGAGCCCAGATCAGGGTTGGCTTTCTGGGCTGTGAGTGCACATTGCAAGGACCCCCAGGTTCTTCTCCTCAGGGCTGCTCTCAAGCCCTTCTCTCCCAGCCTGTGTTAGGGCTGGGGATCAGCCCAGCTCGCATGCAGGACCTGGCACTTGGCCTTGTTAAAGTTCAGGAGAGTCCCTCTGGATGGCTGTGCTCGGTGTCCTCCTTAAGCTGGCAGCTCTGTGCTGTTTGGTACCTCGTGGTTTGTATGTTCAGTCACTCTCTGGGTTTCAGGATATGCACTTAAGCAGTCTGGCTATGGGAGCCACAGTGATCCTTGCTTTCTCTGTATATAACAAATGAAGTTTTGGAATGTTAGTATATGTGAACTCTCACATTCTTTATATTTCAGTTATAAGGATGTTTGGTTGGTTTTGATGACTTAGTGTTCTTGCATAGTTGATAAAATAATGATATGTGTCATTGCAAAGTACAAGACATGTTTAACCTGATAACACTTTCCTACTAGGCTAAGCAACAGTTAAACCTGCGCACACATATGGCTGATGAAAACAAAAATGAATATGCTGCACAACTACAGAATTTTAATGGGGAACAGCACAAACACTACTACATTGTCATTCCTCAGATTTACAAGGTAAAAAAATTAACAGATAAAGTATGTCTGATCCTTTTCTGAAAAGGTAGACTTCAAAATTAAAAACTCTATTTTTTTTTTAATTTTAGTGGACCATTTTATCAAGAAATTACCATAATCTTGAGACACCTGGTGTTTTTTCATGAGTCTGCTTACCATACTAATGCTTGGATTTCTAATGAAAATGCTTGGTTGCATTTTCTGCAAGATTTTATGTTTTATAGACTCTTTGTTTAAATATTTCTGGAAGGGTCTGGCAAAATAAATATGGGAGGCCTTTAAAACAATCATTCTAATAAGGGTTGATCAGTAGTTCTCAGGGTCCCTGTGTGTGTGTATGCTGTGTCTCTAGTGAGGTGAAGAAAAGCTTGTGGCTGGCAGTGACTGTGCTTTAATGGATCTCATGCACAGATAAAAAACAGCTGCACTGGAAGCAGAAGTTCCTCCCAGCCCCCAGTTAGTTCTTGCTCCATCAGTGTTAGCAGCAATTCACAGATCTTTCTAAACCAATTTAAATAGTTAAAGATCAGTACATTGCATCTAAAGTGGAGATTTCTTGAGACGCTTTATGTAGCTATTAAGATTTTTTAAAATAGTCTTTCATAAACATGGACTTTGCCAAAGTGGAAAACCAGTTTAAAGTAGTTGGGGGTGTCAGGTGAGGAGAATTCAGAGTGTGTTGTCATGTATCGTAGGCCATTTGGGAAATATAGGTGGGAATGATATTGAGACAGGGAGTGAGGAAATGGAAGGTGAAGCACTGGGTTTATTTGAAGGTATTAAACATGCTTGATATTTTCCTGAAGCACAAGTCAGTTAATATTTTTTTTTTAATCCTTACTAGAAGGTCTAGCATTCATGGGAGAAAAATTGCCTTAGCTTGTTAAAGAATTTTCTAATATTTTAGCTGTTAAGCAGCACTACAGTAGGTCTGACCTCACACACTGATCCGAGAACTGCAGTCAGCTCCCAGGAGAAACAGGTTGATCATCTCTGTAGCTTGCACCAGACTGTTGCTTCACTGCCTTTATTTCTCCAGGGTTAAAATCTATTATCATTGTAAGATATTACTCACATTTTTGAACTCCACAGTAAGAGCAGAAAGGCCTAGTTCTGCTCTCTCTTGGGACTACACTTTTATTACTTCATTGCAAGTATTTGGTAACATTCTATGGGAAAACCTTGGAGAGGGGTTTAGCACATCTAGGTGGTTGTTTTGATGAAAATGAGTATTGTTTGAGACCCCTGTCTCAGTATAGATACGGGAAGCATCCAACCTCCTATCCAGTTTTTGACAACCTATTGGTACATGTTTTACTGATTTTTGATTTTGTTTGGGGTGTTTTCCACATTCAGGTGTGAAGTCCAGGGCTATTATCTTAATAGTAGTATTTCTCTTTAATTTATTTTTTTCTGTTCCAGTAAACTTTTATTGCAAATCTTACGTAATGGTATTCTTCTCTTTATTTTCTTGCACACTGCTAAAGGAAATGGTTTGTATTTCAAATCAGTGTCTAAACTGCAGATAATTTTAATTTTTCTTCTTTTTCCTATATTTTGAATAATTGAAGGTATAATATTGAAAGCAAGATGGAGGTGTTTATCACCAGAGAGGAATTACTTGGAAGTAGAAAGAGAGAGTGAGGAGATGCAGAAATCAGTGAAATTTCTTCACTGTCATTTTCATTTTTGCATGAAAAAAATACTTCAAACAGTTGCCTGCAAACATTTTACATGTGCTTTATGAAAGAAAAAGGAAAAGAAACTCATGATTTTTAGAAATCAGAGAGCATAGTCTTCATAACTATTGTACTGGGCATCCTAAGTATATCTGAATGGACTTTTAAACCTGTGTTTTTAAGCAAATAAAAATACTGGGAAAGCATAGAAATTCTGTCCTACACTTTAGTGCCCACAGTAACATCGTATGTCAGGATCGAGGAAGAAAAAATCAGCAAATGAAAGCTTGATTTTATCTTATTTTGCACTTGCAGCAACTTCAAGAAATGGATGAAAGAAGGACTATCAAACTTAGTGAATGTTACAAAGGCTTTGCTGACTCTGAGCGCAAGGTTATTCCAATTATCTCAAAGTGCTTAGAAGGGATGATCCTTGCAGCAAAATCAGTTGATGAACATAGAGTAAGTAGAACTGAGAAACTTTTTTTTAAATGTGTGTGAGCAATTTAACTGCTAGAGAAGCTGTGGAGAGGGGAAAGACTGATCTACCCTGTACAGTTATCTTTCTGGTGTCAGATATTTGCTTCAAAATACTTGTGACTTTGATTTCAGCAGAAGGGGACCACTTCTGTTTTGTGGTCTGCTCTCTTGGTTTATTGATTTGGTGTAATCAAATATCTTTTGACATATTGTCGTTGGTTGTGACTTTGGACACATTATTTTGGTTATCCTGAAGTATCCTGGAATACCGTGGTCAGTATTTTCCCCTGTATGTGACATTAAAACACATAAAAGGTGTTCAGTTAACAAAGTGTCATCCTGGGTCCTGTTTGACTGCAGCAGTTTGTCCTATTTTATCTTACTACATATAATTTCTTATATGCAAGAAATATATATACTGTCCTTATTTCAGTGCCAATGTTGAAAGATTAAAAGGTGGAAAGTAGTTTGGCCGTTTCAAATTTGTGGTAACCCTTGGGAAGTATTTGCTGGAATATTTTGAATAGCAGAGTATGCTTTGCTATACACTCACGAACACTGCTGTGATAAAAGAATGTTGTTGTCTTAAGTTGCTCTGTCCAAAAGTGTAGGTTTTGAGCTCAGCCTTACTTTCTGTGCATCTCTGCAAATAAATGAAAAATTTTGTCTCTGTGTTTTCTGTCTGGTTCTTGATGGGCTTGCTTTTTAAACTCCTTAATCTCCTATGTTTAGGACTCTCAACTAGTGATAGACTGCTTCAAATCTGGTTTTGAACCTCCTGGAGATTTTCCATTTGAAGACTACAGTCAGAATATTTACAGAACTATCTCTGATGGAACCATCAGTACACCAAAGCAAGAGGGAATGAGGATTGATACAAAAACTACAGTTGGCAAGGCTAAAGGAAAGCTGTGGCTATTTGGAAAGAAACCAAAGGTAACAATTAAGAAATTACTACTTGGAAAATTAAAATTTGAACATCTAGAGTGCATGGAAGCAGCAATTCATGTATTTTTTAAAAAATGTTCCCCTTGCCTGCCAGAGTCTTTTAAAGTATGTGTAAGGATATCAGAAGGTTTGAGTAGGTTTGAATACTGACCATGTTAAAAATCAGGCTGTCACTGGGGAAGTTTTTCAGTTTTCCTTTTAGTAATTTGGGTCTGGCAGCATTTTTAATAGTTATTTGATAAAAGGAGTTTCCCAACACTGTAATGTTTCTAAGATTCTGTGAAGATTTTCTGTAGTTGCATAGGAAAGATGTTTATTATGCATGTAAAAATAAGAGGAGGGGAGAGTATGCCTTGGATCTGTCAGTCATGGCACAAAAAGCAACTCCCTTCTAAATGTTACATTTATATATAAAAGTGTTGTATAGATTTTTATTATACCTGCTGCAAGTTTTGAAAACTCCTGAGGTTTCTGTGAAAACATTCAAGTTTATAATATGTCACTGGTAAAACATACTGTGGAAGCTCCATAAAGGTAAATGTCCTAGAAGAAATATCACTGTGAAATAGGTGAAAATATTCCTTTGCTCAGGAAAATAATGGAAGCATTGAAATTACTATTTTGTTTTCTTATGAGTTACAGTTAACACTTTATGTGTGAGATGCCTTCAAGGATCAACAAAAGATTGTCAATTCATGCATTAGCTATATAAATGAATGGAACATACACATATTTAAATTTTATGCTGTATTTAATATTGGAGCATATCAGTGAGCTGTTTTAATGGTTCCCACAAGTTTTTATGAGGTTATTTTAATGCTCCAAGCCAGCTTGTAGTTTATTACAAGAAACTATTCTTAGGTCTTTTTAATGGTAGAACTTACTTTCCACTAGATAGTATTCTAAGAGAGTAGATATTTACAGAAAGGAAGGATACAGCTGATTCTTTATTCCATCATCAGTATATTATGTAACTCCAGCTGTGTGTTAAAAATGATTGTTTACTTTTCATGCAATATAATTAATAATTCATAGCAGTTCACGTGCATTACTACATGGACATATATATTGCATTTGTCTGCAGAGGTGGGTGAGATTTGGCCTGCTCTGAAATTAGATCACAGTTGCCAGTTTGACCACAAGACATCTTCCTGAGAGTGTGGATATGTATATGTACACTGGTTTCAGTCTGGACCTTGGCATTTACTGTAGTTGCAAGAAATCTCTTATTGTGATGACAGCTGAATTAAGCTGACAAGACTTGCCCTACTCTTTCTTGTGCCCAGTACACTTACTGTGTGTAGCATTCAGGGGGTCAGCCTTGCTGTTTCCTCTATGGAGTCACAGGTGTGACATGTATGTGTACATACTACGTATATCTCTTCCCTAAGCACCTGCATGAAATGAAAGATTTTTGTCCCTGGTTTTTACCTGTTTTTGGGAAGGATGGAGGAGCACTCTACAAAACAGCCACTGTAAGCAAAATACTTACTGGAAGATACATATTTAATTCCAGATACTATTCACAGGTTTTAAAATATATTCTGAAATTATCTGTTATAAAATTAGCTGGTTCACTACAGCTGGGGTATTCATGGGGGCCTCTGGACCTCCATGTAGCTTAAACTATGGCTTGTCTTGACTGCCAGGTATTCCTTTACCTGTTTTTAATGTTGTCAAAGACATAAAAGCCTTTTGTAAAGGGAATGAGTTGTGCAGCAGTGGGAACAGTAGAAGAAAATTGAATTGGGAAAGAATAGCAGAGGTATGAGAGACAAAAAATGAGAAAAGCAATTTGAAAAATAGGGAGGAGGTTGTTGGGATGATATTAAGAATACCATGCAGCCATTGTGTCAGTCCAGCTGGACTAAAGAATTTGAGAATACTTTTTGTTTTAAGCATTCTGCACAGATGTACCAAATATTTCTGGCTAACCTGGTAGGGTATCTCAGTATGTAGGAGGAAGTAGTAAGCAGGAATGCTTGAGCTTCCAGGATGATTGTAACTAAACTGGCAATAGCGGAGCTGTTTTAAGAAAAGAGGGAGCTCTGGGTCTTGTTAGGATCTTGTGGCAGTGTGGAGTCTAAAGCTTCCCTCCTTCTCTGCAGCAACCTATAACTCTGAAGATTAACTCATGACAGAAACCTTTTAAACCCAATACAGTTATAGTATAAATGTGTCTGGAACGTTACAACCTGTTTCTGTGTTGGATGGATATTTTATTTTTGTAAGACAGAATTTTCATTTTAAAATCACTTTGAACATTTGGCTTATTTATTGCTTTCTTTATTTCCACATTAGCCACAATCCCCACCCCTAACCCCTACTAGTTTATACACATCCAGTACTCCTAATGGGTCCCAGTATCCCATATTCTCCATTGAACCAGTGCATTATTGCATGAGTGACTTAAAAACAGGGAAGCCCAGAATTCCTTCTTTCAGAAGCCTCAAAAGAGGGGTAAGTTTGATAACAAGTTGAAATGCATGATGGGCTATGAGCAGTGTGTTTGTGATGTGGCTTTTCTAAATGCTCTTCACCCTCATTATAAGGCTGGCTTAGTTAAAAGTAACACTTCAGCTATAAGGTCACTTCTAGGATACTTTGTTTCATACTGTACAGAAATTACCAACAGATTAAAAAGAAAATAAAATAGAAATATTCTTTGTCACACTTTAAATGCTCGTGCCTAAAAAAAGGTGTTATAAAGAGGGTGCTCAGCATGTGTTTTATACCTTTCTTCATTGTTGTTCGCTTTCACAAATGTTTTCCTACCATCTTGTAACACATTTTTGCAGTAATTTATCATTGGATACACAGTTACCACAAAAATCATCTGACAGATCAGATGTCTTACTTGCTTATTTTGACAATAGTAGAAGTTGATTACAAGACACTGAATTAAGAAGGGAGAATTTAATTTCTTTTGTACATCAAATGCTATAGCTTATGGTGATTGCAGATTTTGAAATACTGAATTTTTTTAAATTACCATTTTAATGAGTTCTGATTGATGTAGTTGCTCTTTTTTTGTCCTAGTTTCTTTTGGGTAAAATTATGGAAAAAAATTAATACCAAATGCCACTGAGACTTATCAATTATTTTACTAATACATGGCATATTCTGCAAATAGAATTTGTCTGCAAGCCAATAGAAGGGAAGCACCAAGTGGTTTCCTAGCAACATTTATGGTGCTAGTGATGAATGTGCTGCAACTTTCCTGTTATGTCAGAAAAGCATAGGCTGCCCAGTTTATGTATGTTTAGTCATATTTAGTGATCCAAATAAAAAGGTAATGGAGACACTTGTTTATATATAATTAATAATTTTTTGGTATTTCAAGACAATATTGACTTGCTATCTTGTGTGGTTGACTGTTGTTGATATAATGTGGAGATCAAGGTGCAACTATGTTCTATTGCAGTAAAGTTACAATTTAGAGGCTCTCTTGTTGTCATTCTGAAGCAGAATGAGTTACAGTTAAAACTTCCTTTATTTACCTTTAAGTCATGTTGTGGCATCTAATTTCAGGCCTCCAGATACCTTGCAAAGAGCCTTTCTAGCAGTGCCATTTTTTAGAAAATTCTTGTGTTCCTCTGAGTCTCTGTGGAGAGCAGCATCGCCTTTCCCTTCTGAGTCATTAGATCATAATTTGGTCTGGTTGTGAAGGTAATGCCTCCTCTTCAGTGAGGAGCTGCCTGGATTAGGTCATTGTTAGAGTGGCACAGGCTTTGATTACACCTTGATTTTGTTGGTCACTAAATGTATTGACTCCTGCCTTACAAATCATCACCTTCTACTACCAGTAGTTCTAGAACCTCTTTCGAAGGGAAAGATCATCTCCTAACAATTACAGAATGCTAATGGAAAATGAAACCATACCTTTATTTGATTTAAAAATATATTCTTAATGTTGTAAAATTGAATTAATTTAATACATTTAAAAAATAATTTAAATTTAATATATCTTTAACATTAGGAAGTATCACTAATATCCCTCAGTTCTAGATTCACTCATACTTTATCTCTGCAAAATCTTGAAGAATGAGCATTTAATTTATATATAATCTGAATTTCCTTGCAAGCACTTTAACAGACACCACATTATTGAATATTTTTAAAATCTTTTCAACTAGTAGTAGATTTAAAAAAAAAATCTCATTGGTCAATCTTATCTTTATAATATACCTTGATTAAATGCTTAATAGTTGCTAGTATGTGATGCTGTTTCCCATGTGTTCTGTCCCTGGAAAAGGATTTCCAAGTGGTACTGACATGCAGAACTACTAAACCATAGGATCATAGAAAGGTTTTGTTTGGAAGGGACCTCATTCCACCCCCGTGCCATGGGCCTGGACCCCTCTCACTAGACCAGGCTGCCTTGAACCTGCCAGGGATGGGGCATCCACAGCTGCTCTGGGCAACCTGTTTCAGTGCCTCATCTTCTTTCAGTTAAAAAATGCTCCCCTTTGTCCTGTCACCATCTGCCCATGTAAAATGGTGCTCAGTTTGCTTCTGCTGAGCTTTATCTGTGAGTTGGCATCTATCAGCCAGTGAAGCACACTGGTCATTTTGTTTAGCATGTACAAGATTTCACTCAAGGCACTGGAGATCACAAACCCAGTGTCCCTCCACTCTGTGCTCCATGCAGTGCATTTTCCTGTCATGATACAGAGCAAGAGCAGCAAACTGTAGCTGTAGAGTAGGTTATTGAAAGAGGGTGTAAGCAAGTGTAACTGCTGTGATAGTGCTGCTGTTACCTGCTGCTGCTGCTCCCCCTTTGAAATGTTAACAATTCCAGACAGTGTTAGTGCTTATTAGAGGTCTGTGCTTGATGCCACTTGATACATAAAATATCTGCATTATCAGCAGTCATCTGTAGACCTTAGCAGAGATTTCCTGGAAGACTCTTTATGAAGGAAACAGGAAGTTTATGTCATTTTGCATCTCTGGACTTTGGATTCCTAACAGAGTATTGTTTGTGAAGGTGCTTTACTCCCTCATTGCTAGAAATACTGATGATGTGTGTGTGCCCCAAAGCAGCAGCCTTAACAATTGTTCAAGGTCAAAAGTGAAGTTGAGATATCTGTAAGTTGCTAGGTGTTTCTCTGGAAAGGGTCATCCAAAATATTAAAAGCATGATCTTCAAAAGGCTGTGAATGTAAAGCTGAGATTCAGCTCCTGGCACCCATGTTTTATTTGCTTCCTCTAAAGATAAAGTCTTTGATCTTTAAATGTCTTTATTTTTATCTGGACTAATACAATTTTAGATAACAATGACCCAAATGCTTTTTTCAGAAAATAAAATTAATTACTTCTAGACTTGAAAAATATCTGTTTATTCTAGATCTACTGTGATAAAGTAAACACATTGCAAAAACTACATTTGTAAGGGTGATGGTAGTGGATTTTGAGCTGTGATTAACAGATTTTTTGTATATGGCTGATCAGTCCATCATCATCAAATTCTGCTATTTTGTGTAATGTTGGCTGTGTGTGTGTTTCTTTTCCTACAACAGAAGGCTCTTCAGCCCTTTTCTCAGAACACTTAAATTCAAAAGTAGTTTAATGAAGTTGTGTGTTAAAATTTTGTAAGTTAAAAATACCCATTACTACCTAGTATTTTTTAACCAGTAATTCTTAAAGCAGTTATTTTCTTGTGCTTATTGTAAGATGTATTTTTTATAAATGAAAACATCAATCCTCAAGTGATACTTTAAAAATACATTTTTAGGTATTAGTCACTTTTGTAACTGCTCATTGCATGTAAATAATTTCCCGTTTCTTTCTGTTTTCAAATGAACTGTGCAGTGGTCGGTGAAGATGGTAAGCCCGTGTGCTGATCTGTCTGCTGTACTTCTGCTAAGATAGCATGAAAATAATCTTCTGGAAGTGTTTCCATATCATAACTGCTTTAAGTCAGGTGCTGAAATACATCTTCAGATTTTCCACTCATACGCACAGTCTTCTTAATCATCCATGCTTAATGTAAGCAATTAAACTTGTGATCTGGCTGCAACTAAATCTGCAATTTTGGAATTTTAGAGTTGACCAGTATTCACAAGTTGATCATGACAGAAATACTTGGTGATTTTTCTTTGTCAGGAAAATTGTTTAAGCAGCATAAAATAGTTACATGAAAAGATTATAAAATTTGTGTGAAGAAGGAATACTGAATACTGCACTTCTTTGAATTTGGAAGAAAAATTTGCAGGGGAGCACTTTTATGCTTAGAAATATAGGAAACTGTTACATTAAATAAAACCACACCCTAATCAATATTGTATTGCAGAGTAAATCAGTAGAAATTCACAAAAAGACCTTTCTTCTTCTGATTCATCTTTTAGGATACTGGTGCTTAAACTGACCTGTAAGGAAGAATGATAGAGAGGACACAATTTTATTTTTGTTTCTTTATAGTGTATTCCATATAAGTGTTTTCTTGGAAGACTTTCTGAAGGGAACAGGAAGTTTGTCATTTTGCATCTCTGGACTTTGAGACTATACACAGTGTGTATTCTTCTTCCTCCAGAAACAAACACTTGTTTTATTTTGGAAACATCATATCTTAAGTTCCCTTCTTTTATGATGTCTTGTATTCCCTTCTTAAAAAGCAATAAGATTGATTTTACAAGTGCAGAAAAGTTGAGGGCATGAGAAGATCTTGAAGTGGGGAGTGTTGGAAACTTGGCACCTTAGCCTAAGGTTTGTCTCAAAATCTCAGCAGTCAAGTTTCTGTAAACTTTCTTGACAAAATAAATACTGGTCAGCTTAGTTTGCCTCCATGGAGGGTTACTGGAGTGGCAGGTGGGTTTCTTGGGTTAAAAGCAACATCCTTAGGCAAATAGGATAACAGGAAAAAAAAAAAACAACAAAACAACAAACCCAAACCTTTGGTGATTAAGACATGTACCATATTTCCTTCACTGTCAGTGTCTGTCACCCTGAGGGGAAGAGTTTTGACAACAAACTTGCAATACATATAAGAAATCTCTTCCCATGCATTTCATACCCAGGCCCAGGCGGGGTTTTTTTTTGGTTTTTTGGTGTTTCTTTTTGTAAAAACGGTGAGTTGGAATATTTGAGCAAATTTTGAGGCAAATGAACAAATTTAAGTAAGAATTTTGGTATTAAAAAGGTTTTTTCTGTGCTCTGTGAACCAGTTTTACTTGAGGTAAAAATCTATCAGAACTTTGTAAGTTTTAATATGTTTTCTAGTATTGCTGAAGTTCTGGAAGAGACCTATAATAGTGAAGATCCAAAATATTCTTCTTTTAATACCATCCAAATGACCACAGAACACATTTCAGGGAAAGAAACAATTTCTAATATATGTACATAATTATTATAAACACATCTTAGATTTTTTTTGTTCTGACTCAAACTGTCCTTTCTACATCTTCTCTAAGTGCAGTGGATGTAAGAGGAGGTACATGACTTCAGAAAAGTATAGTCTAGAAATGTTGAGTTACCTCTGTGAGCAAACTGCTACAGAAGGCAGAAAAAGTCCCTTGACTGAATGACTCCACTCTGGCAGCAGGAACATGCATTTATTCTGTGCGGTCTTTTGTAGAGCTGTCTGTCAGTAGAGTTTTTAAGTTCTAAGAAGGTCCATCTGCTTCCAGTGAACACTGTCCATGTGTGGGTATGTCAGTTCAGCTGGCCAGACCTGTGCATGTGATAGCTTGTTTCATAGTATTTCTGCTTGCAGGGCCCTGCACTAGAAGATTTCAGCCACCTCCCTCCGGAACAAAGACGCAAAAAACTGCAGCAGAGAATCGATGAACTTAACAGAGAGCTACAGAAGGAAACAGACCAAAAGTGAGTGCATTTTTTTCAGGGGTTCTGCTTTTTTTTAATGTCCTCTACAGTGCTCAAAAGCTAGGAGGACAATATGCTAAGCGAGGCTATTAAAAAACCTTTTTTAATTCATAGTTTGATGTATGTAGGTTCTGTTAATATTGCTTCCTTCTGCTTTACTGTAATACTCATTTTGATTCTAATACTCCATAGGGAGCATTGGCTCTAAAATCGTGTGTTAAAAAATGTGTGGGTCTGTTGAGCAAGGTAGCTGCAACTTTGTGCTTTAAGAACAGAACATGCCTAATACTTAGGAAATTGTATATAAAAAACAGGATGGGAAACAGTACTGAGACTGTATAGGTGAGAGTCAACAGCTGGAGTCTTTGTGTGCCTGCACAATACAAGAAAGGAAGGCAGAGGGCTAAGATGACAGAATGGGAGAAGGATTTAGGCATGGTGTGAAGACCAGTAGTTCCTTACTGCTGTGCTTGATATCTAATCACAGTTCAGGATCTCATACACATTATTTTAGCTTTAATGAATCAAAACTGGTGTATTAATTATTGTCATGGTTTGTATGTTTTTAGAGATGCCCTCATCAAGATGAAGGATGTTTATGAAAAAAATCCCCAGATGGGTGATCCAAGCAGTTTGCAACCAAAATTAACTGAGACTATGAGCAATATGGACCGTCTTCGGATGGAAATACACAAAAATGAGGTTAGTTTCTATAACAGTTTCTTGGAAAATGTAAATGATTGGTATAATTGTACTTTGCCTTACACATTTTAAATCTAGCACCCAGAAAAACTACTTAAGAGGCAGAGCTCCTGATACAATTTTTGTGGGATGCTGTACTTTCAAGTATGTTCATTTAGCTAGAATAAGGATGTACATTATTAAAAGTTCAGAAACTGAACTGTTAAGAATGTTAAAATGTTCAGAAGAACGCATTCACTTATTCTGAAATTCACATGTAAAGATTTTTTTCCTTACACTAGTATGGAGCATAGGCTGAGCATAAAGGACAGGTTCATGCTTTGTGAGAAGTAATGATGTGACTTGACACCTGACTGCAGTCTCTGTGTGGCTGTGAACTATCTGCAGTTCAATGCATTTGTTAAATGTGCTGGTTTAGAATCACTTTTTCTTTGACACCAATATTTGCCTTTTTTCCCCAAGGCCTGGCTCTCTGAAGTTGAAGGTAAAGTGGCAGCCAGGAGCGACAGGCGGCACAGCAGCGACATCAACCACCTTGTCACCCAGGGCCGAGAGAGGTCACTGTTCTGTCTCTACTGCTTTACATCCCATGCTAGAGTCTGTACAGCTGTCTGCTGATTGCAGGAGGGATGGGTGTTACTTACCCTCCCAAGGTGTATGTCCTTCTAAAGGAAAATCTTAACTAGTTCTGGCTTCTGGAGGTCACTTCCTGCCATTCCGGTAACATATAAAAATAGTCTAATTGAAACACCTGCTCATTAAACAACAGTGCCTTTTAAACCTGTCTTATTCCATTGCATAAGGCTCACTAGTTTTCCATGTTCTGTGGAGACAAGTATGTCAAATTTATGGGGTTTTTTTCTAGCAGAATTCCGTCCAAGCTTTTGCTAGATGAGTTTTTTCAGTAAATCACCTCTGACAGTAATATGAAAACTGCTAACAGGAATTCCAAAACAATATGACCTGCCCTTTCTGTGATGCACGGATGTGAGTTTTAGAGCTAGGAGCTCCTCAGAGTCCTCATGCTCCAATGATTGCATTGTAGCCCTGAAGGGAGTTACACAGATGATGCCAACCAGGAAGTTCGTGGCCCACCACAGCAGCACGCTCATCCCAATGAGTTTGATGATGAGTTTGAAGATGATGATCCATTACCAGCTATAGGACATTGCAAGGCAATATATCCCTTTGATGGTAAGATTAACAGCATGCACTGAGATTCCTTAACTGTAAGGCATGGATGATTTGGATGACAGCTAAAATGATTTAAAGCAAATTACCTGTATGAGTAACTAATTGCTTAAACATCAGTGAAGATATTTTATAAATTACTTCAATTTAGGAGCAGTACTTGTGCTGTTTTAAGATAAATATTAGCATAGCTATTGGAAAATATTCAGCTTTACAAATTGGGACTGGGTTTTTTTCTAAGTCTGTTTGGCCATATGTTCTCTTGCACAGATTTTTCATTCTTCCTGTTTATATATAATTTGGAAACTGTTCCTTGGGAAAATGACAATTTGAAATTCTGTCTGTACAGTGGGACTTCTTTGCCTCTTGTTTTTCCCAGGTCATAATGAAGGCACTCTAGCAATGAAAGAAGGAGAAATTTTGTACATTATTGAGGAGGACAAAGGAGATGGGTGGACAAGAGCTCGAAGACATAATGGAGAGGAAGGCTATGTGCCAACATCATATATAGATGTAACGCTAGAGAAAAACAGCAAAGGTGCAGTAACCTATATCTAACAGTAAACTGGCAGGTCTCAGTTGTACATTCCCCAGAGGAAATAGTGGAAAAATTGTAAGTTATGCAGGTCTCATTTGTACATTCCCCAGAGGAAATAGTGGAAAAATTGTAAGTTATACAGGCTCATGGAAAGAATCACAGAATCAGAAGTTAGCAATGATCTGTTGTTTGCATGGGAAGTTAGCTGTAGTTCCTTTCAGAGATGACCACATTAAATGATGCATCTGGTCTGTAATTTTGACCAATGTCTTCTGCTTTCCTGCTTTACAAAGCACTAAATCCAATTCATCTATTGAACTGAAAAAGACCACGATTCCTGCTTGTTCTGTGGAATACTTAGTTTTTACAGAGAACTGAAAAAGTACTTTAAAGATCTCTAAGATCTACTGTTCCCACTTTTGTGACTTAAACTATATTCTTAAAACAGAGATCTTTTTCCTCTAATAACTAACTCAGCTCAGTTACTGAAAATTATTAATTTCCTTCTGTAGCAAATACTTGGCAGCTTTCACTTCTTAAACAGGAAAATGTTTTCTGATTCTGAAAGTTCAACAAAAATACTCAGGAAAACACATTATGATTAAGAAGGACATAAAGTCCACTGACCTATCTCCTTCCTTTTCAGTACTTGTAATGTAGAATGTTCTGTATTGGACATGACGTCATTGTTTAAACTCTAGATACCTTGAACAAACAAAAAAGGATCACATGTAATACTTAATGTCTTACTGGAAACTCTGCTCCTGATAAGGGAATGAATGATTTTATGTTCTTAATCTGTGCCTGTAAAACTAAATCTTTTAACTGCATTGTGTTTAGTCTGAAGACAGTGTCTTAAATGTACAGCAATTCTCCTCATTGTTAAATCACTGAGGATTGGAAGTGGCATTGCACAACTTGATTACTGAGGAAAAAAAAGCTGATTTTGTATTTCTAATAAGAGCTTGTGGAATTAATTCAAGGCTAATGTATAGCCACTGAGAATGGCCTGTTAGAACTGAGCACGCTTCTCTGTCTTCTAAAGGCCTTCAGTAACTTTGTTCTTTTCTTTTTCCTCTTGGACTGCAGGTTCCTGAAGCGGGTTTCTGAGAAAATGGGCGAGATCTTGAAGGAGGTTACATGCAGCTGCTGGGGGGGTGGGGGTGGGGAGGGGAGGGGTACTAGACTGGGAGGCCCAAGGGAAAAGCTAGTTGCATGAATGCATGCAGACATACATTTAGTAGTCACTAACATCTTAGCATCTCCATATATAGGTAAGGATGTATTACAAAATCTTCAATTTGTGCAGGAAAATAGAGTTCCATTACCAGAGTAAAAAGGCTACTGCTCCTAAAATTGCTTTATTTTCATTGTCCTAGGTTGTCACAGGTGCACAAACTATATTTTAGCTTGTGCTACATTTTGATTTTTCTCAGTTACGCTCTTTTCCACCTCACTTACTGGCAGTCATTTAGAGCCCTGTGTCAATTATCAGTCTGCCTGTGCCACCTCCATGCTCGCCGTTAACCTCCTCCTGCATGCCTAGGACAGTCAGGCATGTTCTGTGTAACACTCTGTCATCATTGCTCATCTTGTTTTGTAACAAATCATTTTCTTTAAATATCTTCAGCACTAGAGTTTCATCCCAGTATCCATGTATGCTGCTATAACAATACCACTGCAACCATCATTACATTCCAGAAGTTTGGCATAACTGATAAGCAACTGTAAGGTATTCTGTTAATTTGGGGAAATAATGCATCTCAGCTCTAGCCTACAATGCAATCAAGAGAAACTCCGAGAACTGTGGTCCATCTTCAGCCCTTCCGTGAGTTGTTGTGAGCACTGACAGCCTGGAGCACAACCAGAGGATTCACCACTGCAAGCTAACGACTGTTTTCTGAAGTCAACCACTTGCCATTCAACTGCTGCCTTAAACTAGAGTGCCTAAATCTGTTGTTTGCCAACACTACCACTTACAGTATCCCACAAAGGGCTTTGTGTCTCAGCTCTTCTCAGTGCTGCAGCTGCTGAGGTAGCCACGGTAGGTGTTTTCTAGAGCTCTACTGGATATATGGTGCATCCATGAATTTTATACATTGAAACGTGTATCTCTTCATTTGACTTTAATATTTTTTTAGAAGATTTTTATGGAAACTGTCTTTTAGTTTTTCACTATGACGTTCCTATTTCAATTACTGCAGTGCTAGTCCATTTCCAAGTGATGCTTCATTGTATGGACCAGGTGACATTTGAGTGATACTTTGTCATGATCTTTGTGCACTTTTACTTGTAAACAATTGAAATTTGGATATGTTTATACGTGTAAATATAGTTGTCTGCAGTGCCCCTATTGCTTATGTTGTCCTGCCTCCCATATGTGGTTCTATTAATAAATGCATCATATCTGATTGATTAGGGTGATAAGAATTAGACTAGAGATGTTGGGGGAGGGATACTTACATCAACACAAGCTTGTCAACCCAGCCAGCTGCTGTTTGGCAGTGTATTATGGAATAATAATTGAAACGCTTGTTTTTCTGCGGTCTGAAGCAATATGTGGATGCAGCAGTGCTGGATTCTTTTTCATTTCAGTGTTATTAGGAACTGTACTACCAGTAAAACTGAATTTGAGTGACTTGTGTAGAGGTTTATTCCTTTTGTTATGTATACCACTCTTACACAGCTTGACCTAGTGTACTATGGGGCCTATTAAACGCTAAAGTTTAGATTTTTGGAGCTTGTATACAGGGTTATTTATATAATAATGTGACATTACTCAATACTGACAAAACTACTTAGGTAGTTTTTTGGGTTTGGGGCTTTTGGCAGGGGGTTGTTGGGATTGGGTTTCTTTTTTTTTGTTTGTTTGTTTGTTTTTTCATTTTTAAAAACCTAGTGCTTTTTTATTTTGGAAAAAACTCAGTGATCCCTGTGGGTCCCTTCCAACCCAGAATATTCTGTGATTCTGTAATTCTGTGAAGAGGAAGAAACGTGATCTGTGTATTTTTCTGGTTAAGGGCCTGTGGTCTGCCTGGCTAACAGCCTTGGAGGTCAGTAATAACACTTCCTGGTGAAAGACTAAATGTTCTTTTCACACTACTGTTTGTTTTTCTGAAACCAGGATTTGCTTCCTTTGGAGGCAGGTTGCTTTCAAGAGGGATAGTGCAACTTGTATGAGGGTTATTAAACATAGGAAAAAGCATTTGTACTTGCACAGCTTATAAATCACTTATTCTAAAATTCTGAACATAAGTTGTCTTAAAGAATCAGACATTTTCCAGTAATTTTTTAATCCTTTTTTGTGCACATGTTGATTTCCTAAATGTTAAATGCTTTGTTTAAAAATAGTGTTCTCTGTTGAGAATATTTTCATGGAATAAAAAAAAAAAAATCTTTTCATGGTCTAAGTAATTAGTTTCCACATTTGTCTTCTGTTAAGATTTGACTCCTGTTCTGGTGGTAAAAACCTCTGCTGTGATTGTAGATAGAAGGAACAGACTCTGTTGGTTTTTTTGTCATCTTACTCCAATACTTTCAGTGCTCTAAGTAACATCTCACTCCAGAAACAGGCATATTGACAACATGCACATGCAACTCTACTGTAGTTCTTAATATGTATATGATGTCTGAGACTAACCCTTATTCTATGTAAGACCAAGTGGGATTTGCTAAGACTCTTTGTATAATAAACTCTGTGCATGCTGCTTTCCTATGAAAAGTGGTAATACCTTAAGCTTTGCCTCCATCCAAGTAAAAAGAAAAAGTACTTACCAAAGTGATTCACCTCAGTGAATGAAGCAAGTTTAATACATACATACACCCACATTTACTCATGTCTGAAAACATTTTAATTATCTGGATTGTTTCTTTTTGCCATTTCATCATTCATTCTTGGCAGGGCGGCTGTTGTGCAGGCCCTAGCAAAAGCTGAGGTACTACAGATGCTGTCTTAAAAGTTGTCCCAACACATACAAAGATCAATTTTCTAGTTTCATAGGCACAGTGATGTTTGAACCTTCTGGTTACAGATAAAGGATCTTGCTTGCAGGGTTTCTGTGATTTGAAAATATGCAAATTATTTTGCATAAAGATACAATTCACAATTCTATCTACAATGTTTTTTATATTCATTAAAGGAATATTATACAACAAATTTTCTGCCACATCAGATAATTAAGCTGTTATTTTATTTACACTATTTGCTTCATCTTAATATTAAGATGCCAATGCCCTTACTCCTTGGCATCATTAAAACATTGCAACTTTGGGCAATGTTTTGGGGAAATAAAGGGATAATGTAACTGTTTCAAGGGATCAGTAAATGACTTGGTGACACAGTAAATAAATAATTTTGTAGCAATCAGTAGTTTTAAAACAAGTGTGCATTGTGCAGTTAAAAGTTCTAAACATCTTGTGAAATGCAAGAAGTTTGTGCAGTATCTAATTGCCAGAAGACTGCTAAGGTTATTTCAAGTATAACACTTAAGTAGTGTTTCCAGACACTTATATACTTAATTGTTCCACCAGCTTCACTGGAGGAGGTTCCAGTTTTCGGGAAAGTGCAGTTAAGATCCGGTTGAATTTCTCATATCTTTCACTTTGATTAACTTGTGCTCCTTTGCTGCCCCAAAGCAATCTCATTTGAAATTCTGTCTTGAAGATTTCACTCAGCTCTTCATCTGGCTGGAAACCTAGTAAGTGAAAAGAATCCCACAGTATCAGCACCAGGCAATTTTTTTTACTCTGTAGAAATGGCTTTTAAGCTGTCTTCTCTCCAAATAAGCTGTAGTGCACTGGGTTGTGTTTGCACAATGATTTTAACAAGCTCATAAAACAGTGAAAATCCTTTCCAGCTTTTGACATTCTATTAACACTGATGGCTCTAAGGACAATGGGATAAGCTAGCCTTGCTTAATTCTAATGTTCAGAATTGTTATTATAGTCAGACCTTAAATATAATTACTTACACACGCTCCCTGCAGAAATTACAGTAAATTCACAATTATAAGCCGCACCTTTTTTTTTTTTTTTTTTAAAAAAAGCGAGGATCCATGTGTAACAAAATAACAAATTAGTAACAGGATCGCCAGTGCAGGGTTTGGTGTCAGGTGCTCAAGTTGCAACAGTTTTCATAGACCAGCAAAGCCTTTAAAGGCAGCCCCAGGCGCCCTCCCGGCCGGCTCTCACTTCTGGGTTGGCATTTTGCTGGGATTTGTCCATAGATAAGCCACACCTGATGATTAGCTGCACTACTGGGGTAGGCTGGATTCTTCAATGAAAAAGGTGCAGCTTATAATCGTGAAATTACTGTACTATTTTTTTTTCCTACTCCCTTTATTTTTTAAACTTGCAGTAGAAAAGTTAAATCACATTGTTAACAGGTCACTGCTTTCTGGCCATTAAGTGGTCACTATCTCAGTGCTGCAACTTGCACTGTTGTAAAGAATTTTAGGGTGGTATTTTAGTTGTAATAATCAGAGTAGGAATTTTATATTGAACAGAAGACAGGAAGTATTCTCAGTCTGTACTGTACTGCTGTTCAGTTGCCAGAAGGGTCAGCATATTGAGTCATGAGAACTTCAAGTATGTTTAGCAAAAATGCTTGCTGGAGAGCTGAGTGATGAGTAATTTACTGTCTGCTTTTAAACAATATTAATGTTGTCAGACTGAGTTTCCTGCAGGATATTTGCTCCTCTCTCAGCTCCTGCCAAAGAGAAGAATTTCTCTCTGCCAGCCAGGGGCAGTGGGGCAGCACCCAGCCCAGCTGCTGGGCAGTGCAGCAGTCTCTCCTACCTTGCAGCAGCCGCTCTGCCGTCAAGCGAAACGTGTCAGCGTGCTGGGCCAGCAGGCGAGCCATGCCCAAGTGCCTGAGCATGATCTCACCACTCTGGTCACTGTTTTCCCACAGCTCCGTGCCTTCAAACACAACAGCCTGCCGCTCCATCAGGGTAACAAGAGGCATCAGCAGTGGCACTGTGATGTTGTTCTGTGGAGCACTGATGGTTTCTGGAATAGAGCAACAATCATATATTTCACAGCATCAGACATTAACTGAAGAAGGTATTGTAACTGCAGTATTTTTTTTTAAGTTGGAAACGACTATTTGTCTTCCATCTTTCAAATGGAGGACAAATAGCCTTCAGAAACCTTACTTTAAATATACTTGTTCTACCAGTTTCCAGTGAACTGGTTGGGGAAGAAGACCAACACAAATTGGCATTGGAAAGCTGCATTTGCTACAGGGGAAAGCTCTGCTGAATTACTAGACAGTGGCACAGAGATTTTAAACACAATTTTTTAAACACTGAGATTTTAAACATTTTCAAAATTGGTCATGCCAATAAAATATCCATGCGGCCAAAAAGTTTTCGTTGTCTACCTGTTCTCTTGGAGAAATGTTCTGAGAAATTGTCTCTGCCTTGCATCCCTTTAGAAACTGCAGCTGCAGTTAATCTGGCATAGGGGCACCTTATGTGACCAGAATTACCTAACCCCATTCATTTTATTTGAGAATTCATCCTCTGATCTAATAGACAAAGCAAATTAGAAGCAAAATCTGCCAGAATTAATTCTCCTGTGAGGAGAGAGGTTTTTTTTTCCCAGTTTTTGTAGCAAGATGTTGCAATGTGTCAGCTTCTGCTCACACAGAGGAAGTAGGGGTGTGGGAAGAATGTTATATTCTGCAGGGATACAGGCAAACACATACTGATGTTTGGCTGGCAGACTGTTTGCTTCTATTCATAATCATATGGCATTACACAAGTTTACATCATCATTTTAACATACAATACACAGCTGTGGAAAAAGCAGCTGCCCAATCCCACACAGGAAATCAGCAGGGGGAGGGTTAAAACAACAAATAGAAATCAGTGTCACTCATACTCACTAGTCCACTCATCTTGTCCTTCATGCAAAGCTTTGCAAGATGGTTTCAGCTGTTTTTCATACATAATGGCAGTCTGTGTATAACAGTGTCTTAGAGCTGTCCAGGTTTGTTCTAATCTACTGACCTGTGCATGCAGAATAAAGAATACCCATTACTGATTCCACTGCAGGAAAAGTACACTGCTGTCACAGATAGTCAGGATAGTCATGAAGTCTATTCTATGTTCTCGCTAGTCTTGAAAAAATGACTCAAATTAAATTAAAGCGACCAAACAACTCCACACTTTGGAACATAAAGAGAAACAGATCTTTACCTGTGGCATTTCCAGTGCTTTCATAATGGCAGAAAATCCATATAAATCTCCTAGTGACTCCTTCAACTCCACAGCAACTTGGATGATTCTGTTTAATGTTGCTGCTCGATCTTCTACATTTCCTGTGCAACCCAAGATATCAACAGCTATTCCTATTGCCATGGTATTGTGCCTGTAAGTGAAACAATTCATATGATCAATTACAAATTATTAAATTTACATGTGTTCAAAGATCAGTTCAAAAGTGTATTTTTATCTTGGCATGCCCAGCAAACTTAGTCTTACCAACATCTTTGCACCAAAACCAATAATGACATATGGAATAAATACATTCTCCCAAAATACTACCATTTATACAAAATTCTGCTCAAGCAATTAATGCATGAATGAACACATGTGGGAAAATTTCCCCAATTCCCTTTGTCCTCCACATTCAAATCCTGTAACATGCTCCCTGACAAATCTCAGCAATCAAACTGCTGAAATATGAAGCAGAAAATGTAGATCAGAACACCTTAAGTGTTCCCTCTTAACTTGAGCAGAGGTATTTCAGAAAGCTTTGCTGATTATGTGTTACTTTATTAGATCCTCTTGCCACATGCAGAAGGACTTTCAGTCTCCTCCACCCACACTTACATGCTCAGATAGATTATAGTCCTTGAATTTTAGTTTACTTGAGCTTGTAAAGAAGAGTTGATGGCATTCAGCTGTTCCAAGGACCCTGCTTTCAACACTTTCCCCTTTTCCCGTACTACATGTTGCCTTAGGACCTTAAGGAATCCTTTCCTATTCCAAAGGAATTTACATACCAATACAGTAAATAATCTGTACACAGGAATTCAGGAAACATGCAGTTGAGCATTCTTGAAGGAAATGAGGACAGTACAGCTATGCTTTGAATTTCTGGCCTTCTGCCCTGGCAATGAGGAACGGGAACATTTACCTCTCAATCAGGTCAAGGCGCAGCTGGTGTCCGTAAGGCAAGGTGATCAATTCAAGACCAGAGTTCCCTCCCATATTTCTCCTCATCTCGTCAGAAACTTCCACTATCCTTGCCACCTGTCACGTGCAACAAACTCTGCATGAATTTTGAAACTAACATTTTTCAAAAAAGCAACCCTCTAGCCACAGAGAAGTCCTCCAGTAAGTGCATGGCATACACAGCTAAGTGCACAGCATGCAATATTGCAATACAGGCATCAGAGAAAAACTTTAACTTATGCATGTTCAGTGCCTGACCCAAAAAAGGTAAGGAAATATTATTTTAAAACTATACAGCCATCAGAAAACATAAAAGGTGTGAACTTTATCAAACTCCATCCTCTGCTTCCAAAAAGGGATTACTCTGCAGGTTTCAGGAAATGTAGTACATTCTCAGCCTGATCCTTGTCAGAGGCACTGCTCTTTGCCTTAAGCACATACACACTTGCTTTGCCTTTTGTCTTTCTAGAAAGCTACTGCTCAGAACATTTTTGGTTACACCACAGAGTCCTAAAGATTAATTAGGTTCATAAAAATTTGTAAAGAATTAGAAAAAGGACTAAGGAAGACACATGAAGTCTGTGTGAAAGCTGACACCCTTACTAATTTGTCTTTGCTTTTTAAACTGTATTAGGTACTGGTTATCTCAATAATCATTATAATTGTTAATAATAAGCAAAACCACATTAATATGATGGTGGAAGATTATCTGCTGTTTTAAGGCCTGTATGTTGACATATGTACAAACCAATCTGCCTGCAATTTTTTGATACACCCATCAGTAGGCTTTTTTGGCTATGAAATGAAAGCAATCTGGGCTGCACAACAAGCCTCACCAGCACAAAACAGCACTGCAGAAAAACCTGTTTCCCTTCTAGAGAAGCAGGAGTGATATGAAGCCCCTGGAGACACTGATTGCTATTCCATCACAAGCATGCAAGTGGCAAACACTCACCTCATCACTTCCCATACGGGTGAGTCTTTATTTGAAATTTCATTATTTAAAAGGCAAACTTAACAACTGATGACACAGGACACATGAACTTTAGCCTGGGATCTGAGTACAAAGCATTCATTCTGGCCCAATTCACGGGCCAATCTCATTGCATCATGCAGTTCTTATCAGTGCAGTCTATGCAACAAGTTGCCAGCAAATGACAGGCATTGGCTCAGCACTTGGAGGTGAACATCAAACAGACTTCTCTACCTGTCCCAGCTAGTTACTCTTCGTGCGCCAAAATCCAAAAATCTGTTTCTGCAAAGCCCTCCAATGACTCTTAATTAATTCCAGCAGGCTAGTTGGTGCTTTAGTTCCACTGCAAAGTTTACATTATTTAAAACAAGGAGTCTAATAATGAGCTAATTTAATATTATATACATACATACATATATAAACTCACTACTTCTCTAAGGCATGCATATCCTGTGCCTTCAAGCAACATAGTGTTTAACAATATATTACAGATAATTTAGTTATTAAGTTGAAGGAAGGAAGAAAAAAGTGAATTTTGAAACTAAAATGTTAGAGAATGCTGTTAACACTCTTGGAACCATAGTAAAGAAACCTCAATCTACCCCTTCTGGGAAGAGTGAGCAGTGTGGAGCATTTTCCTGAGTGACCTTGTCTGCATGAAGCCTCACTTAGCAGCAGCCAGCAGAGTTACTGAGGAAAGAAAAAGCTGTGTTTGCTGTGGGCAGGCCCCCAGCAGCTGGCAGGACTCACACACTGCTCCAGGGATCTGCCCCTCCTCAGACCTTTGGTGTCTGTCAATGCAGCAGCACCAGCAGAGTGCTACTGATGCGCTTCTTCTGGAGCATCCCCACTCCCACTGCCCTTCCTGCTTACCATGGAGTTACCCAGTAAGTAGCCATGTGTTTATCTTCTCAAACTCTTCTTAAAAAGGCTTAAAAAACCACCAAAGCCAAACAAAGCCATTTGGTTCCTGTAGCTGCTCTGCAGCAGGTACAGCACCCAGTCACACCAGCAAAAGTCATGCAGATTTAACTGCAGTTACATTTCTTTCATTACAAAAAATCATCATCTCATTAGGAGATGATTCTCCGTCTTTCTGATCCATTAGGTGATCTCCAAACCCTGGCAGCTGACCAAAGTCTACAATGTGAACAACAGTTCTTTGTGGTTTTTTTTATCTAAGCAATTCCACTAGCACAGTTCTCTCACAGGGGACAAAAGCACAAGTCCTGATAGCTATTTTCCCACACCACCTATCCAGCTGTAAGAGTGGAACTCAGACAGATTAGAAAAGCAGCTGGTTTTAGAAGTTTAAATCTATTTTGTTCCATGAACGTTTTATATAATAGCCATGTGGCAACCAGGTAATATCTGCCTGCTCTTTGTCCTAACGATCTGTTTCCTGTCATGAGCAGTTCTCCCTACTTTAGTGCTTTACAGCACAGAGCTCTTCATCCAATACAGGAGAAAGGCTGAATCATGGGTATGCAGCAACTGATAGAAGATTTAAAAGACATAGCGAACTTCGAGAATTTGAATCTAAAGTCAAGCATGGTGAGAGACCTTTAGTCCAAAGAGTTTGTGAACATTCTTATTCTTCAAACAGAAAACAAATAGTCTAAAAATTCCTGTAAACAATACAAACATTGTATTAGCTGCAAATTTACCCATTACTCTTTTCAAATCAGTTCTTTAAAAAGTCTAAAATGGCACAATATAAAATAAAACACATGATTTTTTTTTTTACCTTGCAGTCCATTCTGAGAATATGCTGTGCAATCATCTTTGGGTTATTGTTGGTGAAAAGCTCCTTAACTCTTCTTAACATGGATGTTTCCAATGGCTTGTTTTCAGGAGGAAGTAGTTTGGATTCAAAATCATTGGGTTTAAAACTAGACACTGTCTCATAAACAGGTGCAGAAAAGATGCTGTCTTCTTCAGCCATTTGAGTTGAAGCTTCTAAACGATCTGCAGGGCTCATTGTAGGATCATCATCAAGGATCAAATAGCTTGTTTCAGAGTTCCTGAATGTTGCCCTCTCCTTTTGTGTCAGATGTTCCACATAGCTGTTTTTCTGACACAAGTATTGTTTTGCTGCTGTAGGATGTCTGTCAGGGTTTAGTTCACAGTAGTGTCCTTCAGAGTTATGGGAAGTCAAAGGAGAATCTGGGGGTTTCATCAGGGGTGCTTTGCAGGGTTTAGGTGGAGGCTTTGGACAGAGCTGACTGTCTGATCCTCTAAGAGCTTCCCCTAGCTGCGACTCTAAGATGACTTTCTGAACAACTGTGGGGCTTAGAGATGGCTCACTGCCTGTTCTAAATGCAGGTGAGCTTGGACACGAGTTTGCATCTGCTTCAGGTAATCGAGATGGATGTCTTGAACCTGCAGGGGAAAACAGTGTTTTAGAAGGCCAAACACATGTAATTCCGGGTGCCTGTGCCAGGGTTCATCTCCTAATGCTATTTCCTAAGGATAATATTGCCAGATCACATCAGTTATTTGATGGCAGAATTGTATATTTTGAGGAATGACCTAGCCAGCAAATTCCATTCACTTGCTGATCCTCCCAAAATCCCAAATACATGGAACAGCTGCACCACAGTATTATTGTGTGGTAATGCTGACAATACTTCCAGTCCCTGCTGCATACATTGGCTATCCTGTCAGAGCTGGATGGCCTCCACGGCTTGGAATAGGAGGTTTGTAACCTGATCTAGGCTATAAAAACAGCAACTTCCAGCTGCATCACATAGAAGATGAGTCATTTCTGAGAAAGACAAGTTTGAGATGAAAGCAAAACTCCCTGAAGTCAAGCCTAAACCTGAAGTAAGGTATGGAAGGAATGATCTTCAGAAATGCTAATCTTTCTGTGAAACAGTGCTAGTTTGAAGAGCTGGATCCATATACTTCCGTGAATTATGCCTCATCCTGTACCTGCTGCATATGCAAACCTTAGTATCTGATATAGGATTGAGTCTGTGTCAGACATTCCCAATCTGCAATTCTCAGTGCATTTGCTGGTATCTACAGCAAAGTGGCCAGTTGCATTGTTTGGGTGTTACTGCTTGATTACAGATATAAAACAAAACTCCATATCACAGGCTGTCACCACCCTTAAGCAGCATTATAACAGGACCTGCTCAAAGGATCCTATGACAAAATGTACAGCAGAACTCTTCAGGCTGTTGTGGTACAAAGATAAAAGTATCTGCAGCAATGGATTGGAATAATCAATTCAACTATAGCGGAACAGAAACTTGCCTTATAAATGTCTGTCTCTCCCGCTGTTAAAACACAGGAGCTCTTTCTTTCTAAAATAAAGTCTCACTGTACAAATACTTAATATTCTCTTTTCATGAGAACTTTTCCTACAATAGGCAAGAAGAATTTTAACAGTACCATATTCAAAATGCGCAGCCTTGGAAGTCAATACTAGTTTGACCACATGGGAAGAGATGCATTATTGCAAGCTATACACAACTGTGTTAATATGGAAACAATTGCTTAAACCTTTGAAGAATCTGAGAAATAAAATGTCCCAACCAACAGCTAGTTCAAGTCTTGTTGCACCCTGGATGCCTTACGTAGGTTGATAGTGGCCATGGAACTAGACAGCAGCAAAAGGAATAAAAAGTAGAAGAGATGGAGGGTAGAGAGATTGAGGGAGATGGAAGAACATAACTAAGTACAAAAGCCATGGTAGTGTTTTTCTCCTAATGAGGAACATTACCTCATCTGCATAGTTTACCCTGAGAAAAACTGGTTACCAGAATTTCCATGAAACATCACTTCTAGTTAATAAAGTTTTGTCAGAAACACATGAGTGAAACAAGTCAGTGCTTGTCAAGCACAAGGGAAGGTAATACCATCAAAAAAGGTATTAATGCCAACCACAGCTGTTATTTTTTTGGTGTGGAAGCCTGCTGAGTTGTGTGCTAAGGTTCTCAACTAGCCGGTGCATTGTAAATAAAAATCCTGTTCTAGTGACTTGAAGAAAATCCGTGTGTTAACACAGCTTACAGTGGTCATTAAATAGAATGTATTTACAGTACTCAGAACATTCAGCAGTCTCACTTTGGTCTGAAGAGTAACAGACTACCCGGACACACACCGATTCTAAGTATGAAACTTCTAATTATAAAACTTACCTATCAGCAGATAGCTCTCTGACTGGTGAGCCTTTAAAGGGAATCTTTTCTCCAGAACATGATCCAAACTAGCTGGTTGGCTACCACTTTTTTCTTTGTTTCTACGATAAACAAAAACATATCAATATATACAGCACTTAAAATACATATCTAACTGCCAGAATATATCATAATCAGTGCAAGGATCAGTAGCTTTCCACTCGGGGCAGCTTATGATAATAAAAGGTACTTCATTCATTCATAAACTGCTGTTGTAGTGGCAGTGAAATGGGCTATACTATGTGTCACCCTGCAGCATTTATGAATTTCCTTTCTAATGGAACATTTGATTTGGACACTGAAAATAGGATCCAATATCCCACATTTTTTTATTTCAGGAGTTGACTATGGAAAAACAGACTTCTCTGGAGCAGCATCAAGATGTTATTTTAATCCTTTGTCTTACATAGTCAAGATTTGCCAAGTCACTGCAGTGCTGTTTTGCTTCCATAGTCTACATTTGCTCTCACTTTGTGGATTTGCTGATCCTTTGTTAAAATCAGCAAACTCTCATGCCTTGTCTTCCATCTCAGATCAAGTGAAAACTCACATCACCTCCACCAGGAACTGATACACTTACTCCATTTCCTTCTATAAGGACAGCAAAAGTAAAGGTACCTCCAAAGATTTCCTCTGGGTATGCTCTGCTCCGGGGACTGCATGCTGGATATAGCAGGACTCAGCCTCTTTGCAGTTTCTGTTTTTCCTTCAGGGGTGATTGGCTCTTTTTGCTGGACTGAAGTTACACCATATTTTTCTTCTAGACATCTGAGAGGCACAGTCCTATTGATAGGCTGAAAAATAATCGCTCCACTCTGCTTTGATATTGGTGTGCGATTCCCAACATAGTATCTAACTAAGCCAGGGACAGTGTCAAAACTTTCCAGTTCAAACTGATACTGAACACGACAGTAGGCTTCATTGAGTCTTAGAACTGTTTTGTTGATTTTAAAATGCTGAGGAGTATTTTTCCACTGACAGGTAAGAACAAAGTTCCCAGGACTGGAGAGAGAATCCCTAATCAGAAAATCTCCATCTCTCTGAACCAGGCCTTCTGCCACCTTTGAGGAAAAAGAATTATACAAAAAATTACTTTCAGAATCAGAAAACAATACATTACAACAAAATATTCTTAAACAAAGGAATTAATTTGGCTACTCTGAGAGGATACACAAAGCCACAAATACAAAGCAAAGCATGAAGTGTGGTAGAAGAATGATGTCTCCAATTTTAAATTAAAAGCTCATCCCACAAACAGAGATCTAAAAGGGCTTCTTGGAAGGAGCTAGCAGCCAGAAGTTGACCCACTTTTGCATGTGTATTTCTTCTGGTTTGGTAATAGAAAATAAGGCATGAAGGGAAAGCAGTGACCCAGGATTTTATGTTTAAAGCATCTGAATATAGAGTCACACTGAAGTTTAGAAGCCATTAATACAAAAATCCTGGATTCTGCCCTTTCATTGTAACCTTACATAACAGAAGCTTTTCATTTACACTACATGTAAATACTCCTGACTAGGAAGAGTCAGAGACATCTTGTTTTTCATGTGATAAAAAGGACACCAGGAGCCAATGCGGAGTGCGGCACTGAGCCGGCTCTGCCCCGGGGCTGAGCCCGCAGGGGGAGCTCCAGCGGCGCTGCAAGCTCCGATCCAACCTCAGCCCTTAACCCTGCCTCTAACTGCGTCTGTAAGCATCAAAATGGAAGTGACTGAATTGATTTTGTTGAGGGTTTTTTTTTTCCCTCTCCCCCAAGTTCCAAGCGCAAGAAAGAAAATAAACAACATTTGAATGTTCATTAAGAATACATTTCATTGGAATGAACCAAATTAATGTCAGTGTTCTCTAAACAATATGTGATCATTGCATTCTTATACAAAGCTTAAATTCCATTTCCAGATTTATTCAGTGCACAAAAATTCTGAAATGTATCTGTTTTCCACCAGGGTCTGCCCTGAATCCTTCCACAGCCTCATTTTATGCCAAGCTGTGATAAATACCATAGCTTTCATACAAACAGGCATTATGTTCCTAGTAAAGTAATTCAGGTACCAGAGATGTGTCCAGCACATCAGTGAAATTCTGTTTGTCTGTAGAAGCTCAAAGCACACCTGGCAATGCAAAGAGCACGTACCTGCCGAGGAATACGTCCGTGGTACCAGGCATGGCTACGCAAGTCCTCACTGCTCAGCTGCAGCTCCTCCTCTAACTCCTTCTTCAGCTTTTCCGGGCTGTTGTCCATAACTTGCCTCTCCCTAGAAAACTGTAATAAAAGATTAAAAGATTCAACTGTGCCAAGTTTAGTGATTAACATTTTACCTGGCTTATAAACTTCCATCATATGACCTGCACTGGAATGCAGGTGCTGCTTTCAGCAGGCTGGCCTGGCTTTGCTCTCTAGATTGTATTTACAAACCCCAGCATTCTATGAGATAACATGTGATTGTTCTACACCGCATGGAACGGAGCAAAGTGTTCTGCCTGCACACCAAACTAATAATGACACACCTACAAAGTCACTTCTCTTACTTCCTCTTCCCAATAAGAATTCTAACTATATAAAAAAAAATGTAGCTGGACCTAAATTCTCTGCTCCAATATTCTTCCTCCTGTTTAAACTTTAATTTTAAATTTAGATTCTTTCCCAGCAGCCCTCTTTGAACCCACCTAGTTTAAAACATTTCAAATGCATTAAGACAGCCTAAGCTGGACACACTTAGTTGCTCGATACTTTTGTTGACAAAGAACCAATTTGCCAAAGCAAAACTTCACTCTTAAAGGGCTTACTCCTAATGGTCATAAAATCTTCACATCCAAGATGTTCTGTTCCTGACGGACAAAAGCTCTTGCTGCCCTTTAGCACAAAAGGCATGAGTTTTGCTTGAAGATATCTCCATCACCCCTATACAACTACTATATGATTTCTGGAAAATTTCTGTCCTCATCTCTTTTTGGAGCACAGCTTTCATGCCAGCCCACTGTGGCTCCCTAGGCCTTATGGATGCAGTGCTGCTAACAGTGAGGAGCAGGTTCTTCTCTGGGGTAGCCACATTCTCTTCCATAAGCACTCAGAGGAGGGAAGTACTTTGGACTTCCTTTCATTCTTCAAGGGCTGGGACTCCAGCCCATGTTTCTTGTGCTTTCACACAAAGTTTCAAAAGCTTGAGAACATGTTCTACACTGATCAAAGAATCAGAGTATACCCTCTCTTCAGAGAAAGACCATTTAAATAAAAAAAAAGGAGAGGGATAAGGAGAGAGAGGGGGCCTCCAGCAAAATGCAGTGTTTTGCTCCTATGCATTATGGATCTTTTCCTTAGATCTGGATATGAGCCAAAGCTCATGGGTTCCTTTAACTGATGCAAGTAAGGAGCACATGTATTACTTAAAAAAAAAACTGGGAAGGCTTGCCTACCAATTCCTCTTCTTTCCATGAACACTGCTCTCTACAGCTTTTTTCTTCTTCACAGTGAGTACTCACAGCATCTAACCATGGGAGCAGGTGGCCCACATTTAACACTTCTTTCAACAATCCTCCCTGCAGTTTCAGACTGAATTACAACAGATTACCAGACAGATTTTTGGTGGAGTAACGCCAGAGGAGGCATTCTACTGCCAAGATAATTTAAACATGCTAGGAGCCCAGCAAAATTCTGAGATAAATTCTCCCCTTCTCTCTGCTTTTCTCAGAGAAAACTAAGGCTTCTTTTAGACAAACACTAGCAGCTAACATTGAAAGGCAGAAGACAAGAACAACCCGGTAAAGAATCACTTTTCACCTTTGTTTCCCTTCTGTGAACCAGAATAGGGTGTTATTTTTCCACACAAATCTGGTTTAAAATGGACAAGCATTTTCATTAAAGAGCAAATTCTTTGTGTTTTTGTACATTAAGGTTTTGCATCAACTCCTTCCAAGCTTTATGAGAAGACTGTGCAGAAAGAAACCATGCCACAAAAAAGAAGACGATCTTCACTGAAAGGGCTGGTTCACAAAGCCATGTACAACATGAAGAGGTGAAGCTACTGGATGTACAAGGAGTCACAGAAGAGGCTTGGATTGAAGTGTCAAAACATAGTCAGGGAAGGCCACAAATGCCCCCTCCACTCCAAATCCTTGTTACCTATCAGACCAGCACAGGTGAAGGACCTCTGGCACACACCTACCAGGTGTATTTCCCAACTCAAACGGCTGGGAAGCAATTTAAAGCTAACTGGCTATGATTCTAAAACTAACAGCCACAGCTTAGAGAACAATAGCAAGTATTATAGCAACTACACAAGTTGAAGGTAAAGTGAAGAGCACACAAATTGAGCTGAGGTTTTTCAAAAGCACCTTTTCCCCTGACTGCACAGGAGAGTGGCTGGAGAACTTTTAAAATACCCCCTCCAGGGTAAACAAAAACATCCAGCTGCAATGGTGTAACAAGACCTTAAAGTCATAGCTGTGTGTTTTGCTGATCTTCTAAGAGGAAGTATGACTTTAACTTGAATCGTATTTAAGGTTTCAAAAGATGCTTTTGACTGAACAGAAATCTTAAAGAACACAAAGCTACTACTACAGAAATTGTTACTGTCTTTCCAAAAGCATCTCACTGTATCTCAGTGGTGAGCAGAGCTATTGAAAACAGAACAGACTATAGAATACAAAGGTAAGAACTGAATTTGCTTAGGAGAGTTATACTTTGAGCCAACAAAAAGAGCTGTAAGTCTCTACCAAAGAACTATATAGGATGAAATTGACTGGTTTAATCCATGAATTATGTTAAAAGTACCAAGATGATCCACTTAGAGATGTACACATTAATTACAAACACAGCATAGAAACCTAGAATTTCTTCTGGTGGTTGAATGGATTTTTCATTACTCAAATGAAGTTAATGAGACACATATTGAACTTGATCTACATCTAACAACACAGCAAGAAAAACATGCAAGGAATCCAAACCAACTAACTTGCTAACATTCATAATTATTGGTTTGTTAAAAATCTTCCCCACCATGGTCTAACACATGGAATATACTCTGATTGCCAGAGAGGCTGGACATCTGAGATGAAGCAAACATGCTTAAATAACTTTTATGCAACTCAGAACTTAGTGAAAGAACTCCAGTGGCCAGCACACATCCCAGCATACACAAGGGATAAACTGCCTAGGTTTAGTAATAGCACATCTTCCTAGACAGTTTTCTGTTCGCTGAGAGTGATTTCTTATGGAACCTACGAAAAGAAAATTGTGACTGATGAACTGTCTGTAACCTCACGAGACAATACCTTTCTATGCTAAACACTATAGCCAAGGTCTCTGCTCTGCAAGAATCTCTGCATGCACTGAACTTCACATCATGCAAGGCTCCAAAATCATTCCAGGCACAGCTTGTGCAAGCATGTGAGCCTGTGAAGAAAGAAGAGGGTAGGCTTACAACAATTACTAGCTATGCCAGTAGGCTTCCTTTCAAAAGAAAGGTGGCTTGTTCAACATGATGCAGATGCTTCAGTCTGCTTTCCCAATAGCACCCAAAAGTTAATGGGCACCAACGGTAGGCTGTAAATTTGCACTAACCTCACAGCGACAAACCTTCATTTAGTAGTATCTAATTTCATTTCTTTGCCTAAGACACTTTGTTGGCTCCTAGGCAATGACAGAAAGAAAGCTGAATTAACAATTACAGCTAGAGAGTGAAGTGGATGGTAAAAAGAAATTTAGAAATTATCTAGGGAAAAATGAAAGACTTCTGTGTATTTTGAAACAAAACATGGTTGAAGCAACACAGGAAAGCTTCCAGTTTAAAAACTTTGAGATCTTTAATAGTAAAAATCCTGTCAGATATCCCTGAAATACAAAAGCAAATCAAGTCAGCAGTCACTGTTTTCAAGTACAGATGCTTTTCCTGGCCTACAAAGGACTCCCCGTGAACTGTTTGTTCACATTTTAGTTGCATTGTTTCCAGTCCTAGTACTATTTTAAGATATTTCTGCCACACTGAGGTCCTTAAAATAAAAACATACAACTATCTAGCAATACAATATTATCACCCTCCGGCAAAAGCCCTCAATTCTACTTACATGCACTATGGAAATTCTAAAGAGCCAAGACTTTAGAAGGAGGGAAAAAAATCCAGTCAACAGTTATAACTAAGAAACTTCTTGGCAGTTCATTGTATTTCACAAAGGATTTCTACTTCAGGGCCCTTAATCTAATAGGAAACTGTGCTTACAGATGTAACAAGCTATCCTTAATGTTACAAAGTATTTTACTTTTTTCCACATTAATGTTAATCTAGCATACCGAAACCTGGAAAATAATCAAAGGTTAAGAAAATAAAAAAATCAAACTATGATCTCATTTTGGGCAAATTTGAAGAGGACTTTTTTACCACAATATGCTCTGCCTCTGAAATTTGCAAATGTATTTAAATAATCTGCTTTTTATGCATCCAAGGGGCTACTTTTAAGTTTGGAATTCTCCAAATCAAGCTCTTGCGTCAACCATTCTACCAGAATTTATCACATTAGATTGTGCTGAATAATCTACTCTATGAGGTTGGCAGTAAACAAAAGAGAAGTCCCACAGTTATTTCTGTATTGTCATTAATTAATTCCTCTCTAAGATGATGATGTGTTTGGTTTATTATTTTGGGGTTTTTGTTTGGTTGTGGGGCTTTTCCTTTTCCTTTTCTTTTTTCTTTTTTTAATTTTTATTTTTTTTTCCTAAAACAATTTGAATTATGAGGGAAAAGCTTTTAATTTTAGACACTGGTTGGAAGTGGTCCAAAATCTGTCATGCTAGATCTCCGTATTCATTTGAGACAAAGGCAAAATTCACATCATCTCTCTTTGTATCCTTCTGGCATAGTATTTACACAAAGCACAGCCAAGGACTGTTATGGGCACAAGACTAAAGGGGGCCACATTTCCATCCAATCTCAATTACTTCCTGGTGCTTTGCACAGCTCTGCCAGGTGACAATTAAATGAGCCCGACAGGCAACCTTGGAACCACCTGATTTCCTGCTGCCTTGAAGGCTTCAGGAAAAAAAAAAAAAAAAAAAATGGTTATTAGGGATAAATAAGAATAGCTTTGGGAAACTGAAGTGTGATCTGACTGAGGAAGAAAGTCAAGTCCCTACCTTTCCCAAAATTTTAGAACTTTAAATAAAGTGTTAATAAATGTACCGAATCCATCTAAACCAAACATATTTCAGATTTCTGACAAATCCATCTTTTCTCCAGCACTAGAGGCCTGCTATGTTTGCTGAAGTACACCATGAATGCTGAACTCTGACTTTCTGACTGGGTAAAATCACTAGGTGCTACAGAGCCTCCAAACAAATGAGTTGGGAGAAATTTTGTGATATTTTCATAGTTTATAGCCTAGTGGATAATTTAACAGAAAGACCAGTCTACAGAAAATATGAAGGGGCAAGAACAGGAAATACCAAAAGGGAAGACAAGGATATAAAATAAGAAAAAAGGGAGAGGATACACAGACACTGGACACCAAAAACATCTGGAAAAGTGGAAACAATGAAATTCCTCTAATTCCAAGCCACTGGAGAGCAGTCAGCTTGTTCATACAGAAAACGAACATTTTATTGTCAAAGTTCCAATTCTGGATCAACATATCATTCACTGGCTGCAGAGATCCTTCCAGTCTTTAATCCTGTGCCTTTGTGATCCTAATCAGACTATCTGGCATTATGAATGCAAGCATTTAAAAATATACAATTACATGAATCGATGTTTTTATGAGTACAGTGTATATCATTTCCCTTATAACTCTACTAACTGGCCACCAAACACAACACACTTGCACTGAGCATTTACATGTAGAAACAAGCACTCCAATATTGTTAAAAAACATTGTTGTCAGTCTTATTTTCTCCTGTACAGAAAAAGCAGCATCATTGGACAAGGTCTTACAAAACAGAAACACAGACAGTGATTTCTGAATAGTTTTTTTTGGAGAAAGAACTAACTGGAGAAAGGGAGGTTCTAAGCACAGGGATCCATTTTCCAATTAACTTGGAAATTGAACCATAGCTGGTGGAATGTTCTTCAGAGGCAGCTTTCTCTAACCTTCGAGAGGGCACAAAGCTCACACAAGACTATAGCAAGTGCTGTGTTAAGTAAAAGGAGGTACTGCATGGGTGATTTACTCAGAGATGAATTAATACAAGAGAATGGCAATTTTGAAGGCTCAAGATTTCCACATGTTCTTTCAGTAACTGGTGACAACTTTTGAGGTTACTGATGTAAAGACAACAAATTATCATGAAAACTTTCCCCATGACTGCAATGGCTCTTTAAAATCAAACAAACTCTATCATGTGCACATTCTTACTCTGCTACTGTAACAACAAAAGTTGCCAGAAAAGTGGCCAATTTCTTCTGGTTTTGGCTATCCTAGAGTTAATTTCTTCTCAGTAGATGGTACAGTGCAGTGTTTTGGATTCAGTTCATGAGAACAATGTTGACAACACACTGATGTTTTGCTTGTTGCTAAGTCATGTTTATCCTAAGTTAAGGACTTTTTTTGTGTCTCATGTTGTGCACAAAAGGCTGGGAGGGAGCACAGCTATGACAGGTGACCTGAATTGGCCAAAGGGATATTCCACACCACAGAACATCATGCCCATCATATAAAATGGGGAATTACCTTGAAGCAGGGCTGATATGAGTTCAGGGACACGGTCTGACATCAGTCAGTGCGTGGTGAACAACTGCATTGTGCATCACTTGGGTTTTTTTCTCTTTGTTACATTATTATACTAGCATTATTATACTTTACTTAATTTCAATTAATAAACTGTTCTTTTGTCAACCTAGAAGTTTTAGTTTTGATTCTCCTCTCCATTCCAGGGCGTGGGATGGGGTTGGTGAGTGGCTGCATGGTGCATAGCTGCCAGCTGGGCTCACACCATGACAACTAATAAGCAAGATACTTGTTTAGAATGAGGGAACTAAAAAAAGTCCTCTAGTAGAAAGATCAGTTTAATTTAGTTAAGTGAAGGGAATGAGAAAACTTAATTCTAGTGGATTCAACAACCATTTTCCAGAACACCACCAGACTTACAACAAATCCTTACATTTCTATGTAACCACATTCAGAGCAAGGAGAGCTTCACTTCTGGAATACAGATCCTGAGAAATCCTGAGTTGAGCGTTAGTCAAATCATAATCCCCCATCAGTGACCCTAGAGATTTGCATTTCCAAATGTAAATTATGTTAGCAGTTATGTAGGGTGTTTTTTTTGTTTTAAATTGAGACACGCCTAAATAATAGGTACTAGCAAGAAGTTAAATGCATAAATACCTACTGGAGAATATTCCCATTCCCTTTAAACAGAAGTCACTTACAGAGTACCAGTGGATCCCGAGCTATATACATATTTATGATGGAAGATAGTAAAACTTTTACTGCAGTGTAACTATAAAATTACTATGGGAAATGAAAAGAACTTTATATTATAAGACTCATCAAAACTCAGTAACAAGACAATGGGAAACTGAAGTTCAGGGAGCTATACAAAATTTCACATAATTCTGAGCAGTCAGTCTTTTCACATCTGCACCTCTCCAACAATAACAAATCTAACACTGAAAAGGCAGACTGATAATGCTGAGTGGTGATTACATGTAACTCACGTGTTAGCAAATCCAAGTGCCTCCACATACATGCTGAAACTGGATATATGAAGCCTGAGGATGCCAGTGAACGGATTTAGATCATCACACACTGAAGAAATATTAATTAAGATCTACTATCTATAAAAAGTGTTTGCAATTCACCCAAGATAAGAGATGACACTTGCAGCAAGTAGCTGCTTATAAAAGGCTTCTTACCCACGTCACATTCACAGCATTAGTACATTACTGGTGTGCTACATCAGCGTGCTGGAAGTTATAAAACTTGGCAGCTCTGATAGCTGGAGCGGCTTTCCCCTTTTGCGCAGCTTCAGCTGAGGGTGAATCATAGCAGAGAATTAAGAATGAAAATACTTGAACTTCAAGGCCCTTCTCCCCCTGACCATGACAACCATACTAAGAAAACTGTCTTGTGGTGAAGCTGATTTCATTGATTTAAACCTCTATGTTTTTGAAGTCACTGTTTATGACTGATTTAGTCATAAAACTTCTTCTCTTCCAAAAAATGCAAATTTAAAGAAAAATATTTTGGCTTGCAGGTGGCACAAGTCACTATTTAGTATTTTCTCTTCACTTTCTTCTTTTTTAAACACAAACAGGAGCCCCCTTACCTTGAAGTTTCTCTATTTCCTTCAATGTAAAAGCTGACCTTGGCATTAAACAGCTATAAAAACCAAATGGGATCATTGAAGCTACTAACACACGATGACTGAAGATTTAGTTGGTGCAAGTTCAGATGTTCTCCACTGATCATTACATTTTCTATTAATGCATGGGAAAATAAACCAAATATCTTCTGCTGAGACTTCAGTTTCACACACTAAAATTAAGTGCTGCAAAATGTGAGTGCTCAAGTGCTGCACTGCTTCCTGTCCTTTGGTGGGACACAACAAAGCATCTCTGAGCTTGGCCACATACTGCTTTCAATTAAACTGGATAACATAATGAATTTATCTTAATGCAGAAAAAGAATCTGAACTTCTCAGGCATAGTTGAGAACTTCAGCATGCTTATTTATGGATCAATTTGGTATTTCATTACACCTTTAATTACTACTAAAACCAAGAATTAACTTTATCTAATAATACAAACTGATTTTGCTTGATTTTTAAAATTAAAAAATATTAATAACTTTTAAATTGATGACTTAATTTCATACCATCTTATTGTTCATACCATCCTAGGCCCTTTAGCATTTTACAGAATCCATACCATTGGGCCCCAAGGTTCAGCCCTTAGTTGATTTGACCACCAGCTGTTTCTATACCTACAGCCACCTTCCCTTCAGCAAATGCACCCCAGTTCTCTAACATCCAAGCTTCTTCAAATAGCAGTTCATCAGATTTAACTATTGCTAAATCTGCATACTGGAACACATGCATTAAAATCTATTTAAAATGCAGCAAATCTCTTTAAATAGAACATTATTTTTGAAAGATCCCAACTGTAATTTGTTTCTACATCAAAGGTTTTATTTTTTACCCTCCATATAGCAAACACTATTAATGTTTCAGTTTCTCTAGAGACTGTAATGGATTAGACTAAATGGAAAGTTGCCATGACAACACCACTGTTATTTTAGGTATTAAAAAATCATGCCAAGCTAAACAAAGGGCATATGCGTGGTCAAGAACAAGTTTTCTAACTGTTCTGACAGCCAACAACAAACCTCAATGTCATTTTAGAAGTTCCAGAACTGGAGAATTAAGCTTTAAAACAAGAATGAAAACCAATTACAGCACAATAGAACATCTTTAGCACTCTATTGTGATGATAATTGCTGACATCTGTCCCAGTCAGAAGTCAATCTGATCAGAATCACTTTTCCAGAGTGCCCAAAAGACCGAGTCCCACATTCCACTTTGAGAAATGGACAGTTATAAAGCAAAATCAGTGAAGGTGAGAGAAGGGGACAGCTGTTCCCAGCTTTTAAGTGCCTCCATCAAAGTTTGAAAGCCATGGCCAGGAAATAGCAACCTTCACATCCTTTCTCATTGCAAGTGCTCCACAGTGTTAAAGAACAATTCACACATAAATAAAAAGCTTTAAAAGTTTAAGTGTAACTCACAGATTATTAAAAGTATTTAGATGCCCCACATGACTACAATTCCCAAGTCACTTAGACACTTCTGTAGTGGGACTCAAAATGATTTTGAAGGCTTTTCCTGTACTTACAGTGCATATGGAGCACTTTTGCATAAAGTAAATTATGTCCCTGCCCATGGCAGGAGAGTTGGACTAGATGATCTTTAATGATTCCTTCCAACCCAAACCTTTCTAGTAGTATATGATTTTGTGTACCTTGGAATTCAAAAATATGTAAAATATAAGGACAAATCTAAAATTATCTGAAACATTTAAAAAACACCCGTGCTCCTGATCAGTTAAATTCTGAAAACTTGAAAACTTGCTAAAATCCTCTTCAGCAAGTCCCAAACCAGGGCATTTTTACTTAGTCTCTAAACATGAATACAGCCAGCTTCAGGCTCATAAAACTGCAAGTTGTTTAAGCTTCTCTCTGAGTCAACAGAGAATTGTAAAGGTGTTCTTTAAAAGAGAAACACTCTGTGCCCAACCATGGTATAAAAACAAACACTTCTAAACAAAAACTGAAAGCATTACTGACTAGCACACTGTAGTTGAAAAAGAGCACCTACCTTGACTCTGATAATTGACTTACGATGATAAAAGCAGCAAAGTGCTGCAATGAGCATTTGAAAAACATTGTAATCCTTCGGCATTTTCAGTTCTGCTGCCTGTGGCTCCTCTAGACTGAGGATAAACAGTCACTACTCACAGCGTTGTGAGTGAGGTTCAGCAAGCTCTTCAGTGTCACCACTGCCTACCAGTGCTGCTACACCCCCCTACTCACGTATCAGTCTGGGACATTTTCCACAGCTGAAGCTGATACCATCAATTCAGTGACCGCTGGCACGCCGGCTTCCAGCATGCCATACAGAGAGTGCCAGAATCCTCATGTGATGTGTTTCACTCACCAGTGAAATCCTAGCTCCTCTATCTTGGTATCCCCTGGCTCAGAGATGCGTTTAAGGCATCAGCACATGCCGAACTTCACTTCTTGATGAATTACAATATCTGTCTTCCTCCCAGTGCTGATAAAGGCTTAATCAGTTGCTCCAGCTCAATCATGCAACATCTCTGCCTCCATCAATTATACACACATAAAAGAAAAAAAAAAAGGAAAAGCATTTGACTACTGTTTGACAACTGTAAGAACAGAGCTTCGGTAACCAAGGAAAATGATAAATCTGTTTGTTTTTAATTAGGAAGCTTCTGGCAAACAGTCCTTGGAAAAAATAGCAAGAAACTATCCCTATAAACACTGTCAGTGTCATTGTCAGGCAACCAAAGTCCCTTCAGCTTATAAAACCCAGTGGACAGCTTTATCTTGGTGATAGTCCCATGGAATTGTGCAAATTACTTCAGAAAGAAAGAACTGAATTCATGAACATGTCTGATTCGGCAAAGTAAAAACAACAAAATAAACAGTAGCAGTTTTACTTATGCCTGTAATTCCATTCTCTTGGACAGCACTGTCCATAGCTTACTGACCAGTCAGCAAACTGCTCATCAGCAAAGAATCTGCCTGACATATCTCAAGGCTCTCTCAAGGACCAGGGCAAAAAAGAGGCAAACAACGTGGGTAATTATGATAACTGTAAGAGACATAATATCACCTCCATAGCCGCCTAGTTAACAGATTTGGTGAAAGGAAACCAAATGGACTGGATTGAGGGGTACAACTGGTAACACTTAAGAACGAAAAACTTTGAAGAGATCAATCAATTATTACTTGGGCAGTACCAAATAATACAGAAGACACTGACATTTCAGATCTTGGATTAGGAATAAACTAATCCAAGGAATGGTTAAAATGAATAGTTACTTGTCTTTTTGATCAGCAAAAAGTATATTACATAATTAGGAGGACACATATGAAATCAGTAAGTATTGATGTCCTCAGGTATTACTTGCAAGGTAACTCTCACCTAATAACAAAGTACTTCCTTCCCACACTGACTGAACAATGGGAAGTGCCCTCAGTGCCTGCATCCAGCATTAGGAATTGGTATACAAACCCAGCAGCAGCACTGAGAAAAGACAAAATGTGCATACCTTTCAACGAAAAGGGATGGAGTGCCTATCTGAAGAGGAAACCTCAGTGTTGATAGCAAGGAAATGGGAGTGTGATGTGCAAAAGTCTCTTACCTATCTGACCACTGAAGGTTTGTAGATACCTATCACCAGGCTAAGCACCAAACCCAGAATGCTCACAAAGATAGCCAGACTATTCGGCCCTGTGTAGGAGATGTTATGTCAGAGACTCTTCTGAGAAAAGGAAAACAATATAAGAATGAAAGAACAGAACATTAAATGGACTGCAAAGTAATGAAGCTGGCAAGAAAAAAGATATGATTGGCCAGAAAAGAAGCTGAAAGTACTGTAATTGAAGATGAACTCCTGCTGAAGAGTACTTTATGGCAAACTCAAACAATGAATGAGTAGATAACATAACAGGAATGCGCAAGTATCCTCCTTTTCTCTTTGCACTATGCTGCAGTATATTTTAATTTATTTTGAATTATTTTTCCACTTTGAGGAACGCCACAGGATTGCTTTAGCAGGTAGTCAGAGAAGAAAAAAATTAAAGATACCTGACAAAATTTCAAACAGAAAAACCTCAGCTGTGATGCTTATTTCTTCACTGAAATTTGCTGGTACTGTGGCAGGACATCTCATTATGGACTGATTTTTAAAGAATATGAATCAAAAGTGCTCATAGTAACACCCCAATCCAATTTTAAAACTGGAAGGGGAGGAGGGAGGGATGATTAAAAAAGGAAATTAAATTGAAGACTGTATAAGTCAAGATGTTTTTGCTTTACAATGCTGGCAAGACAGTATTAATATCACACACTAAGGTTTCACTTACAACACCGTGAACAGAAACTGTCAAGACAAGCAATGCAAACTACACTAGGTGACAAGAAGGGCTGTTAGGATGACTTAGTTATGTTGGCAGCAGAAACAACTGATTTAGCAGTGCAAAATAAGGTGACTGCTTCCGCTCTGAAAAGAATTAGAAGTTCCAAATAGGAGCTCTTTATGGGGTTGGAAATCAAAGAAGTGGAATACTGTAACCTATCAATGTGTAAACCCACAGTGAAATTTAAACAAAAAGTTTCCATCCATCATTAAGAAAAAAAAACAAACTCGTTTTTCAAAAAAAGAGGAGGATTGGAGTGGCAGGTCTAATACAAATGGGAACTACCAGATCCTTATTTCCTGTCTTTAATGAAGAATAAAGAACTATGTATGTAAGAAAATGTGAGAATAAATGAACCTTAAAAATTAATACTCTACAATTTCATACAGCAGCTGCCAATGCTTTTTGTCAGTAGTTTAACTGATAGGAAAAAGGATACTTTATTGAAATAGTAGATTTTAAATGTTTTAAAAATTTAACTAATGGGACTTTTTATTAAGGTTAGTATGACTTCTGCCTAGATAGCTCAATGAATGGAAGACAAACTGCAAGACACTGTGATACAGCAGTATGAAAATGGATATCACTGGAAGGAATCTCAAAGAGTATGCGAGAAACCTCTGGGTAATAGTATGGTATGTCCTGCACTGATAGCTATCGTGCTTGAGGATAGCCTCAGGCTGCTTCAGTTATGTTTCATACATAGGTAAGATTTACATTTTAAAATATTGACTCAGAGAAACAAAGGATGGTGTAGTCACATTATCACTCTCCTGACCATGAAGTTTTTGCTGGTACTTGGGTTTTTGGTCTCTGTACATGAGAACCAAACCTTGGAAACATCAAAAAAAATGATTTTGCTAAGTCATCAATTGATGTATTTTAAATGCTCTCCAGCACCAAAAGGTCAACTATCAGCTTCATTTCTTTGTTTTCAAGGATTCCTTCTAGAATCTTAAATTATCTGGTAGTCCCTTCATCTGTTTCTGTGGATGGCTGGCTACATTATTTTTGATAATTTCAATAACCAAGCTTAATAACAGAGGATTTTTAAGTTCATAGAATCCATGGCCACACAATTTCAAGGACACTCAAACATACATTCTGTGTTGAGCTCCTAATAGCCCATTAGGAAGAGAAATTAAGGACTCTCTGCTAACCTCGTCTGATATTACAAAGCCTCTAAAGTTATTTAGGATAATTCCATGGTCTGGTTTAAGTTACCCGGTATCCCCTTGACACACCTAAACTGTGTCCAGCTCACTCAGAATACACTGCATATGCAGAAGTTTGAAGTATTCACACAGGATAGTGTGAATCTGCTCACAAGGAATCTTCTTAGGCTGCTTCAATTGTACAGGGGCTGCTTCAATTGTACAGGTCAAACTAGTAAAAAGTAGGGATAATTTCTTTAGTAGAGGTCAGTTTCTTTTACTCTCATCACAAAAAAATTTAAAAAAAAGTAACTTCAAGATTAAGTGGCTCAAGTAAAGCAACCACACTTCTTCAATCTATAAATGCTTAAAAACACACAAGCAGCCTGAAGTTATCAAAACAGTCTTCAGAGCTACAATAGGTTATTTTGAACCAAATAACAGTCAGTCATGGAAGTGCACAGAATTCACACACAGAATTATTATTTGTGATTTCATTTTAGAGAAAGAAAAAATTTCAGACTAAATTAGATGAGGGAATTGTTGGCTTGCCACTTTGCTTTGCACTGCTCTATTCATTCAAGCATTCAAATCAGTGAAACACATGTAATGCTTTACATTTCACTGCACTAAAGGGAAGTAAACAATGCAGGCAGGAAGCCAGCTGTAAATGAAAGAAGGCATCGTGCACTGTACAAGGGTCAAGAGCACAAATCTGATCAGGTCCAGCCCAGAGCCAGCCCTGAGCGCTGCTGCTGAGTGAGTGACGGCACAGACACAGGGACATGGACACGTCCCCATTACACAGGGCATGGGCTAACTATGGTCTGAGTGCCTATGGCTACAAAATGGCAACTCGGGGCTTGTAGTCAAGTACAACAGGAATAGAAGTTGAAAGAAAAAACTCAAATAAAATAAAATAAATCTTTGGTTGAAACAGTTTTCATTTACTACATAAGTTTTTGCCATAACTAGTTATTTGTTCTTTTTAATGTAAGAAAAAGTCAGGAAATGGGACAACTGATTAATTTGTCAATGTAAACATCTTCACAATGCCCACTAACAGTTAGTTTTAGCAGTAAGTCCTACAGATATTGCACATCACCTCTAAGCTCTGGGAGCAGATACCTCCACAATACAGGCAGTGCCCAACTTTACAGCTGAACACTTGTTAAAGTGTAGAATAGGTGGAAGAAAGTGGATTGCAACACTATCAAAAGGGTTACTTTTATCTGTTCCTAACTCAAATGTCTACAGGCACATGAAGTCCCATCTCCCAACTCATATCCTATCATTCCTGTTTCAATTCTTAACAGAACTTTTTCCATGTTCTCTCAGATAACCTCACTTCCTGCATGCTGTTGTTGGTGCAGCTTCTGATCATGAATCAACAGATAGAGCTGCAACTGTAATTACTCTTGTTTGCATTGCAAGGTGTGGTGTGGGAGAGGTCAGCATAATTTCTTCCTCCTTTCTATCGAGTTCCGTGAGGCAGTCTCACATACACTGCAGTTGTACAGGAATAGTGAGAAAACAGAATTTGCATCTATTTAGTTCACACTGCTGCTTGAATAAATCTCTTTGAAAATCTGCCTCATATAAAAACCCAGGTTGGCAGGTACAAGAAATAAATGTCCAACCTGCTTATGAGCTTCCTACGAGGTCCTAATTTGTGCCTTAAGATATCCAAATACCTTTGAGATTTGTTTTGTTATAAAAGATCAAATTTTTTCAAAGTGATGTGGCAATATCTCTGGCTTTCCTACTAGACACCTTCTTATCATGAACCCACCAGCAGGTTTAATTGATCCTACCAAAAACTAACATAAGCATTCTTGAGCTCCATCTACTGTCTGCCAATCCACGAACAAACATGAAATAATTTTGTATGTCCCATCTATTTTTCCTTCAATTTGTTCCTTGGACTGAGGTAAAAAAAAAATTATGAAAACGCATGAATTTCCTTTTCTTTCAAAATTAGTTCAGTTTATGTGTAATACCTTCTGCTCTTCCTGCTGACTTAGCTTTCATTAGTCTAACTAGTTTTGCTGGTTAGCATACCAGAGTTGCTTTGCATATAAAAATAAGGCATTAAGACAACTGTTAACTTCAGACTTTTGTTTTTGAATGTCTCCACAGTCTTGTCAGAGTAAAGTGCTTGTTTGTGTGAGATTTAAACTGATTCTAAATACAATGGAAAAATGAAAAAAAAAGGTATTACTTCTCCAGGGTAAGTGGACACCTTCAAAATATCAGCTAACTATCTAAAACACCTGAATAACCTAAAATACTTCCCTTTTATACAAAGGATGCATATTTTGGGTCTGTAGCACTCAAGAAAACTTACAAGACACTTGAGCTCTGTCAGAGTTTGGCTTTTCAAAAGTCTATTACTGTTTTACTAATAAAAGGATTTGAGGAAATGACCTCTAGGTATTCTAGACAGGCAATAGAACATTATGCTCCCTTATTTGTGTAGATGCCTATTTTCTATAAATATCAGACATAGAAAAAATGCCAGGCCAACCCGTGCCTTTGACAGCATGTAGCAGTAGATGACATCCCAGCTGAAACGTACCAAAGCTCCTTCTGCCCTCTCTGCAGGCTAAACTGTATCTCAGAGTGTCTCCAGAAAGAGGCAAGGCACACACACACAATGTACCAGTCTTATTCTAATTATTATCTGTAAACACAGCTCTGATTAGGAGCTTTACCTCCCTAGGCTTTATCAGTAAGAAGACCCAAAATGCTTAATAAAAAAAAAATCATCATCATCATCATCTGCTCGCTACACATTATATGCTCACTCCCCCTTGTGGCTCATAAGCTTATATACAGTGAATGATCAACATTAAGGTCTTACATGGAGTTAAATATAAACATTTTCACGTCCCTGACAGCTTCTGCTATTAGTCCATCATCAAAACTATGAAAACTAAAAAAATCCCCAAAAACCCTTTTTTTTTTTTTTTTTTTTTTTTTTTCCCTTTCTTTGGAAAGTAAATGCACATCACTATGTAACCATATTTGCTTTCACTGACACGGACATTTTGACTTGGGTATATTGTCAAAAGGCCAGGTTGGATAGGGCCCTGAGAAATCTGGTCTAATGAAAGGTGCCCCTGCAAGAGGCAGGGGATTGTAATGGGATATCCTTTGAGGTTCCTGCCAACCCAAACCATCCTGTGATAACTGCCAGCATTTGAGAGCTACTGCGATTAATATTTTGGAGAAAACAGGTAATTTGTTTAAATCCAAGTTTCACAAGATCACTAGAGATAAAATAAGACCTGTTTTTTGTACCCCAGGACCTCTATCCCATGTTTCAGATTCAGACATTTCCAGTTTATGTTTCTCATCTCTAAATAAGACCCAATAGTAGTTACTGATCTTCTAAAACAGGTATTGAAAAGGTCAGCTAAGTAGCTACTGCCACTAGTATTACTACTGGTGCCAAGGAAATTAGGGCAAAGTAATTTCATAGCTTTCAACTCAAAAATCAGTCCATTTAGTGGTTTTTGAGGACTCTAGACCAGACATCACTTGAGAGTTAATGAGTAATAACAGTAGAATACAGACATTAACTGGGCCAAATCCATGGTAGGATAACATGCAAGGTTAACCATTAACATGCAAAGAGAGGATGCTTGCTGCTCTAAGAATTATCAGCATTTTATATTTACTAAAGCACTCTCAGCATTAAAGAAGATGCTCCCATAAGCAAAATACCCTAAACTCCATTTCAGCATCAGGAGAGGGGAATGCACTGCTAATAGACTTCACAATGAAGGCCAGAATAATTACAAAGCCACTATCCACTTGACTCAATTCATACAAGGATTATCATTCACAAAGAAAAAAAAAAAAAATCCTCTTCCTCCTCACAGTACACCAACTCCCCTCACTCCTGACCCACAAAACCCCAAAACCTCAACCAACCAAAAGAACCCACAAACCCCACCGATCACAGAAAACCCCAGATCTTAGAGCTAAGCAGGCCATTCAGGAACTGGGGGCTGGGAAAGAGCACAAAGCTCCTAAGAGGAACAGGCTAACTTGGGGTTCACTGTTCTAGGTAAACATGAACTAGGACAGCAGACTGAAAGTGCATTGTTTTGCAGAGCTGTAGAATCATACTTTCTGCATAATTTAATGCAAATGCCAGCTTACATTTTATTCATCACTTTGCAGCCAATACATTACACAACTGCTGACTCAACCTTATTTTCAGAGGCCAGCCTGTTAGCCAAACAAAATTCAAAACGAGAAAATACTGAAACTTGGATGTTATATTCCACCACTAATTATGAGTAACTGCATTGTATCAAATAAGGTAAGTTTTCTTTAACTCCAAATGCAGAGGGAAAGAGTCTCACCAGGATTTCAGGGGCATTAAATACTTGAGAGCTGCTGAATTTCAACAATATGTGCAACTCCTTAAGTCTTTTTTTATCTTTTCCTGAGCTCAGGAAAGCTTTAAGGAGCAATTATCATACATACTTACAGTACTTTAAGTAGAGGAAGGGCAGACATTGTAAGAAACAAGCCTAGTATAAGGCTGAAAAAAAACTTCTACTACCTGAAATTTTCCTATCACAAGAACAGGACTAAAAGTAAAAGACAAGATGCTTTCTCCAACTTATTGCAACACTGCAAACTTATCCCACTAGAAAATTAAATATAGGTTACAAATAGAAGACAAAGGAACAAAACCAACCAAAAAACCCCCAAATCGAACAAAAAAACCCTCAAAAACCAAAACCAACCCAACAAAAAGCCCCAAAACTAACTAAAAACAAAAAAACCCCGAAATCAAATCTCTATGTGCAAAATATCACAATTTAGGAAATTTTTTTCCCACGGTAACAATTAAAAGATCAATAGATTAGTCTCTTTTGGGAGGTAGAGCAGATTATTTTGGGATCATAAGGAATCTCATGTTTAAAGTTTTGGACAAATCAGAATATCTATTCTAACAATCTCAGGGACACACTGATAAAAAAAAAAACAAAAAAACAAACAAACCCCAAAATCATTCTCAAGTTCCCTCTAGGACCTCCTTCTACAACTTAATGACTGGGAGGAGGGGAAAAATCCTCCCCCCCAGTTCTGTGCCTCTTGAGAAAAAGCAACCAACTCCCAACAGTCAGAGTCCTATGAGAGTTACAAATAAATTATTATGAAATGTGATTTGACTAACCATGACTCAATTAAAAATATCCAGTCAAGTGTTTATTTTCCAGCAGAGGGCAGTGCACAACTAGCAACCATCCATCGAGAATCAAACCAAAGATTTCACAGAGACTGAAAATTACATGCATTTAACATCAGACTGGGTGTAAGAGAATCTCATGTCTCTGAATCACACAGCTTACATAAAAGAGGCAACTACTGCAGAATGATGTTTGTGAAGCTTCTGTTTCTGCTAAGCACAGAAACAAAAAAAGAGGAAATGTCTCTGCCTGAAGCCTTACTGACATCACTGATGATCTTTGAGTTGGATGACAAATCTGTAGTGACAGAGATGTGTAAAGTCCAACTTAGCCACCTGGGCATACTGCTTCTCTCCTCAGAAAAACATATTCCATCTGATAACTGCACCTCCTGTGATACTGCTGTCCTTGCTGCAGATGCAAAATGTGTGGGAAAGAAGTCCTTAAACCATCCCACAAACTCAAAAAGAACCCCCTGATCATGTGGTGCCTTAGTGTCAGGCATTCCTCCCAGCTCTGCTACTTAATGCTGTCAGACAACGCAGAAACCCAACAAACTTTCTGCTCACAAGTCCCAGCTCGCATGTCAGCAGGCAAGTCTCTGCAGGAGTGTGATACAGAGCATGAACAGGAATACACTGGACTTGGCGAGTTTCCAGTGAGGTAGGGATTTCTCTAATATATTTCCATGTCTAAAAAAGACTGCTTGCAAGGAAGTTTCACTGTCATCAGGAAAAACTGTTTCCCAAACTGTGGCTACTTGTCATGCTGATACAAATTTTTTCCTAACCTTTTCTAAACTTACTTACACATATATAAACTTTACTTTTGATCACCCTCTTACCATTAGTATCTTCTGCCAGTAGAATGGTGAGAGTCAAACACCCACCCCTATATTGGATTGGCATCCACAATATTATGAATTTGTGCAATTAACTATACAAACTGCATCAATAAATCCCATAACCTGATATAAGTTCCCCGAAATGGAATTAAACCCACAAAATATTGTCCTGTCTGGCAAAGCTAGAGATAATGATCAGCATACTGGAACTTTATCAGAATTTTATTTTCAGTTGCACTAACCAAATCCATGATGAACGACAGCCATTTCTACAACAGTTTGCTTTCTAACGAAGTCAAGGAAGAGTAAAAATAGGGAGAAAAATTAACACTGTGGGGCTGATATGAACAAGAATCCTTCAGCAGAACTTCACAAGAAACTTTTTTTCTGCAACTGTAACTTCCTTAAACCAGCAACAGTTTTTTCAAATCTGAATCTAAATATAAACATCCCTCATGACCATGCTGAGCAGACAGTCATAAATTTTGCATTTTTTCCACTAATGGAATAAAATACAACTCCAGAACTTCAGGCCATAGTAATATTTATCAACTCACTGCTGATATGTATTTCTGTAATTATTAAGCACTATTTCCACAGGAAATGCTTGAAAGGTTTCCATGAAAGGAGGAGAGAAATCTCTTTTTTTTCACCCAGATACAGCTTCAGTGATTACAGTATAGATTTCTAAAGAAAGATCCTAACGTATTTATAGTGAATAGGAATGGGACAGAAAGCTATCTTTAGTTCACATGAATTTGATCAAAATGACTCACAAAAAGTTCTCAGAAACACTAATCTGCCAGCACTTGATTCTTTCTCCCTTGCTGCAGGAATTTGTGGATGTGCAGACTTAGGGTGTGGGAAGAACCTGCAGAGGCCACCAATGGATCTATTATTTGGTTCATAAAACTTGTAAAAATCTCACAGAATGTACAACGTGCTATTGTGTCCCTGAATCTCTTTCATGACTTGGGTAGCAGCCTGACTCAAAGCAGTCTGGCCTGTTTTCACTTCTACCATAAAAGGTTTTTTTGAAAGAGCCATTTAACTGTGACCATGGTTTCAGCAGCACTGTGAATACAAAGAAAGAGTTGAATCCATATGGACACTTCAGTATACTCAGTAAATCCGTACATTCCCCCCACTCCCCTTAGAACTCGCTTTTGCATAATTGGCTCTCTTTATATACTGAATGAATACATCAATATTGAAGATGTAGTAAGCTGCAACTTGTGAGCAATGTAATTAAAAGAATTAGAAACCACAGCTCACCTATAGAGAACAATTTCTGAAAAATTTCTATTATCAATATTTTCTGTCTTGTATCTTGAACAGAATAAAACAGCAGAAAAAAAAATTATGTTGCCTTTCCTCTGTTCAGAGTATTTCTGAATACAAGAAATTATTTATATTACTTTCAGTCAACAGAATTGAGCAAGGAAAGGTTTGTTAAAAAGCAAAGTGCTACATTCAGCTTCAAAGTTAACCATCAGTGTATCTGCTTGTAGTCACTACGGCCACAACAGACATGATGCTCTTTTCACTGTGAACCAGCACACAACCAAAACCAGCACAATGAACCAGCACACTGCTCTGTGCCGAGGTCTTTTTGTACAATTGCTTTTTCTATCTAGCTAGTTTAAAACTAGCTGCTTTTCTTGAAGGAGAGTAGGTACGACAGTGTGGATCAGTTATGAGAATAGCACCCATTTGTATCTCTCAAACTAGGCACCTACAATGAGCATGTCAGTGACAGCAGGACTGAGGCTGCTCCCTGCAGGACTGTGATCTGAGAGCACAGGGTGGGCAGTGGGCTCACAACAAGGTGCAGTCTCACAGCACCCACACCAAGCCAAGGTGAGCAGGGTGATGACACCAACAGGTCCTATCACATACTAGAGAGCCTCAAACAAGAGAGGTAACAGCCCAGGGATAAAGCCTGTCCTGGGCTTCCTACAAAGCACTCGGAAACAGGACTAGGGGCAGAAACACCTCTGAACAACTGAGGCAGGGTCTGAAGGCTCAGCCTTCAGAGGTCCCAAGTGAGGCTGGCCAGGACTCCTGAGAACAATTAGTGCCCTCAGGGCCTTGAGACAATACAGTTTCCTTGGGACTGAAACTCTTGGATAGAATTGCCAGCAGCCAAACTACCCTAACACAATTTCAACTTGTGCCATGTATTACTTTCAAGATACTGCTATTCTTTCACGGCAAATTAATCCAAAATCTCTCTTCTTTCACTCCTGAATAGCAACATGAGAGAAACAAGAATCAGTATCAAGACTTTGCAATTACAGTGTACAATTAGTGAGATTTTAGGTATGAGTGATACATCACACATGCTTCATACTCAAGTTCATGTGTTTTCAGTCAGTAAATCAACACTTCTCTGTTGAGAAACAATACTAACTATATTTTCCTGTGCACTAGAAATATGAGTGTGCTATTCGGAACTTTCATATCCCAAATCAGCAAAATATGATTCCCAAAAGTGCTCTTGTTGTTCTCTCCCTCTTTTTCATTTTAAGGTATTTTTTTTACCACTTAAGCCACATCTGCTAGCTCAAACTACATATGTACAGATTATATACCAAAGAGACTTGTGCAAATGGCAATGGTGATATATAAGCATGCTGCAGAAATCTACAGTAATTTCACGAATATAAGCTGCACCTTTTTCATTGAAGAATCCAGCCTACCCCAGTGGTGCGGCTTATATTCAGGTGCGGCTTATCTATGGACAAATCCCAGCGAAATGCCAACCTGGAAGTGAGAGCCGGCCAAGCACAGTGGCAAGTGGGCGGGCCGGCCCCTGTGCTGCCGGCAGCGGCGTGGGACCGCCAGGAACGGGGTGCCGCTGGGAAGCCGGGCTGTGTGGGGCCGGGCCGGAGCGCCCTGCCCCCTCTGCAGTGCGGAGTTTAAAAAAAAAAAAAAAGTCCCGTGGTCTTCCCAGCTACCCGAAAGTGTGGCTTATATTTGTGAAATTACTGTACTTTTTCAGCTTGGGAAGGTTAGTGTTCGGCAGTTTATACCCGCCACCATAATGTATTTGAGGATCTGGAAAATTTATCAACATTAATATAATAGGTTACTATACAGTAAGTTACAGGAGACAATGAACACATACTTGGTAAAACTGAAGCCAACAAAGGGAGTCTGAGATCCTGTTGGTATGAACTCACTCACAACTTTTACAGTTAGAGTTAACTGAAAAACATAACACTGATGAGAGACCTCCTTTATTTATGACTGATTGATTTCTGTGTAAGAGCATTTCTGCAGTCAGTTTGCTTAGCAACAGACTTACAAACAAAAAATGTTTTGGGGAGTTACATTACTAGAAAGCAATTTCTGCATATTTTTCAAAGTTGTAGTTTCAGATTTTTTGTCTAGAATTCCTATTGTAACACCACTGAACTAGGATCCAAACTCAGAGTTCACTAAAGGTAGGGATATAGACAGGAAAAACTGAAAAAGGAAGGGGAAGAGGAGGGATTGGTAACCCTTGTGTTCTCCCTCATAAGCCTCTTTCCCCCAGGCTTTCCTCCTCAACATCAAAGTTTTAATAACTAAGCTTAGCACCACTGCTATTGACAAGAGTCCAAGACAAGCTTCTACTAGAAAAGTTGAAAAGACCAGAAACCACATTTATAATTCAGAACTTGCTGCAACAAGACAAGACACACATATTGATGAACTGGCACATGATACCTCTGCCTTCTACTTAGTCACTTTATTAAAACTGTAACAGCACACTCAGTACAGCACACTGCAAGAGAGTAAATTAAATACAGCAATTAACATGTCCACCACTTGGTTGCCTCTGGCATCCCCTCTTCCACTGTGCTCTTGAGAAGGCTTTTGACCTTCTCGTCACTACCATATCCCAACTTGAGGCTGGGATTGAGGCAGGGACCTTGCAACACTGAGCTATCTGCTCAGAGCAGAAATCCAGCAGCTGTTCTGACAGTCTCCTGTGGCAGCCACTTTTTGGACCAGAAGTGAATTTTTACCTGAAACTTCAGTAGGCATAGTGCTAGAATTGTAGACCTAAATTTGACATTTTTATGATATTGTTAGATGCGTTTCCTTGCTTCCCCAGAAATCCACAAGCAAAAAATACAGCTTCTTTTAATCTGTTAACCAAAGCAAAAATTTAGGCAGTCACCATGTAACTGTAAAGAAGCCCATAAAAAATGCAACCTGCACTCAAAGTACAATGCCCACAGGCAACTCACTGCAGCTCTAGGACAATAGTCTGACATCATATTTAGTTTCTCTGTACCAAAAGATAGACAGCTGCACCATTTACCTATAAATGTCTGGAAGTGTTCTGTCAGTGCTGGGTAGAGACCAAATTATTATGAGGGTAAGAAACAGTACCTTACCTTAACATATTCCAATGTAGGATCCAGAATATTCTGATCTCTGTAAGGAAATGGTACCAGGAGAGAAGGACAGAAAAACAAAAAAAAAATGGTAAGTGCAAATATAACCTCATAATGAAGAGATGCATTCATACAAGCAATACAAGTCACATTAAAATCCTTGTTAAAAGTTGTATGCTAAAGCTTGACAGCCTATGCTATCTCATTTTTCACAAATATATAAACCACTGATTTCTTCTAGAGGGCAGGTAGTAGAGCCAATAGTATTTACTTTGACAAATAAAGTTAATTATACCATTTTAAGCAAATTTTAAAAATCTTGAAATTTCAACAGACGGCTGAAATACTTACTTGCCCCCTAAAATATTTGAAATAAAGTTAAAAGAGAGCTCTCCCAATGACTTTTGAATTTATTTTTTCGCTTTTATGTTTTCCCATTTAAGCTACTGCCTCTGATAGCACTGGGACAGTACTGCTTACAGGAAATAGAAAGTACTACATTCACTTTCTAGGTATACAAAGAAGAAGTTCTCAAAACAATCACAGTTTCAACATCACAATTATTTGAATGCCAGATAATCAAATCATTGCCCTAATATGAAAATAAAAATCTCATCATAGGTTTTCCATACAGAGAGATAGCAAAAGGCGCAGAAGCCAGACTAAAGAGCCTTGCACTACCACAACTCTTTTCATAAAATACGCTTATTTTTATTTCTATTTCAATGACACACATGGTGCTGCCCTTAACTATAAACATGTAAGAGGCACAATGAAAACCACAAACTTAGGAAGGGATCAGACACTTGTTACAGCAATCAAGGTGGCCACATAGACAACAGATCTCTATAAATTTAGAAACTGGATCCTTTTTGATGGAAGCTGTTGCGAAGATGTAACACTAGAAACCTAATAAGCAACCTCAGAAACGTAGAATTTGGGTTACACTGGAATTAATCAAGCCAGAAAACAGTTTCCGATTTCCCTGTGTTGTCTGGAATGTAACTGCACATAATCTGCATATAAACTGAAATTATTTTTAGTCTGGTTCCCTAACAGCTATTAATCCAGAATACTGAGCCTTCTCCATAAAATGATGGTGCTCAACTGTTCAGGCCGTATCACGTGTTGCTGTTTTACATTAGTACAGTATTTATCAAGGGTCAAATTGCATTCTCAACTTATATTTAAAAGAATAGAAACCTGAACTCCATGGAAATAGAATATGGACCATTTGAAACTTTTTCTTATGCAAGATACAAAGAAGGATCAGCTCGGTAACTGTATGAGCATAAAGCATGTTCGAGCATAGCAGAGAACACAGGGTGAAGCACAGAGGAAAAAGAAAAGAAAGCTTTGAAACAGAAGAGATGCTTTCCTTCTAAATACTTTTCAATTTCACTGAGAAAGAAAAAAAATCTCATTTTTAATCAGTTCAGCAAAGTCATTAAGCATGCTTGAATTCTTCCCATATTCAAATGATCTGTGGGAAGTTGTTCCAGTACCAAATACTCCTGAAAAACTTTGCAGTTTACTTCCTCAATTGCCTGTGGAGTCATTCAGGACAAAGGGTCTACCAGCACTGCATGTGCAACACACTCTGAAAGAACAGACCTGTTTACTCTGGCAGTGAGCATGTCTTGTTATGGTCTGCACTTACAACCTGCACTCCTGCAGATCAGCCTTCCTACAGACTCCACTGCTCCCACCTTCTGCTACAAGGCAAATGATCTCTAGGACACATCAAGCCAAAGCAAAATGGAAGTGACAGAAAAGTCTTAAGACAAAACAGTTTATTTACAGGTATATAAAGCAGGACATTCAGAAGAGAGCAGAGGAAGAAGTGACCTGCATTCCTTTCAGCATCCACATGACAAAAGTGCTTTGAAAATGTTTGGCTTTGGGAAATGGATGGTGTAACAAGTGTTTTCACAAGCACTGTAGTATTTTACCTGGTAAGCTGACCCACAACAAAATGTACAAAACTGCGCAATTCACCCTGAGTCATACAGAAAGATGTTTATGTTGGAACACTATTCATCTCAGATACCTGTCTCCAAGCTGATCTACTCCATTCTCTCCCCATCTTCCCTGGTTATCTAAGACTTCAGCTTTGTGCAAATTTTTTTAAGTCATTTTGAAGGAATGGTAACTTTCATCGATGTGCAGTTAGTAAAGATTAACTACTGCATTTTCCTGTCATTTGATTCCACCACAATACAATCATATTGCATGCAGAAAACCAGATTAAGCAGTTAGCCCAAATAACTAGAAGGCCATCAATTAAAACTAACTCCTGAATCTCAGCTCTCTGTTAGCAAGGATGATGTTCCTTCATGTGCTCCTGGTGAAGGAAATCTATATTGTCATGAAGTTAAGAAAATAAAAGGCATGTTCTTTCCTTCTCATTTTCCCTCTAAAAGAATCTTAATAAAAAACAATGAACCTGCATTCTCACTTACTATATTAGAAGATCTGTAGAAAAAAATTTACTACTTCAGATGACTTACAGATCAGATGAAAGATAGTAGCAGGTTCTGCCATCTTTCAATCTAATTAACTGAAGATTTGTTTCAACAATACTAAATTCTTATCTTCCAACAGATTTTATTACCTTTCAAATAATGCTAATGTTTGTCTTCTTAAAAAGCTTGACTTCACAGCTGTATTAATTTGCCCCTGTTTACCTGTCACATTTATATATTAGAGTCTGCACATAAGTCAACCAGCCCTGTGTAAACTCTGGGCTCACAGACTGGATTTCATTATGCATTTTGATTTCCTAATAATCAGGTAAGCCCTACTTCCACTCAGATAAAAAGCATGTTTAATACAGGAAGATCTCAAGCTGTGATTAAGTATGATTGGCTTCATGCTCGTTCCGTACCCATTGTGTCACAGAAAGGAATTTAAGAGAGAGATGCAAGCAGACTTCACATTTGTTTTGGGTATTGCTATTGCTGCCACCTCTTGCTCTCACCTCATTTCGTGACAAAACAAAATCCCTTTCCAGACATTTATGCTCATAGGAACAAAAAAGAAGAAAAAAAGCATTTGACTTGCTACGTGTAATTAAGCCATTTTCTGGAGCAGTGTCAATCGTCTGTTGTGAAATTATGGAAGCAGGAATATCTGACCACTGAGGGAAAGCACCACAGTCTTAACCCTCATAATTCTGAGGCTTTTCCTAGCCAGAAAAACATTATCTCTAGAGACTGACATCTGACAACCCCTTTTTCAAAGCTGGCTGAACTTGCAGACATATAACCCTTTAATCTCTCCCTAGTAGTCCTTGGAAATGATCTCAATTTCTTCTCACTCCAGTCTCAAGATTCTTATCAAGACTCTTATGTGCTTTTTTTTCATGTATGGGTTTTTGCTTATATAGCCAAGAAAATACACAGAACTTGTAAACAAGTGTGGAGCTTCAGCAACTCCAGAAAAAGATGAAGGCAAGACAACAAAAACTCTGAAGTTGCTCTTCTGTTTCCCCTCTTCTTCTCCCCATAGCAACGTTTTGTTGCAACAAGAAAGAGCTTGTTATCATACTGGCTGGCATTGACTGTCTATGAGCAAGTAGTGATACATTTGACCACTATGAGAAACAACATAACTTCTCAAAAAATAGGAATTATGATTGTATAAAGACCCATTCAAAATGTAACTAGAGCTGACTGAGATGAGAAAAGGGGATGGAATTCAGCTGTTATTAGATGCTCTTTCTCTACTTCCCAACTCCTCTAAATGATAGTCAAATGTGTGGAGAGAATTAAAAGATATATTAAAAAAACCAAAGCCCTTTTGAAGTTGTCACCATGAACAGACTCTCACTAAAATGAAGAAAAAAGAATCACTATAAGCAACTTGAATCATACTTCTGGTATGACAAACTAAATACTGTTATACTGACAATTTCAAATCCTGCATGGATTTGAAGACAATGAGCAACCAAACATGAAAACTGGGCAAAGAAAACTTTAACATTCTGATTGCTAGTCATTCTCATAAAATATTTGTTAAAACTCCTACATACTCACAATCAATGCTGGAATTGAAAAGCCAAATCCTGGAATTCAATCCCAGCATACATTATTCAGTTCAGTGGGTGCTAGAGAATAACCAGAATCTCAGTAACTCAAATGTCATCTGCTTTTCAGACTCTGAGGTTTGTCCAACAGCTCTCTACAGGACTGCTTCAATAAAAACATCTTTAAGCAGATGCTGTCATCTTTAGCTGTTTGGTTCTATGAAAACCTCCACCTTTTTAACACTGTACATTACCTCCTCTCATTGTTGCTATAAAAAATCCTGCAGACCTTGACACACTAAGCCACATGAAGCATCTGCGTTTTCCAGGCCCTTGGCATTTTCACAGATCAGATAAAATCATGAATTAGCTGTGATAACTTTAACAAAATTTAAGCGCAGACACAACAGTATCATCAAGTTGCCCAAATCCTCACTATCATTCAACTCCAATATAAATATTCTTACAGTGGTAGAAACTGCTGAGTGGTCCTGAGTCAGCTTTGTGCTACTTCATACTTTTGTAACTGTACTTGTGGGAAAAAACATTGGGACACATTTCCAGTATTTGATGTATGAAAACACATTTGTCCGTTTATTTTAAAGTGACTTTTCCTCAGGACATTTTCAAAAGCATCTCCTTTTTAGCCTATTGAAAGAGAAATCATGAGAACTATCTTCTCCATAGATCTAACACCACTGGTGCCAATGCCAAATCTGAGTAAAGACGAGAGACACAAAGGGAGCCTGAGACCCTGCAAATGTACCAAGCTGCTGCTTGGCTGCTAACACAGACAGAACTTCTGTAAAATGACCTGATGGGATTACATGCCTTCTCCAGCTTGTGTCGTTGAGATCTCTCCATCTCTGTAGATTTTTGAAATACACACTATTTATGTATGAAGGTGCAAGTTGGAGCATGCTGGACATGGCATGTCTCAGTATATGTAGCACAGACTGATTTCATTTGTACTGCAAACTAGAGCAAAAGATCCACTGATTTTATCCCCCAGGAGCTGCTGCTTCACACACACACACACGCACTTCTGCTACATTCCTAAGGGCATTCCACCCTTCTGCCTACAGCTGCACAGCACCATGGACGTGACTCATTCAAACACCAGTGGAAACAAGTGCAAACTGCTATGACTAACTGTGTGATGACCTCCAGCTCACACAAGAACAGCAGGGACTCCAGTAATTAAAATTCAAGAAGAGATGCAATGTACTTTTCCTTGAATTACATGAAATCTCAACTTACTCCTCGTTGCATTTGTTCCAAATGCCCCAGCAGAGATAATGTTTCAACAATTTACTTTTACCCCTTCAATCTGCATCCCTCCAACTTGCTCCAGTTTACCTATTGCAGCAGAAAAATTGACACCTTTTTTTTAACCTTTTCTAGAAGAATTTCTGTGTCTGCATCACACACAGTATCAGTCTTTACAACCTGTTCAAAAGCTCAGACTAGGCACCTTCTTCTATTTTCCTTTAGGCCTACCTAAGCCAAAACTCTGCCCTTCAAAGCCCTTCTTAAATCCTATTTTATGAAAGCAGTGGTTGGTCAGCAAGACTATTGCTTACCCAAAATAGACACTTACTGCAAACTTGTTTATGTATGTGCTGCTGCCTGCTGATTTGTATCTTCAGCTGGCAACTCTTTAGAGTGAGTGTTTTAGTTGCAGTGCAGTAATCCTGAATCCACCACCACAAAATTTTAAGTTCATAATCAATATAACCTTCATAAAATGAATATGTGTATTCCAAAAAAACCCACTGACAAATGTTCATAGGAATCAGTCTCCATTAGTTAATCTGAAATGCATCTAATTCTAGGTACACATTATTCACAAAGTATGGTTTTCACTTGGCTAATTTGTCTCTTAGGAATGTGTATTTGGACTGAAACATAGGAATGCTGATATGTAGCTTTAGCACTGAAGATGATGATAGTGGCAGGAAGAATTGGCCTCCCTATGTATTCCCTCAGCCCACTTTAAAAAGCTCATCACATTAGAAGCCTCTCTGCATTGGGTATGGCAAGTAAACATCAGGAATATACTCCCCTATGTAATATTTAACTACTATTTAGAGCATAAAAGGGACAGAAAGGAATACAAATGCTCACATACAAACAGGAGGCAGGAGGAGGAAGAAATACAGCACTTGGTACAGCAAAATAGGGCACTCCATAGCACATAAAAGAAACCAGGAAACAGCAGAATCAGGGAAGGAACTTTGGGTGTGATGGAAGGAGTAATTCAAGAAACTTTTCACTACATTCAGTGTCCTCTGCTCAAAGAGGGAACAGCAGAAAAAATAGAAGTTTTAAGGAAGATTTTGAAAAATAACACTGACTAATTTTGATAGGGTCTTTGAGGGTTTTGGGATCAAGTTCACCTGGAAAGTTGTTCATTAACAATAAAGTCATGATCCCACAAATAATTTCAAACACTGATACACCTGTGTTCATCCCATAAGGAACTCCAGTTCCCCTGGTAAGAAGTTTAATCTCTAATACTGGAGAGATGGTCTCTCTTTGTGAGTCATTTTGTCCGGTTTTCATAATTTTCCTCCTGAAGATCACACATGGGCAGATTTCCAAAATCCCCATAAAAATCAAGAAGTGAAGCATTTCTTCTACAGGTCTATGTCCACCAAGCCAAGAAAGAGGATGTGAGGATCAAATGGGAACAAAGAGGTGAAGTAGAACTCTATAACAGAAGAATGTGAACCCAACATGGACAGAGGGGCTAAAAAGAAAAGGTAGAACAGCCAGAACAGGAAGAACCCCTAGAGTTAAAGGATAAGAGGATTTGATACTGAACGAAAGGAGATAACATTAGCTATTGCTTATCCAACAAAGCATTCCTTCTTCCACAAACATCTACCAGCTTTATTTTAGTGGGTAACTCTGCTTCACCTCTCAGACAGCAGAGATCTGCAGGTGCACAAGTGAACAGGACACATCAAGAGAAAAAATGGGAAAATCTGTGACAAAAAGCATTAAGTATTGGCAACAGCTATGGAATTCTTCCATTTGAAAAACCTGTGCATGGAAGAAGTCAATGAGATATTCAGTAGCCCCAAATTCAACCCACTTGTGTTACTCTTATTAAACAAACATAACCACACACAAACAGTTTGGTTCAGTTTTTTTTTTTTTTTAAAACAAAACTCATACTAAGAGGTAGTTTCAGGCACTACACCAAAACCATAACCATTCTCACTTTCAAAATTCTGTGCATTTATAAAAAATCCTCCCCATGTTATCCTAAAACTTAAAAGGGAACCAAGGTATTGGTCTTCTTCCTGCTAATTTTGCAAGTATTTTCATACTTGAAGTACTACAATGCATCTTTTAAACCAAAAAAAACAGTATTACTCACTTTACTCCCCACAGGAAACACATAAAAGACTTACTTTACTTGATATATCAAAATCTTGATTTTTAATTTTCAAAGTGCACCTAATCATACAAGCATACACACAGTATAAATATAAAAAAATCGCACAAATTCAAATTATCCAACAAATCATGTTTTCAATATCATTAGTTAGGAAAAAATAAATGCTGTCTAAATACCTGATCCACTCTATTCTCCAAATCCAAAGAAAAGCAGAATTTGCAGCATCTGAAGAAGCAAAACAGGCCAAAAACTCTGACAAGGATAAAGCAAATCCCTGAATATGTTCTTCCCACCAAGCACAGCCTTGCCAACGCTTTTCCTTTATAATTTAACTGTCAGTTCAAGGACTTTAGCAGGCCTGATCTATTGTGGTAACACCATTAAGAGAACAGGAAAAGTTTTGGGAACCCAGAATTCAGTCATTAATAGCTTTATACCTCAACCTGATGAAGTCACCTGTTAATGTCAGTGGTATTAGTCAAGGTTAAAATTGAACATATTTTTATTTTTTCCTGGACAGTTATATGAGACAAGTATGTGAGGATCATCGAGCCAAACATGCAGAGCCTTGAAAAAATCAGAAATTCACAAGAGAACAGAACATCCTAAACAACCAGATAAACTAATCTACTCTACTCTCTGCTACAGCAGTACAAAGTCCAGTGCTCGATGAGAGCACTCCATCTGAAACAGCTGATGTAGAAAAACAAGAGGAAAAAAAGTCTGCTGACCAGTACGCAAAATAAGAGACTGAAGTCTAGCTAAATATGCAGTCACACACACTTACCATACTTTCAGACCTACAGAAAAAAAGTGTATTCTTTGCACCTGTGTGTAGATAATTAGGGCCAGTCTATAAAATGCACTTTAGTTTACAGGCTATTCATTCATGTTGATCTTTTGCAATAAGATTCATTGAGCATTGAAAAATATTAAGAGCTACTGGTCAGCCCATTTTCTTAGTGAAAGAATAAAGCTAATAAAAATCTTTTATTCTATGGCTCCCCACACCTATGAGATTGAATTTTTTTTTACATGCTTGAACCATGTCAAAAAATCGCTGGATATGGACAGTTCACACTTGAGACCTCAGCACTGTAAAAAAAACCGAAAAAAGCGCTTTTGTGCCTTGTCTACCTTCATAAATGAATTGTAGGTAGCCACATCAATAAAAACAGTAGTGTTGTAAGTATAATCACAATCAGGACTTGCAGCACAGACAGGAATTTACTGGGGCATAAGAACAGAAAATTAAACCAAAAGCACAGAAGAAAAGATTAGAATTATAGCTCTGTAGTTACAAGTCTACACTTCAAATTCATAAAAATTTAGTTAAAACTAAAGCTTCAAAAAGAGGAGAAAAAAAGTCCAATTCTGACCAGCTGGTAGGTCACAACCTCTCTAAATACTGATAAAACAAAGCACCCAGGGCATTATACATTATTTAGATAAATGCATGAAGTATTTTGATTCCAAGCCAGTTTGAACAATACAACCCTACTGTTTATCAGTGACTCAATTTTTTAAATGTCTACATGGACAAAAAATGGAATTTGAACAAAAAATTGTCTTTACATGTCCAAGCAAAAAAAATTGCTACTGCAGACAGCCGGTAAACAGAAATGAAACCAGCACATACAAACATCCTGTACAATGTGAAACAGCCAGCGTAACTTAATGTCAACTTTGTTTTAAGGCTTTAATTAGCATGAAAACCTAGAGTGATCGTTTCTGGCAGATGGTGTGCTTCAACACTTCCTAGGGGTAGGCTCAGCAGAGGGAAGATAGTGATTAAATGCAAATGTGTGACTACACAGTTTCTCCCAAAATATCTGAAGCTCTATTCTACAGAGTCCTATACTACACATACAGGGCAAAGGCAAAATTAACTCATTTTTTCTTTTTTTTCAACTACTAAATTCCTCATATACTTTCAGCAGTTAAGTATCTTTTCTAACAAGTATGAATTGGACTCTAAGGGCTTGAAAAAAGGCATTTAACTCTACAAACTGCACAAAAAATGAATAAACTTGTTTCTAAGAAATTGTGTCTCGCTTTGATTTTATTGTTGTGCTAGATTGTCCATCCTAAAATTGACATTACATTCTTTCAAACCATCATGCCCACCCACCAACATCAACTTTGTGCAAATCCAGATCCTACTTCTGACCTCTTAACAATTTAAATTTCACAGAGCTGAATTTCACTTAATTTTGTCACAAACCCTGTTTATTTCAACAGGAATAAAGGCTATTTGCAGGCAATAGTGGAATTACCAGTACTTACTCTCCTTCACTGTCTTTCAACTGATTGTGAAGATCACATCTTTATTAGCCTGACTCACTGACAACACGATGTTGAACCCGTCACACCACTTGCATTACTTCTCTCCCCGCAAAACAACCTTGGAACCTGTTTGACAGTGGGGTATCAAAGACACATTTCTTTCTCACAGTATTCTGTGATTCTTGTGTCTTGCAACAGTACTGACTTCAACTCAAAGCTCAACTGCAGAAAAAAATCTTCAGAACATGGCTCATGCTCCTCTTTCCTTTTCTTTCCCTGCTGTGTGGTTTGGCTTACCAATAAAGCAACAACTGACAGCATGAGGACAAGAGGAGGTGGCCTCAAGTTGCACCAAGGGAGCTATAGATAATTTGGAAATTTTTTTCCCCCATCAAAAAGAGTGTAAATCATTGTAAGAAACTGCCCAGAGAAGTGGTGGAGTTACTATCCTTGAAAGTGTTAAAAAAAATTTGGATATGGCACTTGACATCATGTAGTGGTGAATGTGGCAGTGAGGAGTTTAGGAACAGAAAATACTACAGCTATCTGCTGGCAGACAGTCCAAGAAGCAATCACTTGTTCTGCTCTCCCTTGCAATCACATTGCTCCATGAAACAGAGAGCATGGTATCAATAGTAGAATCTAGTTTTGCTCTGGGATATTTGCCTAAGTCTTTGCTCTATTCCATCTTAATGTCTCAGAAATTCCTTGCATCTCTATAATGAGATAACATTCAAGTATGTTTATATCAGAGCCAGTACCAGACCCACAGAGATAACCACTGTAGTAACTCAAGACTGAGTACTGTTGACATCCAACTGAGATGGTATAGATGGTCAAAACAGGCCTTTGACAGCGGTCTTGATCACCACATTCAAACTTACTGTGACAGGGATACTTCGGCATTGCTTTTGGATCCTGTTTATTTGAGGGACATGTGGCTGCCTTAATGAAAAAGTATGAAAATGCCACAAGTCTGCTAAATTATAATGTCATTCATGAACTATCATAATCATCCAAGTGCAGAGGAAATTCTGGATTTACTGATGGCAGCCACAAGATACAGGCTAAAAAAAAAGCCACTAGTTCTAGCAACAGACGGAATTTGAACAATTTTCCTTTAAATAAATCAATCATAATACAAGGCAAAGCTAAATAAATAAAGATAACCAGTGTTCCAGGTCAAAGGGAAATTACAATTTAGCTTGATTTAGGTTTAATTATCGATATCAGATAATAAAGAATATTACACACAAGTAGCTTTAGTTTTACATGCTAAAATGAGAATTCACTTTTAAAGATCTTCACTTTCAAGAGTGAATTCTTTTTTAGCTAATAAAACTACCTTTCAAGAGCACAGCTGATTCTAACTCTGTCCATGTAATTATTTCCAAGAAACTCTAAAGCTCAGAGGCCAGCTTTCTCAAGAGAGACAACTTTTCCCCCTCTTGAACTAACTAGCAGAGATGTACATTCACAAACCAAGAAGAGAACACATTCTTATTACATTGAAAATTGATAATATAATTTCACCAAGTTATCAGAAAAAATTCAGATTCAGAAGAACTCCATTAGGGAATGACAGCTCATTTTTGTTTTCCTAGTCTCACCAATTTAGCTTATCTTTTGTTTCACAAGATAATGTGATGCGTATTTAAAGAGAGTATTACTTTGAATTATTAAAATGTTATCATAGTTATATTTTTAAAGTTAGAATTAATCAAACAATGACATGAGTGAGCCACAGTTCAAAATATTCATATCCATGTGCACATGAACATTGCAATACTAATGACTATTAGTTCTGGCCCACTGGCATCAAACACAGCATTTGGTTTGAACAGTGCACCATGAAAATGTTTCCTTAAAATGTGCACTCTCATGTTCAGTTTTTGTAAACAGCATTATAGCAATGAAAGACTGATATACTCCTGAATGAAGAATATTCCTGTAACATTACACTATTTCACAAATTCCTACACTGAAATAAAGGGGCTTTAAAAAAAACCCAAACCACCACTAATATGGAAACATGGACTCCCTTATACATTACACCCAGATAATTTCAATGTGATTGTAAGCATTAGAATGCATACCTTAGCACATATGGCAAACATCTTACCACAGGAAGATCAAGACTTTCTCTCAATTTTCCTTTAAAGTAAACTAATGAAAAGCGCAGTGTCATTGCAACAAGATTCAAGAAGTGATATATTTGCTGACTGCCAAGCTGGTATTGTCTTCTGCTCTAACACAATTGTGCAGTCAGGTCATGGAGTAGAACATATAATGATTCATTGTAAAAGTAAAATAAACCAATTGTTAGAAGTTGCTACCACAGCATTCAGAGTCTGTTTTAGCAAAGTAATTGAAAGATCAAATAGGAACAGCATTTGGTGCTATGACTCAATAGACGCAAATTCTATTCATAGGCTGCAATAACAACATCCTTTGAATCTCTTTATTAATTCAAAACCATTATGTTTTAATTCTGACCAGACAGACCTTCCTGACATTTTCTTCTCAGGCATTATGTTTGTACACTTACCGGCTGTGCACCAAAGTATTCTTTATAAGACAAGACTATATTCATAGACAAGCTATCAGTAGGATTTGGTCTCTCAAGAAAACCATGTTTAGTAACTGCTCTTGAAACGGAAGATATAAAATATAACTTCATATTCTTTTCATAGCAACACTCCAGGCTGCTGGCATTCTCTAAAAGTATATAAATGATGTTTAAAATCCAGTTCATGTAAGCTGGTACATCTCAGAGATCAGTGACAGAGCAGTACTAAACCCACTTAGGTCCTTTCTTCTTTTAAAATGAATGGGGTATAGAGAAGAAAGTATTTTTTTGTGAGAAGAAAGCTTGATCCCATAAAGTACAAGCAAAAAGCAGAAGAAAAACACTCTACACACACAACCTCACCTAATTAGAACTCTTCTTCACTCATAAGACTTGAAAACCAAAAAACTGTAGTGAAGGACATAGCAAGGCTGTAAATCCTAATTCAGAACTTAAAATTTGGGTATCTTTTCTCAGCCTTTAACTCCATCAGCCAAGAAACCAAACATGCTCTCATTTCTATGCCTTTAACTGATCCACTGCATTTCACTGAATTTTTCTTATGTTAGTTGGTAATATTTTCCCATTTTATAGAACTCAATATCAAAACAAAAAAAGGGACACTTACAAAATTAAGTACTTTTTGTAAGCAATGAAATATCAGTGATGATAACAGGTTCCCAAAAGAAAGGCTAGCTATAAGAGTATAGGTCTTTCTCAAGAGTTATGCGTATGTTAACCACCAAGTGAGGCAGGAATAATGAACGGGGAAAATTTCTCAGCTCAGGGTACATTGAGTTCCATTAAGTTTTCATGAAGAAGGCTTCCATGTAGCTTGAGATTTGAGGCAGCTGGAACACCACTCTCCTTTTCCTCAGCTCTCCATCCATATTGCAGTGAATACAAATCAAAACCAAGTTTGAACAGTTATGACTTCTTGTCTAAAACTGCTGTTACAACAATTCAAAGAGTCATATCAGAGCAATTCAGTAACTTAAAAAATTTTCCTCTATAAGAATAGTACACACAGTATTATACTTTTTAAAATGCAGAGGCAAGACACGGTCATTAAAAATTATTTAGGTCTTCCATCAAGACCCAAACTGAATACTAGGGAGAAACCTAACTTATAGTAAACAGCTGTACCTATGACTGGGCCTTTATAGGCCTAGAAGAATATGCAATAATCCCTATGCAACTAACATATGTAAACTGAAGTTTTACAACATACCTGTCATGGAGTGGGCTGCTCTTTCCATTTTCTGGAGGGTACTCTTCTATAATATCCTGTATAAAAGGTGGCTGCTGCCGTGCTCTGATGTAAGGCAATGTTCCCACGTGGCTGAACATATCACAAGACCTAGAGGGAACTGTCCCCTTCTTCTTCCTGGGGAGAGTGCCATGGATTGAGATGCCTTGGAAGGAGTTTGAGCGGTGCTCAATTGGTGAAGGTTTTGTGGTCAAAAGGTCCATGGAAGAAGCTAGCGAGAACTGGTGGTTCACTGGGCTGTTTCTGGGAAGACTTGAAAGTTTTCCTGCAGCTATCATTCTTGGTTCTAGAAAAACAAAACCAAGATTTCTTACTATATATCAATCATTAAAGCCCTTACTTAAAGGAAGTTAAGTAGCATGACTAACATAGGTACCTGAAACTTAACTTTCACTTTGCATTGAGGCAGTCAGACACCTCAAGACCCCATCACACTGCTCCCAATGCACATGAAGTACACATGTATATGTGTTAAAAGTCACAACATAAAACAATCAGTCCGGACAAACATGCAAGAGCAGGCCCTGAACGATTGCCATTTTTATCCACACAGTTCTTCTTTTTTGCTTTTTCACATCCTCTGTTGACTCAGACATCAACTTTGAATCACTGACAACAAGCAAAGTTTTTAAGAATATTCGTCAAAAAATAAAGGACACTACACCTTGGTTTGGAAGAATATGTTTTTAAACCCAGTAATTGGCACACTGTGAGGAAAAACCTGTTGCTAAGGAGTCTTGCTCAAGTAATAAATCTAACAGATAACTGGTCACATACTTCCAGCAAGCTGTAAACTAAACGGCTCTACCCAAGAGATAAGGGCAGGAGCAGATTACTGGAATTCTCTTCTTCAGCATGCCCAGCCTGCTGGCTCAAATCGCTGTTGACACAGAGATTTACATAGCTGTCAGTCTCTGCTACAATCAATTGCAGTCTGCCATACAGTACAGGTTTTTCTGTTGGCGTGAGCAAAAAGCTTTGTGAGACAAACACTTCAGGCTCATTAACAAAATACAGTTCTGTTCCTCAAAAAATGCTGCCCTGTGCTCAGTTTGTAGTGTTGTATTGCAGAAGACGGGCTGCCTTTCCTATGCAGTTGTATTAGCCTGCAAAAGCCACTCCATGGAGCTCACCACCCCACCAAAAGGGCAACCAGTCCTGTATTATTTAACCTAGGTGTTAGTCAGCCAGGTGCTTCCCACAGAAACTGGAACAGCCACAGATGCTGCAGAGATTGATATGAACTCAGAAAGCAGAAGCACTTCTGGAAATAACAGCTATGGACAGGGGGAATCTTTTCTGACCTTAATCAAGTTCCATGCTGAAAAATAAGGTGAGCACCCTGAAGGCCGAACAGCCTGGAAGTCAGCTGCTTACAGCTGCACAAGAATTCCTCTTGTTTTGGGGAATGCACAGGTGTTGCAAGGAAAACAGAGGTGTCTCTATAGTCCTCTGTCTCCTTTCTCCAATCTCAGCATCACAGCTACCATCAAAATGTTTCTGCACAGAAGCTACTGTTACTTCTACTCAGAGGTTATCACAACAGGCTTACTTTTACAGCAATGCTAAAGCTGATCTCAAAGTATGTAAAAATTCTGCTTTTTCCTGTCAGCTGCACTGCAGAGATTCACCAGCTGGATAAGGTTTTCAAATCCCTTCCCAATTCTCCTGTATCAAAAGTCCTACAATAAATACTCAGTAATTAATTTTTTTCTTTACTCTAACTTGCCAAGCCTCTGTCAGAGCACAGGTACTATGCACTATAGTAGAAAAGTCTCTAGAAACAGCCCTTCTGCCTAGGGAGAATCTGTTTGACTCTGGTCACAAATCTTGATGAAAAGAGTAGAAAAGATCTGAGGTGTTAGCAAAGAACCAACATTTTTTGTCATGCAGATCCAAATAAAATGCAAAATCCTAAAGAAACCAAAACACATTCTCACAAAAATTCTGCCATAAATTATCACACTGATGTGATATGAAGTACTAAATCATCTCTCGATTTATGATGTGGTTGAAGGACACAGTTTCTGATAGTTTTGGCAAGTACTAAAAATATCAAAAATATTTTCACAATAATTGCTGTAAAGTCAGTTTTGCCTTACAACTGTTCTAAGCAAAAGAATTGGTCCACAGATACAAAGATCTAAAATGCCAACACTTACTATAAACCTGTAACCTCCTCTAGCTAAAGCAAACTGACTGAGCTTGTTTCTTGTAAATTCAGTTTCATTATTAGAACAGAGTGATATAAATTACCTCCAACAACTGGGGGAAAAAAGGCTTACAATTCACACAGTAATTCAGCAAGAAACACCATATAAGAGTCTGAAAAACTGGAAGCTAGATGGCTCATACTGTACAAATCTTGTTGCTCTTCGTTCAGGGCCTGCTGAGAGTATTTAATTATTGTACTTTCTTACTAGTTTATATAAAAACCACCCTCAAACCTCAGAATTCCAACTAGTTCAGTTCAGATTATCCAGTGAGAGAGTCTTCCTTAGCCTTTCCTGCGAGACTGCCATGGCTATGCTGCAATGGAACACAGCACATTACCTGCAAGCAGCTATCAAACCCAAGCTGTTATAAATGTAACCATAGAAAGCTTTGGTTTAATAGCTGAGTCCGCAATACCCTTACTGTGACGTGAAATTGTCAACCACTTCATGTTTGAGAATCCACAAAGAAAGCTAAGAATTCACTCTCCTAACCTCACAAGGTAATTCTTACAGCAACCCAGCAGCTTTTCACTCCAACAGAGTTTTCAACAAATAAACCACCCCCTGAGGTACAGCACTTTCCATTTCACCCCTACTCCTAAGAAGTCCTTAAGAACCAAAACCAAACTCCCAGAGCTGACCTCATCATTTATTTTTTTAAGTAGTACTCGCATGATTTACAAATTCAATACCCAATCCTCAAATCATACCTGAGTACTGTTCTGAGGGATCAAGGTAGAGTCCTATAGTTAGTACAAAAACACCTGCATTCAAGAACTTGCAATACACTTAGGCACAAGTATGTGTGCAGCTTTGATAATATTTCCCTGTAAAACCTCTTAAAAAAAACCCTCCAAAAATCCCAACCAAATAAAAAACCTCACAAAACAAATCCCAAACAAATAAAAAACCCAACCCAAGCAAAAAAAAAAACCCAAACAAAACTGGGAACTACAGGTTTGCTAGCTTCCACCACATATTTATGTGCTTGCCCATGTGGTGTTGTACTCTGTATTCTTCATAAATGTTAACAGAGAACTACAAAAATCAGCTCAATAACAAAAGTCCTCCCAAACTATCCATGCAGTTTTCTTGTATTGAATATAAACACTGGAAAGTGGGAGCCTCTTCTGAAGACTCTGGAATGTCTCAAATACTTTAGTATATGATTCAAAGAAAGTTTGATTTTAATAGATATAGAAACCCTGAAGTTTCTACTCCCTAAGAGACAGTGTGCTTTGAACATTGGCCACTATAGAATCAACAATAGAAATGGTAGAAATAGCATGAACAATGGCTTAAAAGGAACTAAAATTCAATTGTACACATTCCTATTTGTCAAAATACAGCAAATAATAAAACAACACTTTAGAAGTGATGAAAATTTATCCTAATTAGGTGCAAACAAGATGGACTCATGCCAATGTAATTTTAAGTGGCAAATGAATTTTTGTTTATACATAGAGTGGCACTTCTTCGGTTTTTAATTTGGAAAAATACATGGGAACAGATCTGTCAAGAATCACATTGTGAATTCAGAGAACTAGGAAGCATGAAAGGTTTCCAGGTAACTCCTGACATAGTCCACTTTTTTGTTATGAATGAGGGTGAGCAAATACAAATGATGAGGCCATGGAATTTAGGATAACAGTATGAGATTGGACATTAAATGAAATACATATCTGATGGGCAAGGCCAAACAGCTGGGTTTGGTTTCTTCACATCATTGCCCAGAACAAAAAATAACCACAAACAATGAAATAAGTAACTTTCAATTCCCTAAACCAACATACTGAATATCCTTCTAGTTGTGCCATCTCTGGGTTGCAAATCCAAATTTTCTGTCTCAGCCTGCCCTCATGCAATCTTTCTGATATTCATACAGTCTGAGGAAATGTTCTGATGGTTCATTCAAAACGACTCAGTTATAGGATTAAGTGCCCCTAACATACCAAAACATAACACAACCAATGGCAGTGGCTTCTACTTTTTGTTTCAATATTCAATATATTGGAGAAAGAGAAGTAAGGGAAAGGAAAGTCTTCAGTTCAGCTTCAGAGATGCATGGATGGCACAGCAAACAGTCCAAGGCTGTATATGCCCATTCTAGAAGAAACCTCATAAAGGGAAACAGAAAAAAAGACTTCATAATTCCAAATCAAACTCTCAAACTATTTCAAAATTCAGAGTTTTATCTAAATCTGCTTTGGACATTAAAAGACCCACATTTGTCTCGCAGCCTTGTTGATCTGGCATTTGGGTGATACTCTCCCTTAGATGACAACCCCTGGTGTTATCATATCACCAATCTTTACCTCTAGATATGCCATGAAGCTAAGAGGGCTTGAACGTGGTTTAAGATATTCGGCTGAGTGTTCTCAGGTATTTAAAAGACAAAGTCAACTTTTGTGAAAACTCTACTCACTTTTGCGACATCAAATCTCCTCACAAATTCCTCCTACCCTCCCTGGCGGAAAATTCTCCCTTCCCCTTCCTTGAAATCAGCAACAAAAAATTTCAACAAGTGGAAGATCCGTTACTCTCTTCTCCCTGCTAAGTTACTTGGCATATTTGCATGCAGTATGCAGATGTGCATGGAAAAAAAAGAAAGTGAACATCCTTAAAGGTGAAGAAAGTCAAGGCCAGGACAAAAAGGCAGATTAATTTCCCCAATTTTTTTTTTTTTTGGTGTGTGTGTGTAATAAGAGAGTAAGGGAAAAAGAAAAAGCATGATTTAAAAGCCTCTAAAATTAACATATAGTAATAAATACAATTGAAATTGTAGCCATTATAAATTCAATGTGGATTTCATGTTGTCTCCCTAGAAGCAGTGTAATAGTCTTCATTATTGTTAACAAAAAAGGGTTTCTGCTCCCAAAAATGGCTTAGAAGCATCTTTCTGCAACCTGTATTTTCTGCTTCTGTTATAAAAAAAATGTTGCAGTAGCTTCTATAGCAAACACGTCACAGGACTTTGAGAAGAATATTAAGGTTCAAGAACCTACAGCCTGTTATGATCCAGGCTCAGAAAGCATATGCAGTAGTTCAAAGGCTTTAAGCTACTATCAGAAAAAAACATGAGTCTGTCAAACATCAAACATCCCCACAAGATTAGTCAGGTCAGTGCTTCCAAAGGGTCTTGAAGTGCTATCACAATGTTCATGCTCTCCTTCTCTCTTTTTATATATGGCACACAATTTCCATCCCCCCTCCATACATCCTTGTGCTGTAATCAGTCAGCTTATTTAAAATGTTATTTTTAACTATTATCCTCACACAACACAAAACATGCAGGCCAGGATAAGTTATCTTTGCAACGTCTTTGCTTTCACCAATATGACAGAAACAGATAAACTCGATACTTCTCTTGTGAATTTTCACATGCAGAATGCCTTCATATCTATAAAAATGCCAAGAAAAAGTGATCATTGAAAATGCTTCAATATTAAGTACAGTTTTCTTCATTTGGCCATGAAATTATCTCTGAAATGCAAGTGCCCAATCAGTAAGCTCAGTAATCCTGAACAATATGAAGCCTTGACTTGCAATAAACCTCTCCAGAAGCAGAGAACTTTACCAAGGTTACAGCCAAATCTAAATGTTTTTTAGCCAATGCTTCAAAAATACAACGTTTTGTTCCTTGTCTGGTAAAGGAAGCAATTTATTTTGACTGCTCTTTGTTCCCACAAAAAGAACAACCCACTTTAACTGAAAAACTTTTCCAGCATTACTATTTCGAACTAACACTGCCTTTCAGAAATCACAAATTCGGACTGAAAGAAGTGCTTTTGCATCCTCTCCTCTTCAAAAGACAAAGAAAAAAAAGGACACAGCATTTCTTTTCTCTCTACTCAGAGAAGTATCTCGGTATCTCGAGCGCACATCAGTGTTTTATACTTATTTACCAGATTTGCGTGGGATCAATTCCCACAAAAGCACCTGGATGCAGGGTCACAGCGTCACAGCTCCCGCACTCGCAGCAGACCGCGGGCCAGCCCGGGCAGGGCAGGGCTCGCCCTGCTCCCGCGCCCCCCGCCCCGACAGCGATGTGGGGACACACGGATACCGCACACACCCCCAACTCTGCATTCTCCCCCCGAGAGCTGTCCCCGCGGTTACCGGCTCTGACCACTGCTCCTTCTCTCCAGGCTTTCTGCGGCTCGGCTGGAGCGTCGGTCCTGGCGAAGCGACTTCTCGGCAGCGAGTCCGGCCCGGCCCCTCCCTCGGGGCCGTGGAGCCGGAGAGGGCAGCCGGGAGGGGGTGGCCGGAGGCCGGACAGCAGCAGTCCGGAGCGCTGCCAGAAAATGAAGCGGGCGTTTTCGGGAGAGCCCAAGGTCTGGCCGTGCCGCGGCAGAAGCCGGCGCGTAGCCAGCACCAGCCCGCCCCAAAGAAGCGCAGTTGGCGATTACTTAAGGGTGACTCAACCGAAGCTTTCCACGGGCGCCTTTATCGTTCTGTGCCCGGCTCCGAGCCTCTCCCGGCCGCCACAGGAGCCCCTGGCGGGCGCCCCTCACCTGCAGCGGGAGAGGCTCCGGGGCTGCGCAGCCCCCGGGCCCCGAACTCGGTCCCTCCCCAGCCTCCGGGCCGCCTCCCTGGGGCTCGCCGAGCCCCCGGCACCAGCCCCCGCGGGCCTTGACCTCCCGCTGCCCTTCTCCACACATTTAACAACTTGGCCTCCGTGATTCCGTCTCTCAAACTAGCACTGCAGCAAAAATTAACAGTTTGCTAAACCCACCCTGTGCAAGGACCATCCAGAGCCTATGGCGTACTTCACACACACAATTTACTTGCGTTGGTAGAAGCCCCCCTCATCCTACCAAGTGCCGTGAAGTTATTTCTGCAACAGGTTGATGGGATAAAACGCGTTTTGTACAACAAAGAGTCAAATAGCTGTACAGAACCGGGAGCTACTGACAGAACAGATGGTCATTTACTCTCCTTTTGTAAAATATACCTTCAAAACAATGAGATAATTATAGATACAACGTTCACTTTCAACTAATTATCTCAAGCACCTTCAGCTGTGACACTCAGCCACAAAATCAAGGCACACTCAGTTGACTTTTAAAGCACTGTCTCCATCAGTTCAACACACTATTTGTCTCTTTCCCATTGGCTCAGTGTTTCAGACTGCCTGACCAACATTTCTCTGGTTTTACCACAGTTATTCCAGTTTTTTCAATTTCCACTGCATCAAAATTCATAAGATTTCATTTTTCAAACCTCTTCACTCTTATCCTATTTGCATTAGCTTTCCAGAGGCAAAGGCCTTTCTGCCTTACCAAATATTTATTTGATTTTGATACTAAATATTTGATCCCATCTTAGTTAAAGGGTGGTTCTGCTTTGGGAGATCATCTTCACACACTGTTTTCATTTCACTCTAATGTTCAATTCTTTCATTCGCTCTCCATTTTTTACCAGGACTGGCTTTAATAAATTACTTCTGAGGTATCCGCTGCAGAGCCTGACTATACCATGTTGCTGAAGTTGTGGTATTAAGATATCTAAATGATAAATGCAATGTAAGGATCAGATTATTTATATTCCTCTGCATATTATCAAGACAATAATCAAAAATAAATCAAATTCTGATGTTCTCACACTAAGCAAGTTAAACATCCAATAGTGACAGCAGGAGGATTAAAATCCCATATAATGTCTTACCGCAGTGAAATCTCTGGGTACTGGGTAGGATTAGGACATCTATAGTTTGGCATTTTATGCATTGTCCATAAAACTGAATTTGCAATCTCAGCTATCTGAAATATCTCAGAGCAACTGATTTTTTTTTAATGAAGTAATTCAAACCAGAAAAAACATTGGACCTTTATTTGAAGTGTAGCTAGAGTTTAAGAAACATTTAGCTGATCAAGACAAGATTCTTTAGCCATCATATAAGTTGCTGAAGTAGGTATTGGGAGATAAAAATTCTTGAGAAGTCTAGGAATTTTCATAGATATGAGTGGAATCTTTGCATAAGAAAGCTCAAGTAAGATGAAGTTTAGTGTAAAAGAAGGAAAAAGAAAATAAAGGCAGAGAGTAGTGCTCCAATATTCAGTAAGGGATGGAGACAGAAGATTAGAAAATTAAATTTATGGAGTATACTAAGGTAAAGGAAGCTCGCAGTAGCATTTCTGACTGGTGTTCCCCTTCCCATAGCAACACCAGTTCCTTAAGGCAGACACGAGCAGTAGGGAAGCATTATCAGTGTTGTTGTTACCATACACCTTTTACAACTTCCAAAACAGAACAGTTGAGGTAATTGTGAAACACAGCAGCTTTCAAAAAGATCCATTCACTGGTGCTGGAACATAAGTCACTACTTGTGGCATGCTGACAAACAGACTTCTATATTTTTCTCTCCACAAATTACAAAAAATTATAGTATCCTATTGACTCTGAACACACCCTTGAAGTTTAGATCTAAATTCAAACAAACTTCACTTATATCAAAGCTTCAATGCACACTAAAACATCACTCTGTTCTTTGGTCAGTTGTTTTTCCCCAAATGCTTTGTCATTTGAGCTACTGATAAACTAGGAAAACTACCAAATCTCGACTAGCTGATGGCACTCTGCACTCACTGGGACAAATAACAATCTGTAGAGATTTCCCATAGTATATTCCATTCATACTCTTTCTTCAAAATATACTTGAGAGAGGAAGGGAAGGAGCAGGAGGAGTGGAAAGGAACTGAAGAACACCAGCCTGTGACCTCATGTTGGACACCAAAATGCTTCACCAATACATCCAGTGCAAGAAAACAGCATTAGGATGAGGGTACAGAAAGAGGAATTGAGATAGCTGGATTCCACATTCAGTTTTAGAATTCTGTCCCACCTACTTCCTGCATGACATATACTAACATTTTTGTAACATACATCACAGTTATTTTTCACAGGGAAGACTGTACTCTATTAGATTATCAAGTGGAAGATGCTACAGAAATGCAAACTATTATTTTCCTCATTGCATAAAGGAAAATGTCTCGCTTCTCTATCTAAACCACATGTTCCACAGTTCAGGTGAAAGACATTTCAAACCATGCCAAAAACTCTGATCCATGTATAGGACCGTCTCTACTGGCTGATTCTAATCACTCAGGAAATTTTTAGGCACTGTAGTTACATAGGAAGTAGTGTCATGCTTGTCATTTTTTATGACTAAGAACTAGAAGAGGGGCAGTAACTTCCTTAGTAGCATGACTATGTGCTAAATAGTAGGATTGTAGCTGGGCCCTGCCTAAACTGTGATTACTCTTACTTGCATGAGTCATTACATTCTTTTCCTGAAGTTTTGTCTTCAGGTTAAGTTGAAAATTGGTCTTTGTCTTCACTACCTTTGACAATTTACACAACCCATCCTTGCACATACTTGAAAGCTGTCAAAGAGATGCCTGCAGGATGCACTAATGAAAAATTCACAGGAATGCCTACAGTATCTCCACAGGTTGTGAATTGCTCCAGATTGAACTAGATTAGATTCCTCATTGCAAAGCTTTTGTCGTTTTCATACTTTCCATCTGCTTTGGAAATGAGTTCACTAAGCTGCGGGATGAAGTCTGGAAGCATCAATGTCCTGAAAGGAGCACAGCACCTCTGTCATGCCCTCCCCACCAGCGTTCCAACCTGCCATACCCCTGAGCCATGTGTTTATCTATATGGCATCATGCTGTCCGTGGAGCATTGTCCTTTGTGACACCAACCTGGGGCAGGCTGAGAAAGCAGCAGTATGCTGGCCATTGCTGGCTACACATCGCACAGTGCTGGAGCCTTCCATGGCCACCCTTGACTCCTGCTTTCTGAAGGAGGGGAGTATGTACAGGTACATCTTTTCACCTGCAAAGACACCCAAAAACGCAGCTAACTGAACAGATAAGTGAGGAGGAACACAACTGGAACACAGGTCCCATGACCTGTGCTGCTATAGCTCCCATGCCTTAATTATGCCAAGAGTTAATTAAGAGTACTTGATAGTTCTTGAGAACATTTTCAAATGTGCTTGGCTTACAGAAACAAAGAAAACAATAGGATATGAATATTTCATCCATTGGAAATTTTCAATTTGTCCTTAAATACCAGAATACCAGTATTCCTCAAATAACCAGGAGAAAACACATTAACTCCAAAAGCACTATTCTGCAGATGCAGTGCTAAAATGCAGAAGTGACTACACACGATGAGGACATAGCATGTGTGGATTGCTCACACAGAAGTTCTTGTAGATTCCCTGATAAACAAAAGTCAAAGCAAGTTGCTACTATAAGGACTTGTCTTAGAAGAAAAAGGGCCCATACAAACAAAATGCTGCACAACTTCTACTCCCACAGATACCACACAGAAAAAGTAATGATCATACCTGTTGGCTAGGAAATTAAGTTTATTTGCTGATAATTTTCAAGTTAGTCAAAGTCTAACTTGGGCAGGGCAAATAAAAATGACAATGTGAATTGAAAAATGCTCCAGACTTGGAATCTGACAATATTTATTTTGAAAACTGAGCTATGGCACCTGTGCTTTCTAATGTTCTCCCTGGCTGCCAACTGAAACAGGCAAGTTTATTCAGCACCTATCCAGATCTCCATAACAAAACTGCCAGCATGATTTCTTGCTATTTGAGCTGTCTTAGGTCTGGAGACTCAAGGTCCTTCCAAAGAAGAAACTCCCAAAGAGTTATCTGTTATGAGTTGGGGTTCAGAAACCTCGCAATCCCCAGCCTCAGAAAAGCTTGCAAGCAGACACATCCCATAGCTGATCACTCTGCAAACGTTGTAGGAGAGCAAGAGAGTTTGAAGACTTATATAAATTCAGTCATTGTCAGATATAATACAAGAAAAATATTATCTTGAACAAAAAATAATACTGATAATTCTGTGGCAATAATATGTTGTGTCCATTTCCCCCTCTTTCAATTTGGTATTGAAAATCACGTGAAGCAACTTTTTCTGGCATTTATCAGACAGATCAGTTTCAAATGTTTGAAATATAAAGGTAAAATGGCACTAAATCCAGTCTTCCTTTATTGATTAGTTTTGGTAAATGATACTTAAACTGTAAAGAAGCTGGACAAGGTCTTATGGGTCCCTTTTTTACCAAGGGTATGTTTTCCTCTTTGCTTTTAGCAGTGGTAGAACTGTTACTGGGGATCTAAGACTTCGGGCAAGTTTCTGTTTCTCCATGCTCCTGCTAAAAGTCTCAAATACAGGGGAATTACCAGCCTCTGTTTGCCTGTGACAGATGTTTTTCATTTCAAACATAACTGATGTAGAGACAAGGATAAACAGAGGGCCAGAAAGCACCAGTAAACAAATTTGGAACTTTCAGTAGATTAAATGGTACTCTCAGAGGTGTTTGTTAACAGCTCTGTAACAGCGTTTACAATGCTGACTTTCTCAAACAGAGGAAGCAAAAAACTCCAAATCCTCATGCCTCTCAGAAAGAGCAAAACAGACCACACAGGGAGCAATGCAGATAGAAGTGTTCAGAGCAGCTTCCTCTCCCTCTGTTGGCAAAGCTACCAGCATATTTTACCACAAGGTTGGAATCTGACAGGTTGACACTACATACCACTGCCCCAAAGCACTCTGGCTGCATTTGTAATGTTTCAGAGAGCAAAAGCATCAGAATGTGTAGAATTACTTTACTTAAAAGTGACAAAGGCAAGATATTTGATATTTGGTTGACAATGCCCAACCAGTCATGGTTTTATGCTAACTGTAATGATCATCCAATAAAAATACAGGAGAGAGTGGCTCAGTTATTTTACACCTTTTTTGAAGATAAACTTTTCTATTTATATTATCCTGTGCTCAACTCAGACTCTGTAGTGCTTGCTCAGGTTTCTTCTTAATACTGCACATCTTAGGTCTTCCTCATAATAACAAGAAATCACTTCATATTTAACTTCATACTACTGCAGCATGGCAAAAAATACCACATAGGCGGAAACAGTATCTATGAATTAAAGTGCAAAAAACCTAAAAGCAGAATGTTATGGAATATTAATTGCATTCAATCTAATACAAGTTTAAAATTTTATTTTATGTTTACCTACAATAAATTATGTCAATGCACATATTTTATTTAAATATGGTAAGGCCGGCCTTCTTTGTATAGCAAAAAAATCATAATAAGTCTAAATCTATACGCTGCTAAAAGTCTCTGTATAAGAAAACCTGTACAAGACATAAAGGAAATATTCTTTATACCTTTTGCCTTTCAGAGAAAAACACTCCAAGATGTTAATGAAATCATACAAGGGCATAAAATGCTATTATTTGGAATTCATCTCAGTAAAAGAAGTTACTGGAAAAAAAGTTATAGCTCTTAGAACACTTCTTAAAAAATACTTCACGCTTAGCTTTGTCTATTTCTTTCCACTTACAACTCAACTAGTGATGTATAGAAACATACATCACCAATACATGCAAATGCATACAAATATTTTAGTAGTCAAATGATACTAAGTTTTCAAATATAATCCTCTATTTAAATTCATGTCCCTAAAGGGAAAAAATAAGTATCTTCCATGTCTGGCAATAGCCAAGGCCTTTTTTTCATTGTCTCAAAATAGACATTTTCATTTATGTGTTTACATTTCCCTCTCTATAGGTACCATTTCTACTGGACTGAAGAAGCTGATCACATTATGGTGGGTTTCCTCAACACATTTGAAGCATGATTTATTAGTTTGCTATAGGTCATAAGAAGGTGGCACACTATAGTAAATGAGATTAAATACAACAAACATAAAACAATATGATGAAATAAACTCTGGTTCAGTCTCAAATGGCATAAACTCTGCTTTAGTTGTATTAGAGGATACTGAGAAAACCCCAGTTCCTTACAGAAGCACTACCCTACAAGTACTGGGCTGTGGCTTTCAGGATGTCTTGAACTGCTGATTGTTGCAGGACACAGTGCAATGCCTCATGCTCATGGAAGGAAGACATTTTGAGTAATACAGGAATCAGATTATGTAGGAGAATAGATTGTGAGAGATTATGAATGGGGTGCAGCTTAAAACAGCATTGAAGGAGAATGGAATGTTGATGTGTATTGACCAACCACAAAAGAGCAAAAGGGCATGCAGGTGTTGTGCATATTAGGGAAAAGAGTGCAAAGTGTGTAAAGAGCTAGGAGGAAAGAGGTGGTGTTGTTGGAACTAGCAGGTTGTGCTGGGTGAGAAAGGAGTCAGTGTTGTATGGTGCTGCCTGTGGGATTGCAACAGAGAAAAGGCAGAAGGCTTTAATAAACTGCTGATGCTTGCCACCATCTTCAGCATCAGCCTTTTGAGCCCACAGTCAATCAGAGGAAGGGCATGAAAGTTTTTACATAAAGGGCTGACACTTGTGTCAGTGGAGAGTCCACCATCAATTCAAATAGTGCCCCTTGTAAGGAGCAAATGACAACAAGATTACTCGTGATTTGACACCAATTTTTGCATTACCACAAGAAGCTTCTTCTAGAAGAGGGTATGTAGTTTCCTGGCTTTTCTAAGATGCCACAAAAGTATTTCAAAAAGGTGCTAGATAGCCACTGAGAACATTCCTGTAAGCACAGCCCATATTTTTTGCTTTTCTTAGAAGTGCTAGTACCTAATTTTTGGATACATCTTGATTCTACACTGTGACAAGCCCAGGCATGTTGTAGGCTTCACCCTTACAATTTCCCTGGAACAGAAAACAAAAGGTACACCCAAAGGAGTTACAGCATGTGACAAGTAGATGAATGAATACTGGTGTAGATGGCAGGACATCAAGGTCTGGAATATGCTACAGTACACATCAAATGTAAATGAAGATACAAGCAAAGAAGACTGTGGAATGAATATTTATATCTCTTCCCATTCACACCTTTTTGAAATGCTTTGTTAGATTAAATGCTTAGAAGCTGAGAAAGTATTCTAAGAAAGCATCACTGGATTGCTGTGCTCTTTCATGTTTTCACTTGACATCTGTGTTGTCAGAAGCTCATTCTGGAGAAACTGAGTTAGACTCTACATAGCCACACGGTCTGTTCATGGAACTGAGGTAGGAATTATGTTTTAGAACTGGTAACAATTTTGCACTTAGGAGGAAAATCTTCAGAAATTTGAAACACTTCTGAACTTAAATACTTTGATTTGGAAAGGAAATGAAAGGCAGTGAAAAATTCTAAGTAAACATTGGACATCATCAATATTTAGAGACAGAAACAAATGCTTTCTTGAAATTTGTAAGGCTGCATACAAAAGAAGAGATGAAATATTCCAGAACAATCACAGTTTTAGCTTTTAGGCCTAAATTCCACCAGCTGTCAGTGTTTGCTAAGAGATCTGTCAGGAAGTCAGCCATCCTGGTGTATCTCTACAATCAACAAAAAACATAGACACCTACAAAAGGTAGTGAACCAAATCATCTGCTGAATTCATGTCTCTCCAATAGCAGAGGGAGCAATGAGGGACTTGCCTACCGCTTAACACCTTCAGCTGTGGTTTCGGTTTGGCAGCAAGGCTGTTTCCGCCACTAGGGCTCAGCTCTGCTGTGTCTTCCATAGCCATTCAGGCTCTTGGCAACGTTTGTGCAGCTGAACAGTGAATTGGCTTGGGGACTTGATGTGGTGGAGAACGGAGGAAAAAAGGTTGTTTTCAGCTGGATATATTTCCCAATGGATTTACCATGCAGCTGCAGGATAGTTTTACAGACAAGAAAAAGAAGGATAGAGAGATGGGGAAAAGCTGCTAAAGAAAGACAAAAAGGATGCAGACTGCTTAGAGTGGCATTTTGGAAACTCAGCTTTGATTAAGGTCAAGGGTCAACAGTACAGCAGCCTTTAAGTTTTCTGATACAGATCAAAAATTTCAGAGCCCCATTATTCAAATCACTGACCCACTATTAAATTTATTATGCTGGGCTGAAATGGTGTAACAATTTTGAATATTTGTTTTCCTACAGATTAGCCAATGCCACTCAAAAATCAGTTGTTCTACTCACTTCCCTATCACTGACTGCCATAAAGATGGCGTAAAAGCTTTAAGCCAGTGAACTTCGTATTGTGTACTCTGCCTAATTCAACAGATATGTGATCATGTGCACATGTTTCATCCAGCTCTAATGTGTTGCTGGGCATGATGTCAATGCACAGATCTTAGTACAGATTTCTGTAGAAACACAGCCCAAGTATCTACAGTTAGACAGGATGAATCCAAACTGAATCCAAATGTACTGAGACATGTGCTGTTCAAAAGAGTTTCAGAATCAAGATAATATTTTAGAAAACAGAAAATGTTTTCACAAATATTCCGAAAATTTAATGTCACTTTTAACCCTCTGCAAATACTTACTTATTAAAGTGACTTATCACTTGAAGCACAGTCTGCAAACTGTAGAGCCAGCATCAAATACAATGCTGTTGTTTAAAGCTCAGAGTGACAGCAAACAGAGTAAGATAGCCTTTGCTCTGATCCAGTAAGTACATTAGTAGGACATTAGCACTTATTTAATAGAACAGAAAATTTTAGATGTTTTTTCTAATGTCTGACTACAGTAAAGTTCAGTGCTGGAAAACAAGCATTTCCGTGTGACTGATTAGGCACTTTGCACCTAGACACAGCATTCTGTCAAACACAGACACGAAACAAAACCATGTCATAACAGGCTAGAGACCAGATAACAACCATTACTCCCCACTGTGAAAACAAACCAGTCTGCACTCATGTATAACTGACTGAACTGATCTGTTTTCAACCTTTCTAGAAATCATTAATACAATAGGCAAAGCTATTGGGGATGTAAATATCCTAGTGTAAACAGAACTTGGAGATCAATGTCTGTAGTTATTTTGAGCATGTAATTCAATTATACATTTAATTATCATTAGCCAAAACCCAACAGTGAATGGAAACATTGCTCAAGATAAATGCCCATAAAAAATGAACCAACACTAATTTTACTAGAATTCAGCTTAAAGAGTTCTAGCAATTAACTGCCAAAAAGAAAAAAAAACAAAACCCAAATGGCACCATACTGGCACTTTGTAAAATCTGTCTCTGGAGGACAAAAAAAATAAATACACATCCATTTCAGAAAGAAGATTTTTGATTCAAATTCATATTCATTGAAGTCATCAGCAATACATCAAGATTTGATGTAGGCTCAACATAACTGAAGCTGAACAATCATGAGTTGGAACATTCTGGTGAGTTTAATGAAATGTTCCATAACTATCTACAAATCAATTTACCATATCAATGAGAGTCTGAAAAGCAGTGCTACATTGACAATGTAATATATTCCACATTCAGTAACTGAAAAGATTACGAAACATGGTCCCAATGCACATGAAAACAGATTGAAACACATCCAGTTTCACTGGATTTTTTTTTAAGTCATCAACTTAAATAATTTCCCAATCTGTTCACAGTAGCAGTTACAAAAATGTCATATTTACATCCATATTTTAAGACATAAAACCTATGAGCTGCAGAAGTTTTGTAATTGTTAAATCAATATTAAACTTGTTGGAAAACATTGAGGAAATACAGTGACCTACTTGTACACAATCAGTTCTAGTTCCTTCTGAAAACTTCAGTAGCTAAACACATTTTATGAATAATCAATTCCTACACATGGTCCAAAAGTCTTATTTTGACCAAGAGAACGTAGAAGCAGGACTGTTAGCCAAATAACTAACAGCTTCACATTAAATTTGTAAAAGATTTTGGCAGTAATCAGAATTATTTGACATAATGCAAAATACTTGTGTCTCTATCTTATGAACAGTTCTCAAAATACCCACTACAAGAAGTCATAGTTGAATAACTTCTCACTATATCCTTCCACTGAGACTAGAATGTCTTACAGGGCTTGTTCCAACTCTTAGGTATTTGAGTTGAACTTTGATACTGAGCTGATAAAAACAAATGATGCAGTGATCAAGTCTTAATTCATGGCAAAGTCCCTAATGGAAAAGAAGGGCCAGAACACTCATCCTCTCCTCAGTAGGGATGAGGTGGGATGTACTCAATTTAGCTCCGTTTAGACCTTCTGATATGATCTTTCCAAATGAGGAAGATATTTGTGACACAGACTTCCGTCAATTATGGTATGTTAACATTACTGTGTTTTGTTAAGGTGAAGACTGTGAGAGCAATAGAAACTGAAATGCAAGTGAAGCCTTTTCTGAATGAGAATTTTGATAAAAAAATACGGGGTATATTATTTTGTAAATCTATGCCAAAATATGGATGTTTGATTTTTATTAAACTAATGTTTAACAATGCCTCTTATTATCTGTGTAAAGTCCCCCAGTGATGTGCATTCAGAGCACTATCCCAGGCAGAGTCAGGGTATTTTTTTATCATCCTTTGTGACAGAGAAGCTCAGGTTGCCTTAGATCATTCCTTAGTCTTTAGGAGACAACATGGAAATCTTACCTTTCTGTTGTTTCACCTCCTGAAGCAGCAGGATATTGGAAATGAGGTGTGTTCGGTGGCCTTGATTTTCAATTCCCAGTTTTCTAAGATCAACTTCTGTAAGATGGAATAAGTCCTGTAGCAAATGCCAGATTAAGGAAAATATTATACTACTAATACAGGAGAATTCAGTGTGTTTCAGGCATGTTAGATGTTTCTGGTACCATAAGTTAAATAAAAGCAAATGTAAGTAGATTTATATTTTATATGAAGTTCCCTTGTCATTGAAAGAATTAGGTATTTTTCCTTTAAAACATTAATTCCTTGTCTCTCAACTTTTTCTCAAAACAAATCTGGTCATCTTAGCTGGAGAGTTCCTAAAAACTGACTCGAGTTAAAAAAACAAAATGCACAAAACTGCTAGCATGCCAATTGCACTTCATGAGGGAAGATAAATCTCAGCATGAACTGATAGGAATAATAATTTTAGAAAGGAAGGTTTTGTATAATTGAGGGGATATTAATTGTAATAATAGATAACATGAGTTAACAGTGACACTGTTTTGAAGAACAAGAATTTCCATATAATGGATCTGCACAATGAAACTTAAACTATTCTCTTCTAATCCACTTTCTCTCTGAAAACTCATTACTATTTTATTTTCAAAATAAGCTGCTGAATAACTCCAGACATTGTTTATAAAGCAGTACAGAATTTCAATTTGATGTTGATTTATATATAGGTATAAAGCTTCACTTGAAGATGAAAGTTTTCAGAGCAGTGAATATATCAAAATATATTTCTTTATATTTGTACTGTTCTGTATATTCACTGTAAATAAGATAAAGAGAGGTACATAGAATGTAATTTTGTTACTAGGAAGTCATGTTACTGCAAGTTACTTTTTCTAATGAAGATTTACAATTCAGACCCCAAAACAAAAATGAGATTGATTCTCTGTGTAAATAAGACAACTGACACAGAATAGTGTGAACCACTATTTCAGAAACTGTAATTTAAAAATCTTTCTTTCAAACTAAAACCACTTCAAAAGCCTGACATTATTTGCTTTAGACTGAATAGTGCTCAAATTACCGAAAGCCTCAGTTTAAGTCACTACCTAACACTATTTTAAAAGAAAATAGTTTGAGAACTTCAGTCATGCCTGAGAATGTAATATTCTTTCTCAAAGATAATTGATATGTAACTAAAGACATAAAAGTAGAGAATTGCATAATACTTACTTCTAATTTATTCCTTTATAGGTTTGCTGAAATGCAAAAGGTGGCAGCAATGTTGAATTTACATTTCAGTAGAAAGGATTTTTCAACTTTGGGAACAGTGACAGAGGGTCCCTCTGCTTTTCTCAAAGACCCAACATACTTCTCCCAAATCCCAAAATCATCCTCCAAGGAAAACCACAAAGGAGTACAAATGCAGTATGCACGCACTTCAAACTTCAGCAGAAGGTTTGGAAGAAGGAACACAACTAAGATTGTTGTTAACTCCAGTACTGACCCAGAAGATGCTCAGGGTAGCACAATGGAAACTTTTATAGAGACATTTTGGATGGGGTTTTTTAGTAGCTTTAAAGATCTTACTTAACATTTTCTCAAGAATTTTATTGAAAAAGGGCAATTCTCACCTCTATACCATCATATTGTTCAAAGAGTGTGCAATATTCTGCAAGACCAAGCTGGGTCAGCCAGTTAGAAATGGGTAGATACTTCATTATCTAGTCCTTCCCAATGCCTATGATTCTGAAAAACAAAAGCAAATTACAAATTACAAATAACATTGTTGGGAATGTTAAACTGAACTCCGAAAGCACTTAATAATTCAAGTTTCACTATTATGGCCGAAGAAATTAACACTTTTTTGGCTGCATGGTAAGAGGTGCATTATAATCTGTGCATTAAGATTTTTACCTTTACTTCACTGTTTCATTGTAATCCTCATACAAGTAGGGAATATTAGGTACTATATTTTGTTTAGCTCTTGCAGCTGAATTAATATTTTAGAAGATGAACCAACAGAGTCACTTGATACTGCAGTATCAATTAAAATATAGTCAGCCTTTGTATTCAAAGAATGTTTCTCAATACATCATTCAGTGATAATGTCATTCTGTGACACATGAAAAAGTGCATTAAGTGAAGAGGAATAGCAAAAGGAGCAGTGTTTTCTCTAAGAATACGAAGGGTGTGGATGAAACTGCATTCTCTGTAAGACTGTCAAAATGACTAAGATTCTGTGGTGGCTGTTTGTCCAAGGTGGGAACATAGCTGGAGCCAACCTGTTGCAGAATATTTCTAAGGAAAAAAGCAACTGAAAGATTTTTACAGTTTGTTCTTATCATGCCATCTGAATTTGAGTTATCTGCAAATTAAAATAGTTTTAATTACTTTTATCCTCAGTTGCTAAGATGAAATAAAAGATAGACATTAAGATGGATATATAATGGACATCAGAAGGTAAAAGACATAAAATACACTCCTACTATCACTGCTCCATGTAAGCAGTTATGCAAGATCTGCACAGACAAATACTTAAGCTTCCAAGAATTCCTGCATTTCTGAAGACATGTCTATGTGAAAGTTTGAGCATAGCTTAAATCAATTTAAGGATGACCAATTCTAAATCTGTAACTTGTAGTCTGAACACTTTTTGTCAGAACACTAATGTCATATGTACAGACATCTAGTACATTTACTTTTAGTTAAAGATCCTTCTCCCATCTATACTTCAGAAGTAGTTGCTCATTAGCCCTGGATAAAGTAACTGTAATTATGACTTTTCAGCTACAAACCACATATTCTAATACCTCTGCCTACTCTGAATACACAATAAGCTGCCCTAAAGGCTGACATGTTGTGGTCAGCAGACTCAATGTTACTTTTTGCAAGATGGGGAAAGCCATTTAGCATTTTTATAATTCTTGAAACACAAGAAAGAATTTGATACCTTTCTTCTCACTCTCTTTTTTTTTTTCAATAAAAGTTGCAAACCTGAAATTACTGTTCTGCAGAAAGGTAGGCCATGGTAGCAGTATTGTTTGTGTCAATGGACAATACATTCCTATAAATGTTTTAAAAGCATTTCAGTTAGCATAGCAACTGTTAGTAATATAAAATATGGTTTGGACCAGACATTGTTTTGGAAGCCTCTGTGAATTTTGCCCCAGTACTCAATTTTGGAAAAAAGTAAAAAAGTCAAAATGGTTGCACTTCAGAGACACATACACAGTTACACTGTGGAAGTTGTAATTCCGGAATTTGTCGCTTCGTAGTCTGTTAAAGAACAAATCTGCTAATTTGCAAGTCACATTGTGAAATCCCTCTATTGTTCATTGCAATACTATATTATATTATTTGCTTTATTGCTAATTTTTCATTACTGTGAAAATATTGCAGGCTATAGATGATGAGTGTACATCTAAACAACTGTGGAATTCCATTAACTAAGAGTATCTTGCGGAGTAACACTGGCCAGAAAATCTCCACATTTAATTGACACACCACAAAAGAATTTCCTTGAGGAATGTTAAAGCCACAGAGAACATTCTTATGTGAGGCGAAGACAAGTTCAGCCACTGACATCTTTCATTTATGGCTTGCTTTAAGCAGGTACTTTGAGATTGCAAGATGGTCAGCACGAAGGGCATATGATTCTCAGAGAGATAAAAGGAAAAACACAGCTGGTTGACTAAAACATAAATAAAACCATGGACAAATACCTCTTTTCTGTTTCACATACTTTAAAGTAAGAGACTTCAAATTTGTTGTCATAAAGGAAAAAACTGTTTAACAACTTCACTAAGAATGTATTTTTTAAGACTACAAATTTTATATTTAATTGCAAATGCTTAGGTTTCTATATTAGTACATGACCATTAAAAAAATCTACAGTAATTGCTAGAAATTCATCACACTTATCCCAGAACAAAGAGAAATTCTGAACTAAGCATGGAAGGAATCCCAGAATTTCCACAGAATAACATTCTCTTAACAATACAGTGATAAACAGTGGCTATCTAATCTTACTTGGCCAGCTGTATTTGCTCTGTTATTAATTTATACCAAAAAAACCCCAAAACAACACATAAATGCAAACCAAAATACCAATACCCCTGTCATCCAAAGCCCCATACAAAACAAAACTGAAGCAGAAAATGTTGTTACCCTTATATGACAAGGTGCTGAGAAACACTGCTTTCAAATATACTGCAATTACACCTTGGAATGGGATTGTTTTACATGCTATTAGGTCTTTTCTAACATCTTGGTAGACTTATCCTTTTTGTTTTATTGAAGCTGAAGGAGAAAAAAATACGCTTTCTTTCACAAGGCAATTAGTTGCTTTTCTGGTCTTTCTGCTAATGGTAGTTTTGGTGAATAAACTCAAATAACTCTTATTTAACCAATATTACACTGTTCATTGGATGCTGGGCACAGCCTAGTGGTCAGGACTCAAGATATATTCATAGCCTGACCAAGGTCAAGAGTAAAATGGAATTGCAAAACAAATCGTAAAACCCTCTAAATATATCATTGTGAGATGCGGCTTTAGGCAGAGGGAGTTTCATATTGTTCTACTTTTACACTGTTTATCTCAGAAAACAGGATTAACTTTGCCTTAAGGCAACATTTTTTAAGATGTAAAATAAGATTATGAACACACTGGAAAAGTGTGTGGCAGATTTTGGGCACATATTTTTCCCTACTATGAAATTAATATCCCTCCTTTCCAGGGAAAGGAAGGGAAGAAAAAAAAAAAAGACAGCATGCATTGCAGAGAAACACAAGATTTCTGTTCTATTTATCCATTCTAAACACTATCAGTTCCTGTACATCTAAGGACCTACAAAAAGAGATCATCAGGTCACCAGATTTTGAGGATAGAACCACTTGCTTCTATTTATTCAGTTATACTTCTGTTATTACTTAATAAGCTCGGGAGTGAAGTTACATGGAAGGTCTTGCAGAACTATCCACACAATTCAAATAATTTCAGGGGTTTTCACATAAAAATAAACAATTTAAATCCCACTTAGGTTAGTATAATTCTATTTCTGAACACTACCTATCCAGAGGCTTTTATGAAATCAAGTTACTGATAAAAAGTTGTGAAATTAGTAATAATGGGAGATTGGTAGCATGGCTCTCTGATCTAGTGAGCTGAACTTTCACTCTCAGAGTGCTTTCCTGCATTCTCTCTCACAGTTTGCAGCCATCCATGTAGGGGCACACGTGATGCAAACACACAAAGAAAGGTGTTTTATGTGTAGCTTTTAAATCCAATTGTTCACACTACAATGCTTTACTAGACTGATAAGTCATTGCATCTTTCCTCTATCACAGTATCCCAGAACCATTAAAAGATGCTGCTGCTGTTGTTGGCTTGTCATACTGCAAGCACAAGGTAAGTAATAGGTAATATCAGATTCTTACTTCAGCTATGATTTGGGCAACTTAGCATCACTGTAATTTCTAAAAAGTGCGTATGTGTGTATGACAAAGTCACCACAATTGAGTAATAGTAAGTATTCCAGGCACAGCAATTCATACTTCTTTTTCAGTCTCCCTTTGGGATTTAGGCAGTAATATTGCAAGGATCAAGCCACATATCATGGTATAATCCTGCCCCAACAAAATTAGTCATGTGAGTCAGCACAGCCAGCAATTTCATCTCATCTGGAAAGTCATTTCCCTTATTGTGCCTTTTCTGTTTCAGCAAAATTGACTTGCATAGTACTTCCAGATTAAAACTAGCTTCCTGCTGTGACAAAATAATTTATTAGTATAAATTGATTTATTGGACACTTGCCCAAGTAAGTTTTCTCAAGGTTTTTAATCACTTGAACTTGGCATGCTTTCCTAACTTGAATGAAAGGCCCATCAGTTTTGTTTTCAGATAGATTCTGATGTACTTCCACTTCAGATGTACCTTTATTTTTTTCTGTCATTAATGAAATCAACAAACCCTCTAAGTTACAGCCTCGATAAATCTGACCTTTCCATGCAACATCATGTACATCAGGTCCTGTCTTGTGGCACTGAGTAATAACTGACCAAAGGTCTGTTCCCCTTTGCTGATCACAACTATTTGTGCTTAACTAAGCAATTCATTCAGCATTGTTGTATTGTAATGCATGTTCGAATGAAAGAAAGTTTCTGCTATTTGAGTGCCAGGTTCTGAATGCTGTGGAATAAAATACTAAAAAAACCTGGAAGTCATGAAGCTTGTGATATCACATCTCAGAGATCTTACCATAGTAAAAAAACCTACCTCTTCTTTTGCAGACCAGGTCATAATTCTATTTCTCATCTCTCTTTAAACAATTTACCAAGTGTAAGACATGTTGTAAGTAGTAATTTTTGAAAGTACACAGAATTACAATTTAAGCCAGTAAATTTGTGTATTTTGGTAAAAAATCTTAAAAGATATCTGTTTTGTAAAAGGAATACTAAAGGCAGAGTGGGAAAGCCAGAAGGTATCAGTCAATGACTCCAAAGCTTGCTTCATCTCCACAGAAGTGTTAAAATTTTAGTGAGAAAAGTAACCTTCTTCTCTGAGATTTGTTTCCATGGTAATTTGCCATAATTTCCATGACACTTGCTCTAACCTACTGCCTTAAATAAATTTTGCAGTTAAGAACTGGACAAGGTTCTCCTAACCTATTAAAGCATTAGGCTGGTAATAAGGCATTTATTAAAGTCTACTATAAAGCCAATTCCATCTTTTCTGCTAGCAAAAAGCGAAGGGCTCCTGCAAGGTGGGGCAAGAGACAGAAACAGCAGAAATACCTGAAAACAATCCACCAACAGAACCAAAGTGTCAACACTGATCAAACAAATATTGGTACTGTGCATTTATTGGGCCAAGGACTGTGGCTAAAAAAAGTTGGAAACTACGATCAAAATTTCCTTCCTCTCTCTATTCACAGGAACAGAGCCTGGTACATTGCACATAAACTGGATGACATCACAAGTAAATGATCTCCATTCTTTTTTTCAGAGAGGAACAATATGCAAAACCTCGATGCTCTGCATGAAAAGCAATAATAAGTGACAATAACTCGTTGTGTAATTATTAGTACAATCAGATTCCAACTCTAGTCTTATATGAAAAAAACATCGTACAGAGGAATAACCTAAGTAAGAAAGTTTCATGGATGGGAATGTGACCTATGTAGATATTTCATGCACAAGTCATCAAGGGTGAAGAGGGGAAAAAAAAGCATAAGAACATTATTTTAAAAAAGGCTTATGTTCTTACAGTGATGATGATCTAACAAAATGAAACAAAGAAATAAAATTATCAAAGTAGTCCCTCTGATAAATCCCTGTTATAACACGTAGAAAATACACAAGAAAATTTTGAAAAAAAGATGTGAGAGAGAGACTTGACCCGATAGAGAGAATCACCCAGAAGGGGCTGTTATTTCAAGTCAACTCAGGTGTCTTCTTTCCTTCACTGTACATCCACAGAAAAACTTGTGCTGCCACAAAGCAAGCAATGACAAGGAGCTGCTTACGCAGCAGAAGTGAAAATTTGAGACATTAAGCATCCAGGGGTTATAGACCCCTCTGCTATCCAGCACAGAGTCTACATGTAAACGTAAACCCTCTAATGTATCCTGAACTACAAAATAAAGTGAGGCACAGACTTCCTTACTTTGGCCAACTGTGTTCTGGGAACAACTACAGTAAAAAGACTGGTAATTCTCTAGGGAATTGCAGCACTCTAAGTCACTGTTTTAATTCAGAGCAAAAATCGGGGCCCTTGAACAGGAGAAATGATCAAGCTGCATGGAAAATTTCAGTTCTGGTTTGTAATACCCAAGAAGTTTAAATCTGGTGAGGTTTTTTTTTTGTTTTGTTTGTTTGTTGTGTTGTGTTTTTGTTTTGTTTTTGTGTTGTTTGTTTTTTCTCTAGAATAATATGAAAGTCTTTTAAGCATGCCAGGTTGATGTATTCTTAAACAAACCCTTTCTCTCTTAATAAAATGACAGGTTTGATTAAGATCTCTGTCTCTTTATCCCATGGGAGTCTATGCAGAAGCTACATCACTGAAAAGTGATCAAAATACATTTTACTAGAATCATATTTCATGATTTGTTGAAAAGAGATGAGTACAGGAAACCAGTAGCAAAAACAAGGCAAAACTGTGTACCACTAAACAGACCACTACCTTGCAACACTTCATTGGCAAACAGATCAAAACCAGCACTTAAATTCAAGCAGTGACCCTATTACATTGAATTTAAAATACAAATGGAAGAATGTCCCATTGAAACTTCTAAACCACCATATCTTAAAGTCATAATCAGTATTTGCAATATAAGTGTTCAATAAAAAAATATAAAAAACATTCCTAAGACTGTGTACATGAGATTTACTCTTCCTTCCTCTTTCTTGGAATTTCTAGGCATTTCGTTTCAAGCTTTTCCCCTGTGACTATTAAAACATAATTTAAAACTCTCAAATTCTCAAAGTTATATGAAAAACCTGAATTTTAAAATGAGTTGTACTATCTAAGAAGTAAATTTAATTTTTCCATAATGCAAATGACAAACAATTTTGCTTGTAGGATATCATAAGCTGCAAGCTTCTTTTCATATTTATCTTGCTACTAATTAGCATTTTGTGTACTACAAGTTAGATAGACATAGGTGAACTCCATAGATTGTTTATAGTTACATTGTGAACTATGCCATTTTCATCAAATGAGTTAAATTAAAGCACAAGTCTGATAATCTTATAGGGTAAGGATGATGACAACTCCTCCTAGTGGAAGCACATCTGACACAACAAAATTCAGAAAAATACAGATTTCCTAGGTATCATGCTAGATTTTGGCTGGTACTAGCTAGCTCTGTACTTTTTCTACCCTTTGCTGAATTAAACTAGCTTCATCCAACTTTTCAGTACTTTAGAAGAACATCTATGGGCTTTTAAGGAAGATGAAAATCATTTCACTTTAAACCTGTTACACTGGTATAATATAGTTTCTACACATAGCTAAGAATCGGTTTCAAATTAACCTGAAGCAATCTTTCACTGTAGGACTGTGTGTTATCACCATCTCTTAAAACTGTGGGTGAGACTGATGTGATGTAAAGTAACTTACATTTATTGTGAACAATGAAGCTCTGCTGATTACTGGTGCTGGGAGTGCAGCTCGCTGTGGCTCCTTTTTGTTTCCTCTTCCACTCATACTTTGTTTCAACTGTGCCAGGAATGATTTCCATGTGAATAAATCCCCTACACTTATCTGAATAGACTACTCTGTTCACTCAATTCCATCCCCAAGGCTCAGACTGTCACAGACATTACACATGCTGTTCAGCCTGAACCTAGAGGAGTGGTTTTACCAGAATAGCTCAGAGCAGACAGAGCTATTAGGAATATGCAGTATCACATAAAATGCTGAACAGGCCATCAATACTCTAATTCATTTATTTTAGTCCCTGATTTGCTTCATGTTTCCTTGTTCAAATTGTTTTAAATCCAACATTTTTGTGGTGAAATTTTGAGAAATTGTTGTGAAGGATGTAAAAGTATCAGATTTTTGTGAAAAGAAACTATTAGCATAAATATTGTTGGCCGTCAAGAGACTGAAGGGATACTTCTAACGTGGATTTTTATGTCAATCCAATATTTAGCAAATTTGTTGCAGACTACAAAGAAACACATACAAAACATTACTCAACTTGTATATGCTGTTCTGGCCAATGTTTGTGTAAAGATAAATAGTCTACAAAGTACCAATCAGGAGTTAAATACATACTGACTCAGCAACTCAGCAACCACACAGCAGATTCTTCATGCCAGACATCTCACAAAAAATGCTACAGACATCAAGCTACTTCATGTCAGACCTCAAATCAGGTCTTTTCAGTTGGTGGGATGTCAATACTTACCACTACTAGCTTACAAGAAACAACTAAGATAGTGGTTCATCATTCTTTATGCACTGCTTATGGAAGGCATAGACTAACCACCCTTCATTTATTTTCCTTACATACAGGAGCCTAACTTTCTCCATTTCATAACATCAATATATTTTAATTATTAAGCCAAAGCTCTAAAACAGAAGCAGCAGTTTTTCATGCAATCTTTTTCAATGAGGAACATAATGTCACTCATGTCCTGGGTAGCAAAAGGATAAATGAGTTTAAAAAGATGGTCTACGCAGATAAAACAACAAATAAAAAACTATTTAAAACAAAGAAATACACAATCAAGATCTCTGAAAATTCTTACAGGACAAATTACTAAATCTGTGGTGACATGCTGGGGTAGTAAATATGCCTTTACACTTATGTTCTTACAACACTTGTGTAAGCAAAAGTTTGTCTTAGGAAAAGACTTTTGGTCCAATTCATGCAAATGCTCTTACATTGGACACCAAATGTGGATGTGGCACAAAGCTGCTTCACTAGTACAAATTAGTCCAAAGAATTTTGAAAGTGTCACTTTGCTCTTGCAGATTTTAACAGTACTTGTGTATGGGCATATACCCATGTATGTGCAATTCCCTAACCCTATTCTACAGCCAGATTAGTCATTGTACATTCTCCTGCCACCAGTCTAAGTTAAAATGAATGTACTATTTGTTTTTTGATTCCCAAAAATAGCAAATGTTTGTGCCTAATGCAGGTGAAATGACAGCAATCAGGTGATCAAGTATTAATGAATCCAGCATGTCACCAGAAAAGACTAGTACAAATCTGCAAATACTTTCAAGTACAAGCAACCTAGCAGATATTTTGAAGGCTAGAGCTAACTGTAACAATATTTATGTGATCAGACAAATGAATAAATAGAGCTAAGATAATCAAACACTTAAACAGAAAGTGTTGGTCATGACAGTCTAGTAAATCTTTCCTCTTTCTGTATGTCTGAGTGGTCTTTTGTAGCTAGATGGGAGTTCATCCTACCTGCACAAGCAGTGTCTCAGCTCAGTGCTGAAATTGAGCCAGTATTCACTGTTGAAAAGACTCCACAGCTGCTTCTCAGCTTGAACAGCCAGAGCCTATAATGAACCCAACAGAAACAGACTGTAAATACATATGCCACATAATCAGAAATCTGATTAAAGCCAGCATGCTAAGCTCTCCGTGGGGAGAGAAGATAAAGTTGAGTTTACATCTGTGATTCTATGCTAAAATTTTACTGTGGACTGATCCAACTTCAATGATTTAGTCCTGCTCCATATGAAACTAGAAGTTCCTCACCTCCATTGCACCAAGTCTACCATTTGTGTGGTCAGATGCTAAACTGGATACATGAAATGGTCCTATTTTACTGAAGACACAAAATTGTGCCCCTGCACAGTGTATGTTTTAGAAAAAAAAAAAGTGCAGATCCAGGACCACAGCCTGTCTCAAATTCTATAACTACTAATTACTGTCATGGGTTTCTGAAATGTTTTATCATTTAATGCATTCCTCTTCAGCTTTTCAGAATAGTAGGACTTCAGTTGGACTGCCATGTTTTTTAATAAGGCTGCTCAGAGACACAGAACTTCTGAAAAAGCTGCGCAATTTTTAAAAAATATTCTTTTTTATTTGCCTTCTGGTGTTTGAAACTTTATGGTTAACTTAGGTCTTTCTTTCAAGAAATTCTACAAATTTGGGTTCTACAAATAACACAGTTATTTTAAAAAGGCTGAGATATTCACATGGCTAATTAACTCTAGGATTTGAGTGCTGTCTAATCTACCAAAATTGACTTGTAATAAGAATTAAATAACAACAGAAATAACAACAAAATCACAGGTGCTAAATCATGACCAACGGACAAATGTGCTCTCAAATTGTACTGCATTCTGCACCCACATGGCAGTTTTTGTAGTGTAACAAAAGAAAGGATGGTTGTGGCACTTCTCACATACCCCTGTGCTAAATCAATCTTCTTAGTTTAAGACATTGATAAATGTGGTTTGAGTAAGCCAAGCTGATTTTGCATTGAAATGGATTGGAACAAAAAGTTCAGTTTATCTGAGCTTGGTTTCTCCTTTTCTGCAAGAGCTCAGTAGTCCTGAGCCTTTTTACTCTGCAACCTGCCTTTGCTCATGTATATATATATTCTTACTGCTTGGCTGTTCTAAATTCCTGAACTGTGTAGTTGAAAACAAGATTTCTCTTCTCCTTCCTGCTGCTTGCCTCTCACTCCTCCTCATTAGTCTGATACTCCAAGCCACAGAATCCTGCCTGGTACATTTTCCTGTCTATTTATGCAGTCATTTTTGTTGATTTTCATTTTATAACAAAGTGATAAGAACTGTTCAGGGTTTAGCAGCAGACATGCTAGTTGCTCCAGATTCAAAAAGCTGAATGATAAGCAACAAAAGAAATTTAACTTTGAAATTTAAAATAATTGATTAGTAAATTTGACACCCTCAGAAAGCAAAGTTGCTTGCTGATTTGTTTTGTTTTAATCAACCTATATTTAAAAAAGAAAAGAAAAATAGTGCATTTCCTGAAGATGATCGATGATCATAGAATCACTTGGTTGGAAAAGACTTCTAAGGTAGTCAAAATCAAATATACAGGTTTATTAAAATAAACTATTATATTCAATGAGAATGATTCTGTAAGGCACTGGGCACAAACCTAGAACAAATAATGTTTTAATATAAATTCTGTTTTAATTTCAGATTGATGTTTTCTCGGTTTTCTAAACAGAATGTCCTTGTGTACATGGCAGTTAGGGCTAGAACTCACAATACTACATAACTTGCACAGCTAAATATAAAAAAATGGCCAAGTATCATTAAAAATTGTAACACAGAGGAAGCTGCATTATGGAGACCTCAGCCATAAAGGGCAAGATGGGTCATAATCTCATCAACTTTCTTAGTAAGTCAATCTGTCTGTAAGAGTCAGATCCTTTACTTACATGTGATTGTATATGGAAAAAACAATAACTTGGTTTGTAGTACGTCTTTGGACCCAAACAGCTTACAAGTTTAAATGTTAAAATACTTAGGTTCCAGCTGGAGAAAACACTATTAGCAAATCAGCAGTTTCTTAGAATCATCTGAGCTTACATGCAAAAGTGCTAGTAGTCATATTTTTGTAAATGCAAGGCAAGTCTCATGAACAAAGAACTACTTCCTTCCACTTTAAAGATATGGTATAGGCAGTGCCAGGAGTTCTAGAGACAGATAAAAAGCACCACAGGTAGATAAAACAAAATGCTGAGCCAGTCTAAACTTGCAATGCCAATTCAAATTTGTTCAGAGTATTTTTGATTAATTTTGTGGTAGCAAGCTTAATTCCTTACCAAATCTGTCTACATACCAGTTTTATTGGTATTTCTGCAGATAGCACAAAGGATTTCTTTCCAGTCCCTTCCTGTTTCCCTCCTACTCTGTGATGCAGAGTTACTGCATTCAAGCCATGAACCATCCTTAAATGGAGGCTGGATTCTCTCGATTTCTCAATCATCACCACTGACTTCTGTTCAGCAGCATTCCCTATGACAAGCTCCTACTGACACTGCTGTGCACTGACACTCTTCCTCAGAAGCTCTCTAGCCTTGCCTCACCATATTCTGTAGCAATCTGCTCCAAGAACAGCAGAAGTGCAGAGGCAGAATGACCCATACTACTGCAGCGTAGGACACCTTCCAGTAAAACTTTAGTTCTCAAGCGTAACTTGAGGATCTCAGCTGAGATTCAGAACAAAGCCGATTGCTTCAGCCAAGCCCTTAATTTGCAGCAGCCTCTGAATACCTGTTCAGTGACACAGATGTATCTGAGTCTGGGTTAAAATCCTAATGCATTGCAGGTGTAGCACTGGGCTTCCACCTGTAGTATTACTTTGGCTTTGGTTGTGCTTGGTGTAATCCTGCAATTAGTAGATAAACTCATCACAAATTTTATGGTGTATCATGTGCAAACTGAAAGGAGAGCTTCAGTGCTTTCAAGCATTGGAGTTTACAGTAATTTCACGATTATAAGCCACACCTGATTATAAGCCGCACCTTCCGGTAGCCAGGTAGACCACAGGATTTGTCCATATATAAGCCGCACCTGAATATAAGCCGCACCTTTTTATTATTTTTTTTAAAGTGAGGATCCATGTGTAACAAAGTAACAAATTAGTAACAGACACAAATTGGTGTCAGGTGCTCAAGTTGCAACAGTTTTCATAGACCAGAGAAGCCTTTAAAGGCAGCCCCAGGCGCCCTCCTGGCTGGCTCTCACTTCCGGGTTGGCATTTCACTGGGATTTGTCCATAGATAAGCCACACCTGAATATAAGCCACACTGCTGGGGTAGGCTGGATTCTTCAATGAAAAAGGTGCAGCTTATAATTGTGAAATTACTGTAACTTATTACACATTTCCTGTGCCATCTTCCTTTATGTATTCACATTAGAAGAGCAAAAAACAAAGACACCTCAGTGTAACTACAGCTGTAAAAGCAGGTCTCCCTTGATATATTTTCCTTCATTTAATACCCCATCTATTTCAAAGACATTCTTAGTGTTTACAATACAAAAGTATATCTGCATGCAAAAACAACTTGCACATCAGCAGTAGTATCCCACAAAATGGAACTAAACCAGAACAGCTCATCTCCTGTCCTGGAAGGCTTGCTCAATAGCAGGCTTTCCAAGTGAGCCTGCATTAGGCTTGCTACAGGAACAGAGTTTGATCTCTGCTGGAACAGGCAGGTAAGCAAGTTTCAAGGACAGCATTGCACCATAAAACCTGCAGCTTATTAGCACAAGTAGCTGTGTTAATTTTAAAAGTCACACTGATAAATCTAGAAATTTGAGGAAGGAAGTGCACCAAGCTCTAACACAGTTGTCATTGTACAAAAGGGTATAGTTGAGAGAACTATACTAAAGTCTTTCAAGTACTTTAAGCTACAATATAAAGGAATATTTCCGTACGATACTTAACATTATATGGAAATTTTCTGTTCTCACTTCTAATGACATGGCTGGGCACGGGTGTACAGAACTTGTACGTGGAAAACAGTGAAACACTTGTGAAGAGCGCTGCAGTTATTGATGATCCCCAAACTTCATGACAAAGTAATATGATTTCCTAGACCATTTTTGCTAAGTCTGATATTTTGTAATTTTATTGCAGTTTTTTTTGAAGTAGCTATCTCTCTTGGTATAACTAAACAACTCTATTTTATCCTGCTCTGCAAAGCTATCTTGTCCTTTAAATTTTCACTTTTCCTCTAACAGTTTCATGGACTCTGGTTCTAGAGAATCCTTCTAATAGTATTTTTAAAAAGTAGGAAATAAACTCGGTATTAATAAGAAAGACACAGACAGATAAATGGGAGATACAGTAAAGAGGAAGAAAAGCAATAACTAAAACCAGTGAGATGAAAAGACATCAAGAAAATTTTAAGCTCAAGTAAGTAGGGAGAGTAAAGAGAATAGAGAACAGGAGTTCTAACACAGACCACAATAAGTAGTTGAAAGCCTGCAATAAACCATGATTAGAGAAAAAGCTGACATATGAGAATGACTAAAATTTTCCTTGTTTGTTTTTTTCTCTACTGTTACATGAGCAATAGTGCAGTTTCACTAGTGGTAGAGTCTGTAAACATGCTAATAGCTCTAGAAGTAGATCAAGAGTTGCCTAAATAATAGGTTTCTATTTTCTAAATGCATATTTTTTCACCCCATTAATAAAAAAATTTCCATAGTTAAATTGCATCAGTTGGTATGTTGTCTTCTGACTGAATTCCTGTAAAGAGATGCTGCCCTCAAGGCATTTTTTTAATAGCTTTAATTTGGCAAGTCTTAAGGGAAAGTTAAAGCAGAGGTATGTAATTTGAAAAAAATAGTTAATATTCGGAGAAGTCGTAATGTAGGGTAAGAAAAAAACCACTAATGGGGGGAATTGCAATGAAAAAATCCCAAATTACCTTACAGTAAGTAACAATTTCCTTAACTTGAATATCAAGACAGATATATTTAGTAATCATGTCTACCTGCATAAAAAGTATTTTGTTGTTGTTGGGTTTTTTGTTTTTGGTTTTCTTTCCTGTATTTTGGGGTTGTTTTTGTTTTTGGTTTTTTGGGTTTTTTTCGTTTTTGTTTTGTTTTTTGGTTTTTTTGGGGGGGGTGGGGGGGGGGTTTGGTTTTTTTGTGAAAATAAAACTAAACAACAATCTCCCCATGCCCAAATAATCCCAACCAAAACACTCCGCTGTGCTTTTCAGTCTACAGCTTTTATGTCAGTGTTATGACAAGGTATCAGCTGGCCCTAATTTCAACAGTTTGAGACAAGAATAATACAAAAAGAGACAAACCAAACTGAAAAAAGAAAGTGTATGGAGGAAGTGAAATAAAATTACTCAAAACAGAGGGTTTTTTTCTCATTCTAAGATATAACATGTTTATGATTGAGAGCTACAAAAGCACAAGCATATGACATCCTGTGAATCCTAGCAACTCTTCAAAACCATCACTAAGCTCTATAGCTGAGAAAATAGTTATGCAACAGGGAACTACTACAGCAAGCTTAATGATGGGGGATTAGAGTTGAAAGTGAGAGCACTAGACATTCTTTTCTAGCAAAACAGTACAAATCCCAAGTGAGACAGTAGGATAAATGAGCCAGAGGGCCTCCATTCATTCTCCAGCAAATGACACATCACAAAAGATCCATACATTATGCCAGGAAAATACTCAGCAAGAATGAGAAGCCTTGGAAACAGAAATTCTTGACTTAGAGTCTGGTTGAAGGTCACTGCTCTAGCACTGCACAGTTCACATATTTGCATTTGATATATTCATATGTAAAGGAATTTCTGAGTTTTTATGCTCTTTTAGTACTTGCAAATGATCCAAAGATGGAGACAAATATTAATCTTTTCAACTTTATAGATTGATGGAAGGAGACTAAAAGAAATGCTTCACATTATTGAAGGAGCTACTAAAACCATATAGACAAACTGCTTTGTAATTTCTGTATAAAGGAAAACAAAGTCAGATTTAAAGTTTTCAGTTTCCACACCAGAATTTCACTATAAATTAATAAGCCTACATCCAATTTGTTTGTTAGGCTCCTGTTTAATGGTTTCAGAAAATTCCTGTTATCTAATTAAACACGATGAACTGATGTTTACTGATTTGCTAACCCCCTCCTTGACTTCAAAACAAACCTATGCTACATTGATTTTTTAAAACATTCCATGATGCTTAAATCAAATGAGATTAGACACACTTAAGAAAGCAGCGCTAATCTGAAGACGCTACTCCATCAAATAAAGTTACAGCCCTTTCATTAAAAATGTACAGAAAAGACTCCAACAGTGACTAGATTATTTTCCTTTTTTTCAGAAACCCTTTTATATGACAAAAAGAGTTCTTAGCTTGGCATCTAATTATAATTCAAATCATATAACCACAGCAAAGGATTACACAATCCTTGCACAGTTTGTGAGTGCCATTTACTGCAGGCACCAATAACGCATTGAGATGTGGAATTTCAGTGCAAAAAATCAGATATGTGAGCTTCTAAACACTGGCACTGGTGATTGCAATCAGCTGCTGGGACACATAGAAAAAGTTATGAATATAAAATTAATGGCTGTTTTCAAGAAGTTTAGACTTAGAAGTTTGCTGTTTGAACTCAGTTTACTACTGCATATGAACAAAGGGGAAGACACAAAGAAGCATTTGCTCTTTTATGAACACTTGATTGAATGCACGTGCACACAGCAGACACACACTAATGTGATCCACCATTACAATGATGTAAACTGCTGAATGATTTTCCTGGACTCCAATCTGACAGATACTTTCTGAGAGTGATCTTTCTCTAGCTGGTTGAAGAACTACACACAACTCTAGAAATAGAGTGTGGTGATTCAGCAGTAGGGATTGTAAGGCATGCTTCATCTTTTGAAAGCAAAACCCGCCTAAAAATATGTAATTCAGAGTATCTTATAATTCTGCCATTCAACCAACAAAGGCATGACATCTCATTTCTTGAAATCAGATTTCTAACCTCATGAAGTGCAACTGCCTCTATCAATACTACTTGCAATTTGGTTGTTCTTGTGTTGCAGGACGCTGGCTGCAAGACTGAGGAAATGAGCATGAAGAGTAGGACACATGTGGACCCTTAAAGCTTCAGCCCAGGCAAAAAAAATCCCATAAATATAGGAATGATTAAATTAATTGCACCATGAGGTTCTTGCCCGTGAATGATTAATGCAATTCAAAGTTCTCACTATCTTCCTCCTTTGCTGATAGCATGGCATATAGAAACAAAAACCAGTCTCTCACCCCTGCACACAGAACAAGAGCCAGCATAAGCGAAACAAGGGCATGACATAAATTACATAAATTGCTGTTGTAGCTAAGTTTATTTGCATGCTGCAAAATCTTTCTTTGATGGTGTCAGCTGCTGGTGAAAAGAATGTGTTTGGTGTCATTATAAGAACTCCTAGAAGAGGGGTATTCTGGTATTACAGTATCACGGAGATGTTTATACAAACAAGAAGAAGCTGGGAGAGATCAAACAACCATGTTTAGCAAAAGTATATTATGTATATAACACTGTTTTACCAGCATTTCGGCACCCTCTTGTGTTGACTGGTGCTCAGAGTTAAAATTCTGAGAAAAAATCCAGTCTAACCTTACTAACTGTGAAGACACTCCCAATGTACATAAAAAAAGAATCTTACTATTCTAAAGCACACAATTGTAAAGCACAAAATCTTTTAAAATCAAGAAATATGCTGAAGCATTAGAACCCAATCAATGTAATTCACTAGCAAGAAACTTCTGTCTGAGCATCTACAAATCCCTTGTGGTTTTGATAGTTCGGTGAAAGAGTTACTTCTTAAATCTCTTTAAATAATGTATCCCTAAAAGGTTCTTTGTTTTCAGTTGGGCATTATCCTAAAATTATTTTTTTACCAATGTAATATTTAAATGAAACTCTCCTTTCACTATGTATCATCCCTCACAAAGAAGTTGGTGCTTGTGCCATGACTGCAGCATTTTTCCAAGAGCTGAAACAAGTACAGTCATGTGCCCTGAGCTCTGAGCAGCGCTGCTGTGAAGGAGGAGAGCAGACATTACACTGCTGGGTATTACAGCTGCTGTTTTCCAAAGCCTTTTCTGCCATCCTCCAAGAGTGTTAGATCACAGACATTTACATACAAACTTGTCTATATAGCATGTTTCAAATATTTTCAATCCCTGTGATTACATTTTTTTATTTGATAGTAAAGCTGACATAAACCTATCAACTACAAAGCAAAAATGGTTCTAATATATCCCTGTATTTTTCCTCAGGATCCTCCCTTATTTTTCCTAAGTCAACTGAAAAGATATGTGAAAATCAGGTTAATTTAGCCTTCCAAATAACTTAGATTGATAAATTCACAAAAAAAATATAAAGCCAATTCATAACAAGAAAAAATAAAATTGCCCTGAACATAATGCAACACGAGAAGAAAGTTTCCGTGTATTACTTAACTTGCAAATAGTTGACACAAACAATTTTTATAAAAAAAATATAGACCATCTAAAGTCTTATGAACATTTAGCTTTCAAAGTATTACAGCTTTACAAAAAATATTTTAATCTAATTCTCTTTGGATTTGACAATAGCCCTTCCTATTACATATTCATAGTTATTTTAATTCAAAATTTTAAAAATCACTACTAGTATACTGAGCAATAGCTGTCACAATTAGGATCCAAAATTAAAATCTTTACAATTTTTAAATCCACAAAAAGTTGATTTGGAAATACCTGCTAGCACACATAACTATTTGTTACTAACCACCAAGCACTGTTTCTAACACTAAGACTGTCCAGGTTAATAGACATACAACAGTTCTTACCATAGCAGGAGGCTATCATGGTCTACTGTGTGCTCTTAAAATGCAAACGCTTCTTGACAAAAGACACACCTTGAGCAGTTCTGTGTCCAATCAGCAGTCAGACCTGCCCAGGAGACAGCAGCTGATGAATCATAGTCAGGATAACTGAGCAGTGAGGCTGGATTTTTTCCCCCTAAATCAAGAAGTTGAATGTTGTGTTGATTAATTTTTTTTCACACTTTAATTACTATTTTTACTTTTCTACTAGGTGAAAAATGTGTCATCTATTTGCCAATGAGCCATTATGAAATACAGAAGTTTCTACTTTCAGCTTTTACAAGAGTTTTGCAGGCTACTTATTTAAAAATATTTCTTATTAAAAGTTATTTTTTAAAGTTTACTTATAAACTGGAAGAAAGAAGAAAATCCAAACACCACCACCCCTCCTGCCCCCAACAAAATTAATTAATTCCTGTCAATGTAAACTATGAGCAAGCTCAAAACACCCTCCATCCAGCCAGAGTTTAACAGATTAACAGGGAGAGGCAAACTTATCTATTCCAGGCATCACATATTATCATTATTATTATTATTATTATTATTATTATTATTATTATTATTATGTTACTTAAAAGCTCCAGTTAGGATCACGCCCCACGCACCTAGGCTGTATATCTGCCCTGAAAACATTGGTGCTCTCAAAACCTAATGTGTAAGTGCTCTTTATGCAAGGATTGTTTCCTCCCAAGTGCACTGGTGCTGGGCAGAAGATCCCTGCAGGAATCAGGGATGGCCGCAGGAGGCTCAGGCTGGTGCTGTGCTGCTGCAGAGCCTGGTGCTGTGACACCTCTCCCATGGCTGCCGGGGACAGCCAGCTGGAGGAGAGAAGCCCACAGGTAGCTCATCACACTGACTCTGTCTCCCTGTCTTCATCCAAAAGTGCAACAAACAGTTCTTAAGTGAATTTACTTTCTGTTTGACAGTAGACACGAGAAATAGAATTGTCTTAAGAAAATCCTACAAGAGTTCCTGCCCCTTTCCCTTTCTGCCCAGTGTGCTGAGCTCTGATTTGAGACCTGTTCAATACCACACAACTCAGCATGAGGAAGGAAACAAAGCTACCTACATTATTCTTTTCCTTTACAATGTTAGCCATAACAAATGTTATTTTAAGTCTGTTTTCCTTACTCGTACCATCACAAACTCATCATGAGATGTACCCTGTCAGCAAAGGTGACTAAATCAACAGGTCACTAATTTACTTTTAGATATAACCCAAAGGAAGGGAAGTATCACATCAGGAGCGTTAATATTAATGAGCTGAAAACTAATGATTCTGCCATTTATATAAGTATATTAAACTGCATATGACTTGCAGGTGTAAATTCCCACATTGGATGTATGTCACACAAGCTTTAACAGCACAGAGATAACAAAACAATCTGAATTTTTTATTTTATGAAGAAGAAAATTAATACAGCCTGAGGAACTGATTTCATCATGTTCTACTACGTTTTAGTTGCACACTCACTCTAAAGCCATTCCGCACTGCAGAAGTGAAGACCCTGAAAAAACACTCTCTACCTAAAGCCAACCCCTTAACTAAGTTTTCTTAGCACAATCAACACTACTCTCACTCTCCATAATCCAGGTCTTTATGTTTCCCCTTCGCCCCTTCTTTTTTTCACTTACACTCTCAGATTTTCTAAGGATTCTAAAATAACTTCTGTACCAGATTCCCATTTTAACCCAGTATTACAGTTACTTGTCCAGCCTGCCTAGAGATAAAATTTCTCACACTTTCACCAAATGCTATTTCACTCTTTCTCATTCTTATTAGTAACATAAAACACACAACCATCTCTGGTAGATAACTGCTTTGTTGTCAAACAAGATGCAAATCTTTCAGTCAAAAAGCACTAGGCTTCTGTGTAATAAATACCAATTACATAGCAATTAATACCAAATACAAAAAGGGACTATTCCCCTTCCAAAGTCCTAAGATTAGTCCTTAAAAGTAAATTAAGAAGCCATATTCCCTTTTTAGACACAAAAAGGAATATGTTGTCATCACAACACTAACCAAAGCAAGTGATAATTTTGCAGCAAGTTTATGGAAAAAAGGCCACTTTTATTGAAACCTCACCCTCTGTCTGGGTGTAAACGTCTACCCTAAATTCTGTAATTTTGGATGGGAGCTGTGATGGCATTTCTTTTGGCTCTTTCATACTATTTTCCTAGATTCCAAACCATATTGATTGCAAACTCAGATATTAAAAAAATTAACTACAGTCATATTGCAATAACATAAACAAACAACAACAATAACATTATCCCCATGGAGGGTGTGGTAAAAAATAAGGGGTCTTGTTAGCATTGATTCCTATGATTTCCAGGTATCTCTGACTGTGGAAGCTGCTTGTTTCACTTCACTGCAGGAAAGACTGGTACCTATTACTAATTTGAATAAACCAAGATACACCTTTATAAAAGTTTATCACAATTCTGAACACAGGAAATGAATTTTTTGTGTTGCTATGTCAATGCTTACTGCTTGCCAGCAGTTTGGAAATTAAAGTAAACCCCCTACAAGAACAAAGGACATTCTTTTACTTCAACGCTAGAACTGAAGAAAATTCACTGCTGATTTAGAGTGGCAGAGCTAACTCTGCACATTCATCACAAAACAGCCTTTTGTCTGCTCTGTCTGCACAGAAGACTCTTTGATGTGCAGCTTTTTGTTTCTTCATACTGTAACTTCTGCTGGTGATAAGTTGCATTAACTTCAATGACAGGTTTTATGAGACAAAAATTGAAAGGAGAATATGGAGCAAAGACTAGATTAGCAATAAAAATCACTTGTTTAGTTCAATGTGCTTCTACTATGGCTGTTAAAAGAGAGAAAAAGTTGTACTTATAGATTACAAAAGTGCAGAGTCCGAGCTCAGTGTTCAGCTTTTGGGCTTAGCATCAGATTGCAACGTGGCATTCACTTACACAATATCTAAATGACTTCCAAAACAAATTTACTGTGCTTACAGATATAAAACTCCTTAATTTTTTTTTTTTTTACATTTGTCAGTCTTGAAGCAGGGATCAAACTAATATTCTATATTAGAGCATACTAGTATAAGATGCAGCTGCCTATTTACATATTTACAGTCATTTTAACAAATATTCTCAAATTTTAATATACTTGGTGTATGAACTAACTTTGCTGTTTTCACGTTCCTTTCATACATCTTCAACACATGGTAAACTAGGTCTTCCAGCTGTAATACAAATCAGCCAGTACAATTAACTTGGCCAGTACAAGATAGTAAATCTGGGCCAAATACTGAGCATAGGCTATTGCAACTAGCAATAAATTTGGCAGATCTATAGTTCTGAAAATAGTAGTCTAACTGCATTACACAATCACACTCATGATACAATTTTATGGATGGAAAATAATAATAAGAAGATTGGAGTAGAACTCCAGATAGCTAAATCAGAGCTGAGCTGGCTCCACTAGGGACTGGCAGGCACATTTGACCAAATCACTTAACCATGAGTCAGTCTACCTACAACTGGAATTCCGCAATCGATCTTCTTTTATAAAACCATTTGATCCCATCAAATTGAATTTTAAAAGGTTAGAATTTATGAAGAAAGTAGTAAGTATACATTTCAGGTAACTGCTCTTCTATTTCTAATGATGTCTTAGTTTGCCAACTCTGCACAAACTTCAAATTCCTTCTGCTTTTTCCCATCCTGCAAGCATTTATGTATTAAGGATATGGCCCCAGCTCCACTGCTTTCACAGAGGAAGAGTGAGATCCTCCTCTATCTTAAGGACACCTCTTCACTGACCCTGCATCATCACTTCTTTTTAGATTACAAGAACCCTTCCTCAGGATGTCTTCTTTCCTATCCTAGCCTCTTCTATTCACTGAATAGACCTGGCCCTTGTCCTTCACCCTCAGCCCCACAGCTTCACTGTCCCTCCTGATATGTCCTTGGTGCCCAGGCAGACTCAGCAAGGAGCAAAGTCTAAGGACCAGACAAGCCTTGACAGTCTCTCTGCAGTATCCCGGATCCTCGCACTCAGCAAACATCCCAAAACATCACATCAGGGTAGCCGATGAATGTTTCCATTCCATACAGATGAGAATCTCCAGTACCCATCAGCTGTCTTTCACTCTTCTTCATGTTTGGCTGAGGTTCAGCTGGCTCTGATGTCTCCCACAAAGGTCCTTGTTCATCGTCATCTTTTCCCAGGGCACCACATTTGTTCTGTGATTGCACTTCTGCAGGCAGAGAAGGAGCCAAAAGTAAGAGTGCTCTCCATCTCATTTTTGTTGATCTCTCCTTTTTTCCCTGATGGTACAAAGCCTGCTGACCTCCTGCCACAGCTCCTTTTCCTCAGTTAGCTCCTTAGCTCCTGTGCATCCCTGATCTACGCTCTGGGAGTAATTACAGTAATTTCACGATTATAAGCCGCAACCTTTTTCACTGAAGAATCCAGCCTACCCCAGTAGTGTGGCTAATCATCAGGTGTGGCTTATTTATGGACAATTTCCGGCGAAATGCCAGACTGGAAGTGCGAGCTGGCTGGGGAGAGATCTGCTGCGGAGCTGCAGCTGGCCGGGGAGCTGCCGTGGAGCCGTGGCCAGGTGGGTGGGGGGCAGGTGGGGAGCGGGCTTTGCGGGGCGGGCTGGTGAGGCAGCGGGGGAGCGCTGCCGCGCAGTGCCGCAGCTCGGGGCTGCCCCGCCACGTGGGCGCTGCCACCGCAGCCGAGCAGGCGGGGAGCCAGAGCCGGTTTTGGGCGGCGAGGAGGTGGTGGGTGGCCGGCTTCGAGCGCACAGTGAGGAGGCGAGCCACTGGCTTCGCGCAGCAAGGGGAGCCGCTGCTGAGCAGGTGGGTTGCTGCGGCAGCCAGCGCCAGGGGCGGGAGTGCTGGGGCCCATGGCATGGGGAGGGCACCTGGAGCTGCGTTTAAAGGCTTCACCAGTTTGTGAAACTGTTTGCAAATTGAGCAACTTGACAGCAAACCCCGCGAATGTGCAATTCTGTTACTAACTCGTTACTTTGTCACACATGGATCCTCGCTTTTTTTTTTTTTTTTTAAATGTGGCGCATATTCTGGTGCGGGTTATATATGGACAAATCCCGTGGTCTTCCCAGCTACCCGGATGTGCGGCTTATAATCAGGTGCAGCTTATAATTGTGAAATTACTGTATATCAGAAAAAGGCCCTGAGGTCTTATCTTATTATAAAAATAATTTCAGATTTCTACTTGTGTACAAGAGAATGTTTATTTTCACAAGAAGTCACTCTGATCTTTCTGTAACTTGTGATATTGGAAGAGAGTTTTTCCCTTTTGGCAGATAGCATGCAGGGATACAAGAGGCCTAAGACAGTAGTCATGTTCTCTTAGTGACATATTTTTGTTCAAAGGAGACAGAGGATCTATAGGTAATTTCTTCGTAGTAGAGGTGCTTGATAATCTTCCTTCTCCACTGTGTGTGTGAACCAAGAGCTTCTGAGCATCTTCTCTGCACAACTGTGCCTGTGCAGAGTCTGGTGTTCAGTCACACCTCCTTCACACTTGGAGTAAAAGGAGTGAGAAAGGTGAAGAATGTGCTCAAACAGTTAAAAGGCTATGGATACTGATTGAAGAGTTGTCAATTCCATAGAAATATTATGGAGCTAAAATCCTGCAGCTGGATATCACCCTACAAGAAAATGTGAATAGCTTGCCTCATCATGCTTCAGGGCCAAGATGAACTCAGGGTTAGAATTTGGGAATTCTGCCATCCAGTTGATTACTTCATATAGCACAATGATCTTAGCTACAAAAATAAAATTTGTAAATTCTGATTCAATTAGATTAAGTGAATATTCAAATAGATAAAGCAAATTTGCAATTAAACCTTTAAAATACATTCCACATTTACTGGTTTGAAAATCCACAGAGGGATAATTCTGCTGAAAACTTCCAGCATAGTAAAATCAACATGCATTTGAACAGATTTAGTAAAAAATTTGTTGGGGTCAGGAGGAGAGTGTATTTATAATTCAGGGCTACATTTTCAGCGTGTGCAATATTTATAATTACAGTAGTGACAAAAGGACACGATTTAAAAATAGAATTGTTTCTGTGATTACATCACTCAGTATTAGACGGAATACTGAGTCAGTCACTCATATTCACAACTGGGTGAAAAGCAAAATGTAATTAAGAATGAAAGCTTTTCATCCTTTTAGAACAGGCTTGGCAAGATCCTTCCAGAAATGGCACTGACTACACACATCCAACATTAAGGACAAATTTAGCACCCACTGATGATCCAAGCATGACGTTGTGACCCCACAATAACTTTTGGCTGTCAAGAAGAATAGTCCACACAGTACTAATGCCACACTCTGGGAAATTTAAAGAGCAGTGAATCCCATGATACTGACATCCCTCATCGAATAGACAAGAGTCTCCAGCCATTTCTCTTTCTATCCCTAATCAGAAAAGGTATCGTTTGAATACAATACAGAATAAAAACTTTTTTCCTCTCAAAGAAAGGTAACGACAACACTTAAGGCCTGGACTTATTAACCAGGGACATCTTCTAAAGAAAGGCTGGCAAAAATTACCAGTTTTCTCTGTTAACATGAACATTGAGCCAACTCTGTCCTTTACAAAGAGTGAAGCACTCCAGCCTAAATTATATTCCTGCTAACATTGATCTAGCCTTGAAAAAACTCACCTGTTTGATTTTGTGACTTCAGATTCAGAAGGACTCAAATGCAAGTAGAGTTTAACCCAGTGTTTTGGCTTACAAAACATTCCTGCATGGAACCAGATGACTGTGCTGCACCACTGCCTAAACACCACACATGGTTCCCAGAGCATGTAGGCGAGGACAGAAAATAAACTAAAACTGCATCTAAACAGTGTGGGAGAAGGTAAGGGGGTTTCAGTTGCTTCAGGCTCATTACCTTTTAACTGTACATTCAAATTATTATTTTTTTAACCTGTATACTTGATGATGAACAAAATTAATACATTAATAATCTCAAAGTACTGTACCTTAGGATGTATGCTAGAGAACATTCCTACTCCTTTCAATCATTCTGGAAGCCCTGAGCCCAGATCTGTATCCTTGCTGTTTAGTTTCTAATGAAAAATAATGAATAATTAAAATATGCTGTGCTGCAGAGGCGGCACAAATCAATGTCTCAAGATAATTTGGACAATACGACTGCTTTGTTCTTACAAAACAAAGAACCAAGTAACTGAGCTGAGGAAGCAAATGAGTAAACAGGGGACAGGAGAACCCTGTCACCCAGGAGAGTTTAGTAACCCCACCCACAGGAGGAAGGAAACTTAGTGAAAAGAACCTGAGGCATCTGTGTAGGTTCTATTACCTTTTGCCATTCACTTTGGAGACGTGTAGTGAAAAGCAAAATACACAATAATAAAGAATTTCCAGAGGAAGTTTAATCTAATTTTTTAAGCTACCTTGCAGATGAGTGGCTTGCACAGCACCACATGGAATAAGAAAGCATATGCTCTTCATATTTTACAGAAAGGAAAAAGCATCAGGCTGCCCACAGTCACCCAGCACAGTAGTTTCACAGCTGGAATAAAATTCCAGGTGTTTAGGATTAAATCACTAGGTCACAGATACACTTTTTCTCCTGAACTGCAGAAGAGGAGCTGAGTTACAGTGTCACCTGCAAAGCTGCAAAAGAACAATTTGACTGTAAATATTCAGTGACTCAGTGTTAATTAAAAAAAAAAAAACCAACAAAAACCAATGGTTACACCTATATTTCAAAATGTAAGACAAGAACAAAATTTTGCACTGTCAACTTTGTCTTTGATAATTATTAACTCAAGGGTGTAGTCTTTAAGGCTGCTTTGGCTCTTAGGTAAACTGATAAACATTATTTGCAAGAAAATAATAAAGGAGGCTTTTTAAGAATAGAATTTAAAAATATAGTGAAAGACATCACTTTGGATATTTTTGAAGGGTGTTTGACACGAGTCTTAAGAATTTCTGAAAGAAAAAAAATTTAAAAAAGAAAGATGAAAAAACAGATCAAATTAACAACAGAAAACATTGAAATTGTCTTGAAATAGACTCCCATCTCTCTGTAAATCAGATGTACTCCACTTTTGGCAAGAGGCAATAGCTGCCCTGCTGCAGTGCTCCAAGACACGCCATGTGACTGGTCAGGTTTGGCACTATTAGGGAGCACTCTTGAAATAAATGGCTTTGCAGCACCTGATCTGTTAATAGAACTACACAGAATTAACATTATAATCTCCTGCACAGATGATTTGGCATAACTGATCATGTGTCCCCCAACTCTTCAAAGGCATTGCTCTTGGGAATTTCTCCTGTGTACCCAAACATATTCTAGAGGACAGAATATGCATTAGTCCAACAACAACCATAAATAAGAGAATTGAAAGAGGTTCTTAACAGCTTCCTGCTGGCAGCCTGGAAAATTCTCCAATACCCCAACAGTCACATGGCAATTACAGCCTTCACTGAGGAAAAGGCAGAGATGCAGAAGCATCTACAATGCAGAGCATTTCTCTTCATGTTAAGAAATTACATCTTTAAAAATTAATCAAATTGTAAATTGCCAAAAGAAACCTTCCCTGAAAGAGTTCTTTCCAGTATCATCAGACCTTGTGCATCCCAATATTTTTCCTGTCATTTTGAAGAGTGCTTTCTCTTGTTGTACTACCCAGGTGAATCATTAGAGTAGTAGGGTTGCAATAATCCTCTCTGAAATGTACAGCTAGTGTAGGGGTCCCATTTAGGAAATCTGTGCATGAGAGCCTTCTCTGACCTCTTTCAACAAGTGTATAAATTACACTTGTTCTTAGAGAAAGGTGGTGGCACTCCCAACAAACATCTGTGGAAGCCCTGCAAATTTGGGAATTGCCATTTTAATACATTTTAAAGCTCAAATCTTACCAAAAGTAATTTGATATACAGTACATAGCTCTACAGTACATTAACAGAAATTAATGTTGTAATGTTGTAAAAAGTCTCTCAAAGATCACTTCAACTAATTTGTTAAACTAATTTCATAAATAATGTCTAGATTTATTTTAATCTACAGAAGACTGCTATATGATATTTTTCCCCTGCCATTGATGCACTTCCTGACTTGTGTCAAGGTATTCCTACCTCAGTTTCTCCTCCCATTAAAAATTAACAAAATGGCACGACGTTGAGCTCAGCAAATCTCTGAGTGCCAGTAACCAAACCCAGCACAACTCTATTCAAGTAACTTCTACTCCTTGAAAAAGAACATAAAGTTGAAGAGGACTGAAATGAAAGCCAGCTTGCAACAGAAGTGGACTTCAGACAGTCCCAGAAGAGGGAAAGTCCAAAGGACTGATCTGGGTCCACGTGCCATCAAAGGTTAATCAGATCGGTCGTTTTTGCCTATGACCCCATTGCATAAAATCATGACCCGTGAGCTGTCCTGTTTCTCATGCAGTAGCTCCATCTGCTGTCCAAACGCAAAGGTCGACTTTGCACCAGGACTGCATTTACAGAATAAAAAAGCAAAACTACTCGAATATTTTGAAACATTTCTGGAAAAATTCCAAACGTTACCCTAGGGAGTTCTCCTGCATGAATGGAACCAGTCTTTATCTACCTTTATAAAGCAGCTATCCACAATGAAAATATGAGAGGAAGCAACAATCATTTGAGTGTCACAATTCTTCACTCTTACCAGAGCCAGTCTTGTGACAGAAAAGAATGGTTCTTCTCTGGTTCTTCACCATCTGCAGCCACTTAGTGCCATGGTGTCCAAAGGTGCCACACTACCAGATCACACTGGTGAGGCACCAACACTCACTACACCCCACAGTGAACTGCCCAGTTGTCCAAAAATTACAGGATGTTTATAGTGATTCTTAGTTACTTACAAGAGGTTTAATTGATTTGCTTCCTTTTTCCTCAGATTTTAGGGTGTGCTTATTTACATGCTTAACCCCACTCTTATGGATACCTGTATTTTTAAATGATGAAGTGCAGCAGCAGTCTCACGAAGTTTTGCTGCGCAGGCCTCACCACCCAGTGCCGGCAGCGCGGCGCCACCTCCGAGCAGAAGGCCACAGGCTCTGCTCTTAATGTACCGGAGGGCAAGGTTAAAGCAAGAATAACCTCATACTCTTGTCTCTTGGGGTTTCTGTTATGGTTATTCATTATTTAAAAAGTTAGTATTTAGAGACTAAAATTACAGCTTTTATGGAAAAATCTCTTTCTGCATCCACGGGGGAGGGCAGTGCTACTAAGCATTCAAAGACATATGGAGGAAGAAATTGTGGCTTATAATTATATCCCTAGAGCATAAGGATCAATACTGGAAATGCCAGAGTAGGATGACAAGGATATTTTATGCTGATCACTGATGAAGTCAGTCTTCCGTAGAAAATGAGGACGGAGCCCTGTGGCGAGCGCTGCACAGGAAGCCGTGGGCCCCATCCGGGCCGCTCAGGCAGCACGCGGGGGCTGGCGCGAGACTCGATTGCGCAGCAGCGTGTACCACTAATCTTATTCATACTGGTTAAGGGAAATAAAATTGAAAAAAGAAAGGAAAAGAGCCGAAACATTCAGAGCTAACGCGTGACGGCGCGCGCAGGCTCTATTGACAGCGTCGGCAGAGTCCAACAGGTGGCTCCGTGGCGCAATGGATAGCGCATTGGACTTCTAGAGGGTTGAAGGGATTCAAAGGTTCCGGGTTCGAGTCCCGGCGGAGTCGTGTCTTC